>CM034619.1:25000-30000 GCA_020080225.1 Gynochthodes officinalis | reverse complement strand
AAGTTTAGGGTTTGGGGTTTAGGGTTTAGGAGTTTAGGGTTTTAGGTTTTTAGGGTTTAGGGGTTTAGGGTTTAGGGTTTTAGGGGTTTAGGAGTTTAGGGTTTTTAGGGTTTAGGAGTTTAGGAGTTTAGGGTTTAGGGTTTAGGGTTTAGGGTTTAGGGTTTTAGGGTTTAGGGTTTTTAGGGTTTAGGAGTTTTTAGGGTTTAGGAGTTTAGGGTTTGAGTTTAGGGTTTAGGGTTTGAGTTAGGGTTTAGGGTTTAGGGTTTAGGGTTTAGGGTTTAGGGTTTAGGGTTTAGGAGTTTAGGGTTTAGGGTTAGTTTGAGTTTAGGGTTTAGGGTTTAGGGTTTAGGGTTTAGAGTTTAGGAGTTTAGGGTTTAGGGTTTAGGGTTTGGGGTTTAGGGTTTAGGGTTTAGGGTTTAGGAGTTTAGGAGTTTGGAGTTTAGGGTTTAGGGTTTAGGGTTTAGGAGTTTTAGGAGTTTAGGGTTTAGGGTTTTTAGGGTTTAGGGTTTAGGGTTTAGGGTTTGGGTTTAGGGTTTAGGGTTTAGGGTTTAGGGTTTAGGGTTTTAGGGTTTTAGGGTTTGGGGTTTGGGTTTAGGAGTTTAGGGTTTAGGGTTTAGGGTTTTAGGAGTTTAGGGTTTTAGGGTTTAGGAGTTTAGGGTTTTTAGGGTTTAGGGTTTAGGGTTTAGGGTTTAGGGTTTAGGGTTTTAGGGTTTAGGGTTTAGGGTTTAGGAGTTTAGGGTTTTTAGGGGTTTAGGGTTTAGGGTTTTAGGGTTTAGGGTTTAGGGTTTAGGAGTTTAGGGTTTTAGGGTTTTTAGGGTTTTAGGGTTTAGGGAGTTTGAGGTTTTTAGGGTTTAAGGTTTAGGGTTTAGGGTTTTAGGGTTTAAGGTTTAGGGTTTAGGGTTTAAGTTTAGGTTTAGGGTTTAGGGTTTAGGGTTTAGGGTTTAGGGTTTAGGGTTTAGGAGTTTAGGAGTTTAGGGTTTAGGGTTTGAGTTTAGGGTTTAGGGTTTGGGGTTTTTAGGAGTTTAGGGTTTTAGGGTTTAGGGTTTTAGGAGTTTAGGGTTTGGGGTTTAGGGTTTAGGGTTTAGGGGTTTTTGGGTTTAGGGTTTGGGGTTTAGGGTTTGAGGTTTAGGGTTTTAGGGTTTAGGAGTTTAGGGTTTAGGAGTTTAGGGTTTAGGGTTTAGGGTTTGAGGTTTAGGGTTTGGAGTTTAGGAGTTTAGGGTTTTAGGGTTTAGGGTTTAGGAGTTTAGGGTTTAGGGTTTAGGGTTTAGGGTTTAGGGTTTAGGAGTTTAGGGTTTAGGGTTTAGGGTTTAGGGTTTAGGGTTTAGGGTTTTTAGGGTTTAGGAGTTTAGGGTTTAGGAGTTTAGGAGTTTAGGGTTTTAGGGTTTAGGGTTTAGGGTTTTAGGGTTTAGGGTTTAGGGTTTAGGGTTGGGGTTTTAGGGTTTAGGGTTTAGGGTTTTTAGGAGTTTAGGGTTTAGGGTTTAGGGTTTAGGGTTTAGGAGTTTAGGGTTTGGGTTTAGGGTTTAGGGTTTAGGGTTTAGGGTTTAGGGTTAAATTTAGGGTTTAGGGTTTAGGGTTTAGGGTTTTAGGGTTTAGGGTTTAAGTTTAAATTTAAGTTTAGGAGTTTAGGGTTTAGGGTTTAAGTTTAGGGTTTAAATTTAGGGTTTAAATTTAAATTTAAGGTTTAGGGTTTAAGTTTAGGGTTTAAGGTTTAGGAGTTTAGGGTTTAGGGTTTAGGGTTTAGGGTTTAGGGTTTAGGGTTTTTAGGAGTTTAGGGTTTAGGGTTTAGGAGTTTTAGGGTTTTAGGGTTTTAGGGTTTAGGGTTTAGGGTTTAGGGTTTTAGGGTTTAGGGTTTAGGAGTTTGGGGTTTAGGGTTTTTAGGGTTTAGGGGTTTAGGGTTTAGGAGTTTAGGGTTTAGGGTTTAGGGTTTAGGGTTTGGGGTTTAGGGTTTAGGAGTTTGGAGTTTAGGAGTTTAGGAGTTTAGGGTTTAGGGTTTAGGGTTTAAGTTTAGGGTTTTAGGGTTAAAATTTAAAATTTAAAATTTAAATTTAAATTTAAATTTAAAATTTAAATTTAAAATTTTTTAAAATTTAAATTTTTAAATTTAGGGTTTAGGGTTTTAGGGTTTAGGAGTTTAGGGTTTAGGGTTTAGGGTTTAGGGTTTTAGGGTTTAGGAGTTTAAATTTAGGGTTTAGGGTTTAGGGTTTAGGGTTTAGGGTTTAGGGTTTAGGGTTTGAGTTTAGGGTTTTAGGAGTTTAGGGTTTAGGGTTTAGGTTTTAGGGTTTAGGGTTTAGGGTTTAGGGTTTAGGAGTTTAGGGTTTTAGGGTTTAGGAGTTAGGGTTTAGGAGTTTAGGGTTTAGGGTTTAGGGTTTAGGGTTTTAGGGTTTAGGGTTTAGGGTTTAGGGTTTTAGGGTTTAGGGTTTGAGTTAGTTTAGGTTTAGGGTTTGAGTTTAGGGTTTAGGGTTTAGGGTTTAGGGTTGAGTTTTAGGGTTTAGGAGTTTGGGGTTTTAGGGTTTTTAGGGTTTAGGGTTTAGGGTTTAGGGTTTAGGGTTTAGGGTTTTTAGGGTTTAGGGTTTAGGGTTTTTAGGAGTTTGGGGTTTAGGGTTTAGGGTTTTAGGGTTTTAGGGTTTAGGGTTTTAGGAGTTTAGGAGTTTAGGAGTTTAGGGTTTTAGGGTTTTAGGGTTTAGGGTTTAGGGTTTAGGGTTTAGGGTTTTAGGGTTTAGGGTTTAGGAGTTTAGGGTTTAGGGTTTGAGTTTAGGGTTTAGGGTTTAGGGTTTAGGGTTTGGGGTTTAGGGTTTAGGAGTTTTAGGAGTTTAGGGTTTAGGGTTTGGAGTTTAGGGTTTAGGGTTTAGGGTTTTAGGAGTTTTAGGGTTTAGGGTTTAGGGGTTTAGGGTTTTAGGGTTTAGGGAGTTTAGGGTTTTAGGGTTTAGGGTTTAGGAGTTTAGGAGTTTTAGGAGTTTAGGGTTTAGGGTTTAGGGTTTAGGAGTTTAGGGTTTAGGGTTTAGGGTTTAGGAGTTTAGGGTTTAGGGTTTGAGTTTAGGGTTTGGGGTTTAGGAGTTTAGGGTTTAGGGTTTGGGGTTTTAGGGTTTAGGGTTTAGGGGTTTAGGGTTTAGGAGTTTAGGGTTTAGGGTTTAGGGTTTAGGGTTTTTAGGGTTTGAGGTTTAGGGTTTAGGGTTTAGGTTTAGGGTTTAGGGTTTAGGAGTTTGAGGTTTAGGGTTTAGGGTTTTAGGGGTTTTAGGAGTTTAGGGTTAGGAGTTTAGGGTTTAGGGTTTTAGGGTTTAGGGTTTTAGGAGTTTAGGGGTTTAGGAGTTTAGGGTTTTAGGGTTTAGGGTTTTAGGAGTTTAGGGGTTTTAGGAGTTTAGGGTTTAGGAGTTTAGGGTTTAGGGTTTAGGGTTTTAGGAGTTTAGGGTTTTAGGGTTTAGGAGTTTTAGGGTTTAGGGTTTAGGAGTTTTTAGGGTTTAGGGTTTAGGAGTTTTAGGTTTAGGGTTTAGGTTTAGGTTTTTAGGGTTTAGGGTTTAGGTTTAGGGTTTTAGGGTTTAGGGTTTAGGGTTTTAGGAGTTTGGGTTGAGTTTTAGGGTTTTAGGGTTTAGGGTTTAGGAGTTTAGGGGTTTTAGGGTTTAGGAGTTTTAGGTTTGAGTTTAGGGTTTAGGGTTTAGGGTTTGGGGTTAGGGTTTAGGGTTTGAGGTTTAGGGTTTAGGAGTTTAGGGTTTGAGTTTAGGGTTTAGTTTAGGGTTTAGGGTTTAGGGTTTAGGAGTTTTAGGGTTTGAGTTTAGGGTTTAGGGTTTAGGGTTTAGGAGTTTTAGGAGTTTAGGAGTTTAGGGTTTAGGGTTTAGGGTTTAGGAGTTTAGGGTTTAGGGTTTAGGAGTTTAGGGTTTAGGGTTTTGAGTTTAAAGTTTAGGGTTTAGGGTTTAATTTAGGAGTTTAGGGTTTGGGTTAAATTTTGAGTTTAGGGTTTAGGAGTTTAGGAGTTTAGGGTTTAAAATTTAGGAGTTTGAGTTTAGGGTTTAAATTTAGGGTTTAAAATTTAAGGTTTAGGAGTTTAAAGGTTTAGGGTTTAGGAGTTTTAGGGTTTAAAATTTAAAATTTAGGGTTTAAATTTTAGGGTTTAGGAGTTTTAGGGTTTAGGGTTTAGGAGTTTGGAGTTTAGGGTTTTAGGGTTTAGGGTTTAGGGTTTTAGGAGTTTGAGGTTTAGGGTTTAGGGTTTAGGGGTTTAGGGTTTTTGAGGTTTAGGAGTTTAGGGTTTGGGGTTTAGGGTTTAGGGTTTAGGGTTTAGGGTTTAGGGTTTTAGGAGTTTAGGGTTTTAGGGTTTAGGGTTTAGGGTTTTAGGGTTTAGGGTTTAGGAGTTTAGGGTTTAGGAGTTTAGGAGTTTAGGGTTTTTAGGGTTTAGGGTTTAGGGTTTAGGGTTTAGGGTTTTAGGGTTTTTAGGGTTTTAGGGTTTAGGGTTTAGGAGTTTAGGGTTTAGGGTTTAGGGTTTTAGGGTTTTAGGGTTTTAGGGTTTGGGGTTTAGGAGTTTTTAGGGTTTAGGGTTTAGGGTTTAGTTTGAGTTTTAGGAGTTTTAGGGTTTGAGTTAGGGTTTTAGGAGTTTTAGGGTTTAGGGTTTAGGGGTTTAGGGTTTAGGGTTTAGTTAGGGTTTTAGGGTTTAGGGTTTAGGGTTTAGGGTTTAGGGTTTAGGGTTTAGGGTTTAGGAGTTTTAGGGTTTAGGGTTTAGGGTTTTAGGGTTGGGGTTTAGGGTTTAGGGTTTAGGAGTTTAGGGTTTAGGGTTTTAGGGTTTAGGGTTTAGAGTTTGGGTTTTAGGAGTTTGAGGTTTAGGGTTTAGGGTTTTAGGGTTTAGGGTTTAGGGTTTTAGGGTTTGAGGTTTAGGGTTTAGGGTTTAGGGTTTAGGGTTTAGGGTTTAGGGTTTAGGTTTGAGGTTTAGGGTTTGAGTTTTTGGGAGTTTTAGGGTTTTGGGGTTTAGGGTTTTAGGGTTTTAGGGGTTTTGGGGTTTAGGGTTTAGGAGTTTAGGG
>CM034619.1:5000-15000 GCA_020080225.1 Gynochthodes officinalis | reverse complement strand
TTTAGGGTTTAGGGTTTAGGGTTTAGGGGTTTTAGGGTTTTTAGGGTTTAGGGTTTAGGGTTTAGGGTTAGGGTTTAGGGTTTGGGTTTAGGGTTTAGGGTTTTAGGGTTTAGGGTTTTAGGGTTTTAGGGTTTGAGGTTTAGGGTTTAGGGTTTTTAGGGTTTAGGGTTTAGGGTTTAGGGTTTTAGGGTTTAGGAGTTTTTAGGGTTTAGGGTTTTAGGGTTTAGGGTTTAGGAGTTTAGGTTTTTAGGGTTTGGGGTTTTAGGAGTTTAGGGTTTAGGGTTTAGGAGTTTAGGGTTTTAGGGTTTGAGGTTTGAGGTTTAGGGATTTGAGTTTTTAGGGTTTAGGGTTTAGGAGTTTAGGGTTTAGGAGTTTAGGGTTTAGGGTTTAGGGTTGGAGTTTAGGGTTTAGGGTTTAGGGTTTAGGGTTTAGGGTTTAGGGTTTAGGGTTTTAGGGTTTAGGGTTTAGGGTTTTTAGGGTTTTAGGGTTTAGGGTTTAGGGTTTAGGGTTTAGGAGTTTTAGGAGTTTAGGAGTTTAGGGTTTTTAGTTTAGGGTTTAGGGTTTTAGGGTTTAGGAGTTTAGGGTTTTAGGGTTTGGGTTTAGGAGTTTTAGGGTTTAGGAGTTTAGGGTTTAGGGTTTAGGGTTTTAGGGTTAGGGTTAGGGTTTAGGGTTTGGAGTTTGAGTTTAGAGGTTTGAGGTTTGAGTTTAGGGTTTTAGGGTTGGGGTTTGAGGTTTGAGGTTTGGGTTGGAGTTTAGAGTTTTAGGGTTTAGGGTTTGAGGTTTAGGGTTTAGGGTTTTAGGGTTGGGGTTTAGGGTTTGGGTTTTAGGAGTTTTTAGGAGTTTAGGAGTTTAGGGTTTTAGGGTTTAGGGTTTAGGGTTTGGGGTTTAGGGTTTAGGGTTTTAGGGTTTAGGGTTTAGGGTTTAGGGTTTAGGGTTTTAGGAGTTTGAGTTTAGGGGTTTAGGGTTTGAGTTAGGGTTTGAGTTTTAGGGTTTAGAGTTTAGGGTTGTTGGGGTTTAGGGTTTAGGAGTTTAGGTTTTAGGAGTTTTAGGGTTTAGGGTTTAGGGTTTAGGGTTTAGGGTTTAGGAGTTTAGGGTTTGAGGTTTGAGGTTTAGGAGTTTAGGGTTTTAGGGTTTGGGGTTTTTAGGGTTTTAGGGTTTTTAGGGTTTTAGGGTTTAGGGTTTAGGGTTTAGGGTTTGAGGTTTAGGGTTTAGGGTTTAGGGTTTGGGGTTTTTAGGGTTTAGGGTTTAGGGTTTAGGGTTTTAGGGTTTAGGGTTTAGGGTTTAGGGTTTTTAGGGTTTAGGAGTTTGGGGTTTTAGGGTTTTAGGAGTTTAGGTTTAGGGTTTAGGGTTTAGGAGTTTTAGGAGTTTTAGGGTTTAGGGTTTTAGGGTTTAGGAGTTTAGGGTTTAGGGTTTAGGAGTTTTAGGGTTTAGGGTTTAGGGTTTAGGGTTTGAGTTTAGGGTTTAGGGTTTGGGTTAGGAGTTTAGGGTTTAGGGTTTTAGGTTTGAGGTTTAGGGTTGGGTTTAGGGTTTAGAGGTTAGGAGTTTAGGGTTTAGGGTTTTGAGTTTAGAGTTTAGGGTTTAGAGTTTAGGGGTTTAGGGTTTTTAGGAGTTTAGGGTTTAGGGTTTAGGGTTTAGGGTTTAGGAGTTTTTGAGGTTTAGGGTTTAGGGTTTAGGGTTTAGGGTTTGGGGTTTTAGGGTTTAGGGTTTAGGGTTTAGGGTTTGAGGTTTAGGGTTTGAGGTTTAGGGTTTTTAGGGTTTAGGGTTTAGGGTTTAGGAGTTTAGGGTTTTAGGGTTTGGGGTTTAGGGTTTAGGAGTTTGAGGTTTAGGGTTTAGGGTTTAGGGTTTTAGGAGTTTTAGGAGTTTAGGGTTTAGGGTTTGGGGTTTTTAGGGTTTTAGGGTTTAGGGTTTGGGTTTAGGGTTTAGGGTTTTTAGGGTTTTTAGGTTTAGGGTTTAGGGTTTAGGAGTTTTAGGGTTTAGGGTTTAGGGTTTAGGGTTTTAGGGTTTAGGGTTTAGGGTTTTGAGGTTTTAGGAGTTTAGGGTTTAGGGTTTAGGGTTTAGGGTTTTAGGGTTTAGGGTTTAGGAGTTTAGGTTTAGGGTTTAAATTTTAGGGATTTAGGGTTTAGGTTAGGGTTTTAGGAGTTTTAAATTTAGGAGTTTTTAGGGTTTGAGTTTAAATTTAAGGGTTTAGGGTTTAAAATTTAAGGTTGGGATTTAAATTTTAGGAGTTTAGGGTTTAGGGTTTAGGGTTTAGGGTTTAAATTAGGAGTTTAGGGTTTAGGGTTTAGGGTTTTAGGTTTTTAGGGTTAGAGTTTAGGGTTGGGATTTTTAGGGTTTTAGGGTTTTAGGGTTTAGGGTTTAGAGTTTAGGGTTTAGGAGTTTAGGGTTTAGGGTTTTAGGTTTAGGGTTTAGGAGTTTAGGGTTTAGGGTTTGGAGTTTAGGGTTTAGGGTTTGAGTTTAGGGTTTAGGGTTTAGGAGTTTAGGGTTTTAGTTTAGGGTTTTAGGAGTTTAGGGTTTTAGGGATTTTAGGGTTTAGGGTTTAGGGTTTAGGGTTTAGGAGTTTTAGGGTTTAGGGTTTAGGGTTTTAGGAGTTTAGGGTTTAGGAGTTTAGGGTTTAGGGTTTAGGGTTTAGGGTTTTAGGGTTTAGGGTTTTTAGGTTTAGGGTTTGGGGTTTTAAATTTAAAATTTAAAATTTAAAATTTAAAATTTAAAATTAAAATTTAAAATTTAAAATTTAAATTTAAAATTTAAAATTTAAAATTTAAAATTTAAAATTTAAAATTTAAATTTAAAATTTAAAATTTAAAATTTAAATTTAAAATTTAAAATTTAAATTTAAATTTAAAATTTAAAGTTTAAAATTTAAAATTTAAAATTTAAATTTAAAATTTAGGGTTTAAATTTAAAATTTAAAATTTAGGGTTTAGGAGTTTAGGAGTTTAGGGTTTAGGAGTTTTAGGGTTTAGGGTTTTTAGGGTTTGAGTTTTTGGGGTTTGGGGTTTAGGAGTTTAGGGTTTAGGGTTTAGGGTTTAGGGTTTAGGGTTTGGGGTTTAGGGTTTAGGAGTTTGAGGTTTTGAGGTTTAGGGTTTAGGGTTTTAGGGGTTTAGGGTTTAGGGTTTGGGGTTTTAGGGTTTAGGAGTTTAGGGTTTAGGGTTTAGGGTTTAGGGTTTGAGGTTTAGGAGTTTTAGGGTTTAGGAGTTTAGAGTTTAGGGTTTAGGGTTTAGGGTTTAGGGTTTAGGGTTTAGGGTTTAGGGTTTAGGGTTTAGGGTTTAGGGTTTAGGGTTTAGGGTTTAGGGTTTAGGTTAGGGTTTAGAGGGTTTGGGTTTAGGGTTTTTAGGGTTTGGGTTTGGGGTTTAGGGTTTTAGGGTTTAGGGATTTTAGGGTTTAGGGTTTAGGGTTTTAGGGTTTGGGTTTTTGGGGTTTGGGGTTTAGAGTTTAGGGTTTAGGGTTTAGGGTTTAGGGTTTAGGAGTTTGGAGTTTGGTTTTGAGTTTAGGGTTTAGGAGTTTTAGGAGTTTAGGGTTTAGGGTTTTAGGGTTTAGGAGTTTAGGGTTTTAGGGTTTAGGGTTTAGGGTTTAGGGTTTAGGAGTTTAGGGTTTAGGGTTTGGGGTTTGGGGTTTAGGGTTTAGAGTTTTAGGGTTTAGGGTTTAGGAGTTTAGGTTTTAGAGGTTTGGGAGTTTAGGGGTTTAGGGTTTAGGGTTTAGGGTTTAGGGTTTTGGGTTTAGGGTTTAGGGTTTAGGGTTTAGGAGTTAGGGTTTAGGGTTTAGGGTTAAATTAAATTTAAATTTAAATTTAAATTTTAAAATTTAAATTATTTAAGTTAAATTTAAATTTTAAGTTAAAATTTAAAGTTTAAAATTTAAATTTAAAATTTAAATTTAAAATTTAAATTAAATTTAAAATTAATTTAAATTTAAATTTAAAATTTAAAATTTAAAATTTAAATTTAAAATTTAAAATTTAAATTTAAATTTAAATTAAAATTTAAATTTAAAATTAAATTTAAATTTAAAATTTAAATTTAAAATTTAAATTTAAAATTTAAATTTAAAATTTAAAATTTAAAATTTAAAATTTAAATTTAAATTTAAATTTAAGGTTTAAATTTTAAAATTTTAGGGTTTAGGGTTTAGGGTTTAGGAGTTTTAGGGTTTAGGGTTTAGGGTTTAGGGTTTTAGTTTAGGGTTTAGGGTTTAGGGTTTAGGGTTTAGGAGTTTAGGGTTTGAGGTTTAGGAGTTTAGGGTTTGGGTTTGGGTTTTAGGAGTTTAGGGTTTAGGAGTTTAGGGGTTAGGGTTTGAGTTTAGGGTTTAGGGTTTGAGGTTTAGGGTTTGAGGTTAGGGTTTTTAGGGTTTTTAGGAGTTTAGGGTTTAGGGTTTAGGGTTTAGGGTTTTTAGGTTTAGGGTTTAGGAGTTTAGGAGTTTTAGGGTTTTAGGGTTTAGGAGTTTAGGGTTTAGGGTTTAGGGTTTAGGGTTTAGGGTTTAGGAGTTTAGGGTTTAGGGTTTAGGGTTTAGGGTTTAGGGTTTGAGGTTTAGGGTTTAGGGTTTGAGGTTTAGGGTTTTGAGGTTTAGGGTTTAGGGTTTGGGGTTTGGGGTTTAGGGTTTTAGGAGTTTAGGGTTTAGGGTTTGAGTTTAGGGTTTAGGGTTTAGGGTTTTGGGGTTTAGGGTTTGGGGTTTAGGAGTTTAGGGTTTTAGGGTTTAGGGTTTAGGTTTTAGGGTTTAAAATTTAAATTTAAAATTTAAAATTTAAAGTTAAAATTTAAATTTAAATTTAAAATTTTAAATTTAAAATTTAAAATTTAAATTTAAAATTTAATTTAAAGTTAAAATTTAAAATTAAAATTTAAATTTAAATTTAAAATTTAATTTAAATTTTAAAATTTAAAATTTAAAATTTAAAATTTAAAATTTAAATTTAAATTTAAAATTTAAAATTTTAAATTTAAAAATTTAAATTTAAAATTTAAAAGTTTAAAATTTAGGGTTTAGGGTTTTTAGGGTTTGGGTTTAGGAGTTTAGGGTTTAGGGTTTAGGAGTTTTAGGGTTTAGGGTTTGGGTTTAGGGTTTAGGGTTTAGGGTTTAGGGTTTAGGGTTTAGGGTTTAGGGTTTTAGGGTTTTAGAGGTTTAGGGTTTAGGGTTTGGGGTTTTAGGAGTTTAGGGTTTGAGGTTTTTAGGGTTTGGGTTTTAGGGTTTAGTTTAGGAGTTTTAGGGTTGGGGTTTTAGGAGTTTGAGGTTTAGGGTTTTAGGGTTTAGGAGGTTTGGGTTTAGGGTTTAGGGTTTAAAAATTTAAATTTAAATTCAATTTAAATTTTAAATTTTAAAAATTTTTAAATTTAAAATTTAAATTTAAAATTTAAAATTTAAAATTAAATTTAAAATTTAAATTTAAATTTAAATTTAAATTTAAAATTTAAATTAAATTTAAATTTTAAAATTTAAATTTAAATTTAAAATTTAAATTTAAAATTTAAATTTAAATTTAAAATTTAAATTTAAAATTTAAATTTTAAAATTTAAAATTTAAATTTAAGTTTAGGGTTTAGGGTTTAGGAGTTTAGGGTTTAGGGTTTAGGGTTTAGGGTTTAGGGTTTAGGGGTTTAGGGTTTAGGGTTTAGGGTTTAGGTTTTAGGAGTTTAGGGTTTAGGGTTTGGAGTTTAGGGTTTAGGGTTTGAGGTTGGGGTTTGGAGTTTAGGGTTTGAGTTTTAGGGTTTTAAGTTTAGGGTTAGGGTTTAGGAGTTTAGGGTTTAGGGTTTGAGTTTAGGGTTTAGAGTTTGGGGTTTTTAGGAGTTTAGGAGTTTGGGTTTGAGTTTAGGGTTGGGGTTTAGGGTTTAGGGTTTAGGGTTTTAGGGTTTAGGAGTTTAGGGTTTAGGGTTGGGGTTTAGGGTTTTAGGGTTTAGGGTTTAGGGTTTAGGGTTTGAGGTTTAGGGTTTAGGAGTTTAGGGTTTTAGTTTAGGGTTTAGGGTTTTAGGGTTTAGGGTTTAGGGTTTGAGGTTTTAGGAGTTTAGGGTTTTTAGGAGTTTAGGGTTTAGGAGTTTAGGGTTTTAGGGTTTTTGGGGTTTAGGGTTTAGGGTTTAGGGTTTAGGGTTTTAGGGTTTAGGAGTTTAGGAGTTTAGGGTTTAGGAGTTTAGGGTTTTTGGGGTTTAGGGTTTAGGGTTTAGGGGTTTTAGGGTTTTAGGGGTTTAGGGTTTAGGGTTTAGGGTTTAGGGTTGGAGTTTTAGGGTTTAGGGTTTTAGGGTTTAGGGTTTTTAGGGTTTAGGGTTTAGGAGTTTAGGGTTAGGGTTTAGGGTTTTAGGGTTTTAGGGTTTAGGGTTTAGGGTTTTAGGGTTTAGGGTTTAGGGTTTAGAGTTTAGGGTTTTTAGGGTTTTTAGGAGTTTGAGTTTGAGGTTTAGGGTTTAGGGTTTAGGGTTTAGGGTTTAGGGTTTAGGAGTTTAGGGTTTAGGGTTTAGGGTTTAGGGTTTAGGGTTAGGGTTTAGGGTTTAGGAGTTTAGGGTTTGAGGTTTAGGTTTTTAGGAGTTTAGGGTTTAGGGGTTTAGGGTTTAGGAGTTTAGGGTTTAGGGTTTAGGAGTTTAGAGTTTTTAGGGTTTAGGGTTTAGGAGTTTTTGGGGTTTAGGGTTTAGGGTTTTAGGGTTTAGGAGTTTAGGAGTTTAGGGTTTAGGGTTTAGGGTTAGGTTTAGGAGTTTAGGGTTTAGGGTTTAGGGTTTAGGGTTTAGGGTTTTAGGAGTTTGGGTTAGGGAGTTTTAGGGTTTTAGGAGTTTAGGGTTTGGGTTAGGGTTTAGGGTTTAGGGTTAGGGTTTAGGGTTTAGGTTTGAGTTTAGAGTTTAGGGTTAAATTTAGGGTTTGGAGTTTAGGGTTTAGGGTTTGAGTTTTAGGGTTTAGAGTTTAGGGTTTAGGGTTTAGGGTTTGGAGTTTTAGGGTTTAGGTTTAGGGTTTTAGGAGTTTAGGGTTGGAGTTTAGGGTTTGGGGTTTAGGGTTTAGGGTTTAGGGTTTAGGGTTTAGGGTTTTAGGTTTAGGGTTTGGGTTTAGGGTTTAGGAGTTTTTGAGGTTTAGGGTTTAGGAGTTTAGGGTTTAGGGTTTAGGGTTTGAGGTTTTAGGGTTTTAGGGTTTAGAGGTTTGGGTTTAGGGTTTGGGGTTTAGGGTTAGGGTTTAGAGTTTAGGGTTTAGGGTTTTAGAGTTTAGGTTTGGGGTTAGGGTTTGGGGTTTTTGGGGTTTAGGGTTTTAGGGTTTAGGGTTTAGGGTTTAGAGTTTAGGGGTTTAGGGTTTAGGGTTTAGGAGTTTTGGGGTTTTTAGGGTTTTTGAGTTTTTAGGGTTTAGGGTTTTAGGTTTTAGGGTTTAGGGTTTAGGGTTTAGGGTTTAGGAGTTTAGGGTTTAGGGTTTTGGGGTTTAGGTTTAGGGTTTAGGGTTTAGGAGTTTTAGGAGTTTGAGGTTTAGGGTTTAGGGTTTAGGAGTTTAGGGTTTAGGGTTTTTAGGGTTTAGTTTAGGGTTTAGGGTTTAGGGTTTAAGTTTAGGAGTTTTTAGGTTTAGGGTTTAGGGTTGGGTTTGAGGTTTAGGGTTTGAGTTTAGGGTTTTTAGGGTTTGAGTTTTAGGAGTTTAGGGTTGGGAGTTTAGGGTTTAGGGTTTGAGTTTAGGTTTAGGGTTTAGGGGTTTAGGGTTGAGTTAGGGTTTAGGGTTTAGGTTGGAGTTTAGGGTTTAGGGTTTAGGGTTTAGGGTTTAGAGTTTGGGTTTAGGGTTAAATTTAAAATTAATTTAAAATTTAAATTTAAAATTTAAAATTTAAAATTTAAATTTAAAATTTAAAATTTAAATTTAAAGTTTAAATTAAAATTTAAATTTAAATTTAAAATTTAAATTAAATTTAAATTTAAAATTTAAATTTAAAATTTAAAATTTAAATTTAAAATTTAAATTTAAAATTTAAAATTTAAAATTTAAAATTTAAATTTAAATTTAAATTTAAAATTTAAATTTAAAATTTAGGAGTTTAGGAGTTTAGGGTTTAGGGTTTAGGGTTTTAGGGTTTAGGAGTTTTAGGGTTTAGGGTTTAGGGTTTAGGAGTTTAGGGTTTAGGGTTTAGGGTTTGAGGTTTAGGGTTGGGGTTTGAGGTTTTTAGGGTTTTTAGGGTTTTAGGGTTTGGGGTTTAGGGTTTGGGTTGGGGTTTAGGGTTTGAGGTTGGGGTTTTAGGGTTTAGAGTTTAGGGTTTTTAGGGTTTTTAGGGTTTAGGGTTTAGGGTTTTAAAATTTAAATTTAAAATTTAAAATTTAAAATTTAAATTTAAAATTTAAAATTTAAAATTAAATTTAAAATTTAAATTTAAATTTAAATTTAAATTTAAAATTTAAAATTTAAATTTAAATTTAAAAATTTAATTAAAATTTAAATTAAAATTTAAATTTAAATTTAAAATTTAAATTTAAAATTTAAATTTAATTTAAATTTAAATTTAAAATTTAAAATTTAAAATTTAAAATTTAAATTTAAATTTAAATTTAAATTTAAATTTAAATTTAAAATTTAAAATTTAAAATTTAGGGTTTAGGGTTTAGGTTTAGGGTTTAGGGTTTAGGAGTTTAGGAGTTTAGGGTTTAGGGTTTAGGAGTTTTAGGGTTTTAGGGTTTAGGGTTTAGGGTTTAGGTTTAGGAGTTTAGGGTTTAGGGTTTAGGGTTTAGGGTTTAGGGTTTTTAGGGTTTGGGGTTTGGGTTGGAGTTTAGGGTTTAGGGTTTAGGGTTTAGGAGTTTAGGGTTTAGGGTTTTAGGGTTTAGGGTTTAGGGTTTTAGGGTTTGGGGTTTAGGGTTTGGGGTTTAGGAGTTTAGGGTTTAGGGTTTGAGTTTAAGTTTAGGAGTTTAGGGGTTTAGGGTTTAGGGTTTTAGGGTTTTAGGAGTTTTAGGGTTTAGGGTTTAGGGTTTAGGTTTTAGGAGTTTAGGGTTTTAGGGTTTAGGTTTGAGTTTTTAGGGTTTAGGGTTTGAGTTTAGGGTTTGAGGTTTAGAGGTTTGAGTTTGGAGTTTTAGGGTTTAGGAGTTTAGGGTTTAGGGTTTAGGAGTTTAGGGTTTTAGGGTTTAGGAGTTTAGGGTTTTAGGGTTTAGGGTTTAGGGTTTAGGGTTTAGGAGTTTTAGGGTTTAGGGTTTAGGGTTTAGGGTTTTTAGGGTTTAGGGTTTAGGAGTTTAGGGTTTAGGAGTTTAGGGTTTAGGGTTTAGGGGTTTAGGGTTTAGGGTTTAGGGTTTAGGGTTTAATTTGAGGTTTAGGGTTTAGGAGTTTAGGGTTTAGGGTTTGAGGTTTAGGGTTTTTAGGGTTTGAGGTTTAGGAGTTTAGGGTTTAGGGTTTAGGGTTTAGGGTTTAGGGTTTAGGAGTTTAGGGTTTAGGGTTTAGGGTTTAGGGTTTAGGGTTAGGGTTTAGGGTTTAGGAGTTTAGGGTTTAGGGTTTAGGGTTTGGGGTTTAGGAGTTTAGGGTTTAGGGTTTAGGGTTGAGTTTTAGGGTTTGGGTTTAGTTTAGGTTTAGGGTTTGGGGTTTTTAGGGTTTTGAGTTTAGGGTTTAGGAGTTTAGGGGTTAGGGTTTAGGGGTTTAGGGTTTGGAGTTTAGGAGTTTAGGGTTGGGTTTAGGGTTTTAGGGTTTAGGGTTTAGGGTTTAGGGTTTAGGGTTTAGGGTTTAGGGTTTAGGGTTTTAGGGTTTAGGGTTTAGGGTTTAGGGTTTAGGGTTTTTAGGAGTTTAGGGTTTTTAGGGTTTTAGGGTTTGGGGTTTAGGAGTTTAGGGGTTTAGGGTTTAGGGTTTAGGGTTTAGGAGTTTGAGGTTTAGGGTTTGGGTTTAGGGTTTAGGGTTTAGGGTATAGGGTTTAGAAGATTTAGGGTTAAGGGTTTAGGGTTTAGGGTTTAGAGTTTAGGGTTTAGGGTTTAGGGTTTTAGGGTTTAGGGTTTAGGGTTTAGGAGTTTTAGGAGTTTAGGGTTTAGGAGTTTAGGGTTTAGGGTTTAGGAGTTTAGGGTTTAGGAGGTTTTAGGGGTTTTGGAGTTTTTAGGGTTTTAGG
>CM034618.1:42971451-43532616 GCA_020080225.1 Gynochthodes officinalis | reverse complement strand
CAAACCTTTTTCCAAGATATTGTAGCACAGGCATTTAAAATACAAGTAAAAATGTTTAGAATGTAAATATTCAAACTCAGAGATGGACAAAAATGCAACTTGCGTAAAAGAAAACTTGAACTTTAGTAAAATGCATAGAAATAGTTGAACAGAAGCATAATAACTAAATTTGCCTTTCACATACATGGCTTAAAAACAAAGTGGATGATTTAACAGAACAGTGGATAATAAAGTAGCGCTCAAATCTGAACCATACATATGGACACTTTTCTTTAACAATTAACATCGGGTCAGAAAGTAGTGCTATTACTTAGAAATCGTGACATAAAGATAACAACAAATTGGTTTCTTACATGTTTTTCTCTGCTTTTTCTGTTTTTTATGTGATAATACCTGCAAATCGACACCTACCATTCAGCTTTCATAAGTACACCCATAACCAAAAAGACAAGCAACACGTATAAAGCAAATTAAAATACAAAATGTTGAAATGGTATATTCGCAAAATGTGCAAAGTAGAAATAAGAATCTATTTTCTATTTTTCTTGTGGCATTTGGTGTGGTCTTGGTGTATCCAAATTATAACTTCTTCTTCTAATGGCACAAGCACAAGAAGGCAAAGGTGGCTTTTGGTGATGATTTGGTCAAGTTGTCCTCAGAGGGAAAAATAAGGGATGCAAAGTATAATCGATTTGTAATATCTTCCAAGTTATGGATATAGTCATTTTAAACATAATAAATCATTGAAATAGTAGATTCTGATTGTGACATTGGCGGACTTCAAGAACATTTGTGGATGTTACTTTGTTGCACATGCACTTGCAACTATTCTCGATCGATCGATAAGTCAAACCCAATCTTCATGAAATTCGTGACAGGAAGTGATGGTATAGCACTATCTACCATTTAGGAGTCTTAAGTTTGATTGGCCTAATCTGCACTCAAGAACAATTTGATTGTAAAGCCTTGTGAACTTCTGTAAAGCCAAGTTCAGTGTTCTAGCCAAAAAGAAAAACAAAAGAGTTAATGTCAAGCATTTGCACCTGTGGAAGAAAAGAAAATAAAATCATAATGTAAATAGGTAGTTTGGCAAGAAGAATGATCTTGTTTCATATTCCATGACTTCACTCGCTAAAAATGTTAATAATTTTTCAACTAGATTTCCAAATATGAGGATGTAATAATACCACTATCATCAATCACGCTAACCTCAAACTCTACACCGTTAACAAACCAATAATTAGTTAGGGCCACCATACAACCAAATTAAAATGAAGCTAAAAAGGGAATAAGAGATAAATTTACTCCGGTTCGCCATTTGCTTTGATTCACACAAGTTACGTGTGTATTCTTCATATTGAAGTGCGTATGTTGATTGAAGCATTTGGGACAAGCCATGTACCAATACTTTGGCAAATATTTTGAGGGAAAGTTGTGCTCTGGCAAGTACACTGCAAACAGATTGCAATAAGTTAGGAGCAACAAACAAGAAGCATACATGGAAAAGAGATACTTGTTTTGATAATCACGAAGCAAAACTAAAAACCTTGGCTAATGGTGTGTTATGTTAACAACAAGACAAGTTTTCTTGTACGACTCTATAGATATCTCTGGAGGATTATTGAAATAAGTCTTGTTGATGACAAAGTCAGACAAAGATCTCCTTGTTTCACAACCCCGTATAGCAAAATACCGCTTTCAGTGAAGACGTAAAAATAAAATGACTAAAGCTATAAATTAATATAGAGTGCATCACCGCTTTTTCGCATAAGCGCACTTTCTATTGGAGGGTTCACTAATAATCAATCATATTTGGTAGTCGAGTCATGTTTACAAATTGTATTTTTTTAGTTTTATTAATAGATAGCTGTGGAATAAAACATTAAGGGATGAACCAATAGTGTTAGCAAAAAAAATTAAGGTGAACACAATGGGATTGATAGTGGAATACAATACCATTATAGTAAACAACTTTAATCCTACAACAAATGATTACAGGAAAATTGTTCAAAATGTCAACAATATTAGCTTCTTCATTGTCAACAAACTCGTTTCTAAATGGATAGCATGACTATCTTCATACTACAACAAAGAATAACGGAGTTAACTTAGCAAAAACATAAATTTCATGCGGCTAACATTATAAAAGGGAATTTTCTTTTTTCACATTCAGTAATCGAACAAAACACCTAAATTTCAAATTCAAACAGATTGATATTGGTTGGAAACAAGAAAAGAGAAATCCTATAGTAGTTTGGCAAAACACCACACTAGCAATAAAACACATGCACTTGTTATCAAATAGTTTGTATGTACTAATGAAATTACTTTTTAATGGCTTAGATTGAAGTAGTCATTAGCTAGGAAAAGTACATTAGTGTAATGGCTATAACAGACTCAAACACAAAGTTTATGCAAGAATAAATATGTTCTAACTCATCTACACAATTAATCAAGAATAGCTTGGAATGTGATGACACGACAACAAGGCTAAAAATATGAGAATGAACAGAAATTTATGTAGGAAAATAAACAGTAATAACTAATAGAGAATATGTATTTCATACAACAATCGTGAAGATAAACTGTAGATATTTGAACACAAAATTATGAGGATAGATTCTATAACATTTGATTAACAAGGACGAATTTCAACCATTAAATCACCTACATCACCTTTGATAGTCTAATGTAGACTATCAATCACCACTACTAACACATCTACATAATGAAAACCATTTTACATGATTAGACCTAAATAGCAAAGTAAAGTAAACACAAATACAATATAAATTTTAGGACATCACAACTAACATGAAAATTGGCCTATATAAATTGAGATATCCATACTACTTTGATATAAAACAACCACTAGAAACCTAATAAGTAATGATGGAAAGAGAACTTTACCAACGGATTCTTTTTGCATCAATGAACCTAGCTAGATCTTGAAAGTCTCAGATATCGATAATTGACCTCACCACACCTTCTAATTGTCAAGAGGTTCAAGGATGGTCCTTCAATTGATGATCCACCGTAGAAATCCTTCAAATTGATACTTTTTCGCTTGCTTCACTTCAACATTTTTGATTTTATATTTTTTGTACACTTGCATTTTTTTCCCCATGCGCCGATCTCATGGTTAAAAACTATGGCTTGCACTCTTGAACCTCACAATGCAAATGTAAACTATTTCAAGAAAGAGGAAAATATAATTTTATTCTATGAGAAAACCTAAAAGTAGTACCAAAAAATTTGCACTTTGAGTCTCATGAGGATGAAACTGTAACGTGAAGGATCATTAATCGCAGCTTGTTGGTCAAGCCTTTCTGACAAGAATAATACATGACCAAGTCACATGCCCTCAACAATATCTTCAATCTCTAACAAATGGTCCATCTAAATTGAACAAAGACACAATGTAAGTGATATTCACAATAAGAGGTAAGAAAAATCCAAAACAAAAATAGGATTAGAAAAACTTCAAACTCAGAGTAAAGACAACAAAATTGATCATCAAGTATTTGCTAATTCAAATATTTCATTATAAACAACATTTTGAGTTTTGTAATCTATCTTAGATTTGCTAAAAGTGGAAGAGTATTAACACTTTTACTAATTTGGATGTTCTTACTTTGAAAGTGGCAACATAGAGTTGACCGTGGTGAGAAAATCGGTTCTTGCAAATAAACACCAATATAATCTAACATTTGGCCTTGGGCTTTATTAATTGTCATGGCAAATGATAACTCGATCGAAATTGAGTCCTCTCAAATGGAATTCCATTCTTCTTTGTCCGAACTATGCAATGGAATTTTTGGTATGAAGACAACCTTACCTTGGTGTTGACTAAATGCAATCTTTGCACAAATTGTATTTGTCGTTAATTCTAGACAAATCGTATATGTCCCACTACAAAGACCTTCTACGGATTAAGATTTCAGAAAAGAATTATTGGATAGTTCTTTTGAGTAATAATATATGTGAGGAAGACTCATGGATTTAATGAATTTAGAAAATCCTCATAATCCCCTTGATGTTTTAGATCAATTGTTTGATCCGATCGTGTATACTACTAAATTCCTGTGAAATTGTTCTACTAAAAGATTGTCAATATCATGAATGGAAGTATTTTTTGATGACAAAATGCACCTATTTATCATTTCTTCGTTTGGTAGAATACAAAAGCAAATTAAAGACACAATCAATCAATCTATTTAATATGGGAAAAATACAGAGAAACAACACAAGTAATTAGATCAAAGAAGTTTAATACATGTACAAAAAGAAAAAACCAAATAAGTGACATGTCAAATACTTACTTATGAAAGAATCTTTTTGTCAATATACTAATGACAATTTCATGTGGTAATATAATATTACAACATTCATCCATAGGTTCTGAATTTTCCCCAATCTTGAGAAGGAATTCAGAAAAATTAGGGTCTAAGAAAGCACACATATTCTGTTTCAATTGAATTTTTTCCATTGAACACCATAATGGAGAATTCACTATGTTGGCATTAACTTGTGACTTTCTAGTTCCTTTTTGAATAACTAGAAGAGTTTGTCGAAAGTCACCCCGAAAGACAAGCACTTTTGAGCCAAATGGTTCATTTCTTCCAGTTATATCTTTCAAGACAAGATCAAATGCTTCTAAAGTATCTCTAGTTGCCATAGAAGCTTCATCCCATATTATAAGTTTAGCAGTTGAAATAAGATAATGCATCGCTTGCTTAATTGACAAACTTTAGTAATAGAGAAATCAATTGGAATTTTGAATATCAAATGAGTGGTTCGACCACCTGGAAGAATGAATGCAAGAACACCGATGTTGCCACTTGCATTGCAATAAATCCTTTGGATCTAATATTAGCCAATAAGGCACGATATAGGAATGTTTTTCCAGTTCCTCCGAGACCAACAATGAAGACGGCTTGCCCTCTTCCTAGATGGATTTTCTTGAGGATAGATTCATCGGCACACTTCTGTGCTACATTTTATCTAGTTGGAAGCAAAATAACCTCTGCACTAACAATTATATTCAGAACACTATCCATTTATTTTGTTAAATTATCAGACAGAAAGATTTGTTCATTTTCAGGAAGAATATGGTATTCGTTTATATTTTTATTCATCTCTTCTAAAGAATTGTTAATGTCTATTAAGACTTATTCATAACAACATGGATGTCAACATCGAATAATCTAGTGACCTTTGAAAGTCACCGGATAATTTGAGCCGAACTATTCCTACAATTTTCTTGGTTCATTTGGAGAACAAAATACTAAAATAATAGCAAAAAGGACCTTAGAGCACTTGGCATCGATAAAGAGATGCCTCCTTTAAAGTATCCTATATGTAAGTATCGATTCCAAAGAAACCTAATTTTAGTGTCGTGATTCTAAAGGTTTGGCATTTTATACCTGAATATTTAAAAGATCTAAAGCAAGTAAGAGCTCAAACATTTGAAAGTAATAGCCTAAGATAATATCAATCTCCCTCCCGTGGACTAACAAGAACTATTCGGCTTATTACATTTCTAGATTTTCTTTTAGCCTAGATTCTAAGGGTAGAATTCCATATAAAGTAGGAAATTTTTATAAAGACATTTCAATCGCTAAGTCGTTTGATTCATACGATTCATTTCAAAAATTCAATAAGTATAGTTTTTGAAAAGTCAATTTCTTCTATCAAAGTTGAAAGATTAGATTTGTCTTTAAATGAAACAACTTGCCAACCATCAAGATGGACTTGCAAAGCATAAACTGCCGGGGTCATTTCACTAAGATTGAATCTATAAATCTTCCAAAGAGCTTCTGGAGGACTGCTCCAACGGCCATCTTGAAATCAAGTTTAATTTCATCAATGTCTGATGGGCATTTGTCTAAATTTGAAAACTGACCAAATCATGCCCCTTATAAATGTATTTATAAATGTACTTCATGAGTTTAATGGTAGAACAAATTTCAACATTCAAATGGCAATCAAAAATAGCCAATAAGTATGGATTACATGGAATAACCCAACGGTTATCCAATACACACTGCCTAACTTTAATCTATCTACCATTATTTCTTCTTCTATAATAAGGATAACCATCTTCTACATGCATTGTTTGTTCACAAAAATCTCTATGATAGTGATTTTTGCACTTATCATTTCGCATACATAAATTAGTTTCATTCATTTGGCCACATAGACTATGAATCATGTGTTTAAGGACAAGATTGTATAAATGAGGATGCATTCGAATCAGAATTTCTGCACATACAATGTTATTATATGCTTCAGGATTCAATAGCTTAAATTCTGGTTTGAGAATTAATAATAAATGAGCATTAGGCATGCCTCTTTTTTGAAATTCAATCACACTAACACATGCTGCTACTTGTCCAAGGATATTTTTGTGCAATAGTTCTTTCCTAAGCATTTCAAATTTTGCTCTAAACACTCTTGCTAACAAATCAAGTCTATCAAATGCGCTTTGTTAGATAAATTTTCTTGTATCTTTTCCAATTAGGATTACAAGTCATGGTAATAAAAAGATCAGCTTGCCATATTTTTTAACTAAAGCCATAGCATCCAAGCATCTACTGCACATATCTCTAGGTCCGCCTACAAAAGAACTCCGGCAAAATAACCCGTGACCCACATTAGAGCTATCTAGTTGGCCATTTGAAATGCTATCAAAGACACCTTGTAAAATTCTCTGCTCTAACTTCTTTTGTTTTAATCTAAGAAAGTCTAACCTAGATGTTTCGTTTTTATGTACATATCAACAATAAATTGTTGGAATAAATGAATTGTATGTAATAGCATTGATTCATCATTTGTTCTCATCCAAATCAGAATAGTAGTTACTTGTATTGAAAATATGTTAAGTACTACATAGGTAAAGTTTCCTAATAACGCACTCAAAAGAAACTTACTTGCATCTTTATATGCTACCAATCTTCCGGGTTTCCATAGTTTAAACATCAATGCTAGAAGCATTTACATTAGATTTATTTTTCTATGTTTTCTATTTTGTTGGTCGCTTTCTATATTATTATGCCAACCTGATTCCTACGAGGAAATAACAATGGGTATTGAAGAGGATCATAACATCCAAAATAGTGTTGAATTTATGACTGTATTAGAAGCACTATATATTTGAATATGTGCGCTTCTAGTATCCAAAGAAGTTTCTACACCATCCTCAAAATATGGCACCCACTTGGCTACAAGTGGAAGATTATATCGACGCTGATCTAAATTTGACAACAATCTTATAATCATCCAAATGAGGAACATGCCTAAGGCTTTTCAAGAACTTACAATAAGGATTATCCTCTAAAATCTGATAAGTAGGGATAAAGTTGTTTCACGAATTTATCACAGACTTAACTCATGGGCTTCTTGCTCAAAGGTCATAGAAGTAGAATTGAATCCCAACTATTTTTTCTTTGTTATGTGGCAAAGACTATCAAGAAAATGATAGACTTGCCCCTAAACCCCGAAAGTATACATCTCTCTATTATTTTTAGTTAATTCTATCATATTTCGCCTCAAGGGATGTGGTGGAATGCCAAATTGTTGTTATAAGTTCTAATGTTTTTTTCTAAAATGAACAGATTCTCATCTTCACCATAAGCAAATGACAAAGTGTATATGGCATGGCAGCATCACAATTGATACTCCCGCCTCCCAGACAAAGAAAAGATGGAGGTTCCAAATAGAACCTCTTAGCTCTACAATGAGAACAATTAGGAACAGTAAAAAGGATCATAGAATTTTTAGGAATTTGATTAAGTGGTGAAGCATTTTAAATAGCAAAATTAGAGGAAGATTGTATTAATGGACATGTCTTTGTTTATTTGGAAATGAAAATGCAGAACACATGTACTATTTATCCATTTTAGAAAACACTACAATGCATATTAATGAACCTCAAAGATTGTACAAAACCAAATTCATAGACATCACCCTTTTTTCATGAAAACAGAAACCATACAGTACTAAACATATATAGTATTTACTATGTAAGTGGCCTACTAACCAATGACAACTAACAAACAGGTAAGAAACAACTATAAAAAAAAAAAAAAACCAATAGCAGATGCATCAAGCAACTGCAATAGGTAAATGAAGTATTTATCACAACATGGGGTAATAACTAACAACATAACAATGAAGTAAGTAGGAAACTAATAAAAAAAAATCTGATTTTTCCATCCTATTAGAAGGCTGAAGAAGAGTGAGAGTATAAAAGAAAGGGTAAATGACATTGAGGCCACTCAACTTTTACTTTGGATACTTATGGCTATGGCCGAAAAAGAAAAAGAACCCAAATGTTCAAAACTAGTAGAAAGCATTTATATATATATATATATATATATATATATATATATATATATATAACTTTTTAGACAGAGGAGAGGGCTATAATTTTTTCCAAATGCATTCTATTTGTAAAAGTTCATATAAACCAAATAATTGTATAAACAACCAGGCAGAATCTGGAACACCACAATCTCAAACCAACGACAAAGAATATTTGGCCTATTAAGCACATTTCATCACACACGCACATTAACAACCTTTATTACAACAAATAAACATATATATTTCTCAGAACAAACAACAAAGAACAAATATTAAGAAATGATTCAAGGACATTCCAACAAAAATAAAGCAATGGTTGTTGGAAGTCTCAAAACGAGTTAGGAAAAAGGAAACACAAGTTGGAAGATTTAAAACCAAAAGAAGTTAAGCCATCAATTAACACCAAATATTTAATGTAGTAAAGAACAAGCAGTAAACAATCAGCAGCATTAATACCAGTAACCAAAAAGGAAGAACTGTCTTAAAATTCATTTAATGCAGTAAAGAATAGGCAGCATTAATACCAGTAAAGAAAAGGATGCAGAGAACAAAGGGACAAAAAGGGTTAGGAAAAAAGAGGAACAAAACCATACCTAAAGACAATGAAAAAGCTTGAAGCAATTAACAACACACTATTAGAGAAGTAACAAAAATAATGGCGTAAATAAGAAGGGCAAAAGTAGAAGATGGTCGTGGAAAAGCTATCAAAAATCTTGATGATATGAGAGTGATTAGAAAGAAAGTGGGG
Source organism: Gynochthodes officinalis (assembly GCA_020080225.1). Classification (NCBI taxonomy): domain Eukaryota; kingdom Viridiplantae; phylum Streptophyta; class Magnoliopsida; order Gentianales; family Rubiaceae; genus Gynochthodes; species Gynochthodes officinalis. Next base: position 43,523,501 of record CM034618.1, on the reverse strand, counting down.
TAATAAATGAAAAGTTAATGTTTACACAATCGAAGATAGCAGAATCAAATATTTACACATTGACAATACCCATAGATACATAGGTAATAGTGAAACAAAAGACTTGACAGAAGCATCTGATTAAGAGCTAAAACAAAGACATTTTATACCCAAAAAAATTTAAAAAAAGCAATCAAATTGCTTAGCTTTTCAAATAAAGTGAGGTGATTTCGTGACCTAAGCAAGGATGCACTGACCGCAATTGACTAAAAAAGAGTGGGGATATCTCTGCCATCGTAGAGGAAAAAATAAGATGAAGTGAAACAAAAGACCAAAAAAATAAGAAAGTCGTTTCGTGGTTACCAAAGTATGAATATGGTCGCGATGAGAAAGATGGAACTGACTAAGAGAAACGAACGAACAAGACAGTTGGATGCTCGCAACTAATCTAGTTAGTTTCCTTGGATCCAAAAAAATTTCTGAAAGTAAAAGTAAAAGCAAAAATAAAATATTAGTTCCTTCTTCTCAGATTGAGCCTTTCACCGGTCACCTGTCGGAGGACGACAGCCAAAATTGCAAATCAGAACAAGTTCCGTCGATCAAGCATTTTTTTTGGGAATTTTAAACAATTTATAAAAATATGAAAGTAAAAGGAAAAGAAAATCCGGAGGCCCACGGCCAAAAGCTGCAAATCAAAGAGAAGATCCGGTCATGTCACATAAGAAAGAAAAAACCAAAAAAAACCTATTAACAAACCAAGATCAGAAATGCGAAGAAGACAAAAATAATACAAGATTTGCGAGCAAATTTGAGAGAGGCTCTCACCAACCACCTGCCAGAGGCCCGCGGCCGAAAGCTGCAAATCAATGGCAAGATCCAGTCAGGTCACATAAGAAAAAAAACAAAAAAAAAAGCCTAAAAAAACATATTAACAAACCCGCACTGTAAGATACGAAGCAAGACAACAAAGAATGTCGATCCGCAGCAAATCGGCGGAGAAGAAGTCCAAAGAAAAAGAGTTGGCGAGGAAAAGAGTCGACCGAGGTAGAAAAGGAAATGAAAAGGAAATGGTAGGGTTTCGAAGGCGTTTCAAAGGCTGGGCTGGATGACATGGAGAACACGTGTATACACGTATACTAACTTAGCAAATGTGGCGAGGAGAAGTGCAAGGCGCTGACAAATTTGTGTCCACGTGTCTTCGCTTGGTAGTTCATGTTCACACATTATTACTGATGCTAATAATTGTTGTATAAATATGAGCTTGGTTATCACAAAAACGATTTGTTCCTTAAGGAATTGTTACATGTACACTCATAAGTTTCATATCAATATTATCAATGCCTAGGACATTTCTTGCATTTCTAAGACATGAACATTACGTAACATATTGATACCTATCTATATGGGTTGGTTTATGATTAATATCATTGATTGGTGGAATTGTATTATGTCATAAGATACATTTGGTGGTCACTTTAGTCTTCTCTGATTAGTGCAATTGTAGTACGATTATTATCGTTGATTGGTGAAATTATATTATGTGATGAGATATAATTATGGGATGTTGTTGCTTCATAATTAGTCATATATTCAATTAGATTGGATTGAATGTTCTGACAAAGTTTATAACTTTGAGCGTTTTCATTTTTCTTGTCAGAGTGACTCATCAACCACCACATAACTGAGTATCCACAGATTGAAGGCATAACAACTTGTCTTTTGGTTGGTGTTGTCGAGGTCTATTTCATTGCTTCTGTCTCTTTTCTTTTAGAATGCTAAGTGAATGATGTGTAGACTTCATTTTGTGGGTGTAAAGTGTTTGGATAATATTCTATTATCATGCTACAACTAGATGTTCGACTTTTATTTTCTTGTTTTGTGGGAAATTAAGATGTTGTCTTTTCAATTAATCAAATTTAACTTTTGTTCCTTTCATTTCAATATTTTTGAGTGTTCAATGATTAGTGGATTGCCTTCATTACATTTTCGACTGATGATGTATGTATTATAAGTATGAATGATTATGATCAATACAGTTGATGTTATTGATGACATGACACTAAAACAAATCATGTTACTACTTTGGTTAAAAGTTGTCACTAATAACACTATTTACTGACAAAATTTTCATCACTAATTGCATTGGCCAAGAAACCTTAGGTGATGAACTTTTTCCATCACCAATGAAAGTGCCACAAATTTTTCACTACTAATTGCATTGGCCAAGAAACCTTTGGTGACGAACTTTTTCGTTACTAGTGAAAGTGCCAATTGGTGACCACTAGGAGTTGTCTCCACTGCCACCAAAGGTATTGACCAAGGCATCTTTTCTGACAACTTTTTTCATCACCAAAACCCATCACTAAGTGCCGCTGATCGTCAGATTTTCAATGACGAATTTGTCATCACTAATCCGACGACTTTAATTTTTAGTGACCAAATTTCCCGCCATTTGGTTACGATTTTTTCATTCCTAATTTGGAGACAACCTCATTTCATTACTAAATTCAACTATTTGATGGCGACTTTCCTTTTTCGTCACCACAAAACTTTTTAGTGACGGAGCATTAGTAACGAGTTGTGACAAACCACTTTTTTTACACTAAATATTATTGGTGATGAAAAAATGACTTTTAGTGACAAGATTTCTATCGTCACTAAAGGCCATTTTTCTTGTAGTGTGTGTGCTTTATACCAAACCATAACCATGCCGAAATATTTGGTGATATAAATCTATGAGATACAGAATATCACTATTATGGTTATTGATAACGTTAAAATTGATTTATATGTTCATATGATACATTGTTTACCCCTCGTATGAATGAAGTGAGTCTTTTCTTGACTTTCATTGAATGAAATTATTTTTATCACATTATCACTCTTAATTAATGTAAGGTTTTACGAAGAAAAATTTCACAAACTTTAGATACCTTACGTAACTTTCAATGATAAAAGAGAGAGAGAGAGAGATCATAATAATCACAAACTTGATAACTCTATTTTATATAGGGTTTTCTTATTAATTTTGGTTAGAAATTGGCTTGTGTTTTAGTTTGTTTTTACATATTTTGACCAAATTATCCTTTGATTTTATGATTTCTGAGTTTTCTAATATTTTGAGAACTTTTGAGCTTAATCTTGAATTTTTCTTCTAATTTGAGAACAAAGGACTAACTAATTATTTTGTTACTTTATAGCCAAGAAAGCTTATCAAAGCTTGACCAACTTACTTCAACAAAAAGACAAAGAAGACTCTTTAGGTCGCAAGAAATCAAAAGCCGAGTCAAAAAGGAAACAAAGTTGAGTGCAAAAGTAGGAAACAAACACAAATTGAGAAAAAGAAAGGAACTTAAAAACAAAAAAACAAAGAAGGAAAACTTCTAGAAGATGCATGGAAGAAGAGCAAACCGATCCAGAATGAGGAAACGAACGCCAGACAAAAGAAAGTGGCAATTGAATTTGGTAACAAAGACACAAGTCAAAACAAGAAACAAAAGGAGACTTCTTAAGATTAAGTCAAAGAATTGGAAATAGAAGACAACCCTAGCTACAAAAGAGGGAAACAAAGTCACTAAAAACAAAAAGGAAGCAATGAGCAAAGACACAAAGAGAAAGGAGAAGAAAACAAATACAAATCAAAAGAAATAAGAAGAACTAAGCCGAGTCAGTAAACTAATTTGATATGATCAAATTTGGAAACAAAAGTTACTGGATTTGGAAACAAAGGAAACCGATGACAAGTTGAAGACAAAAAGCAAAACAAAGAAGGATTTGGGTTTGCAGAATTTGGAAACAAGAAGCAACCAAGTTCTTCTATAAAAGAAGGAAGCAGCCATCGAGTCTTTCATGTCTTCTTTTAATTCATTCTTTCTCTTTTTCCTTAGCTTTAGTTTAGAGTTAGCAGAATTTTCTTTCTTTTTCTTTTTGTTTTCTGTTTTGTGAGCAACCCACTCTTCTATTCCTTTGTTTTTCTTTTCTTCTCATTAGTTTAGGAGTAGTAGTAGCATATCCATCCAGTTTTTCTCTTCTTCCTTTTGTTTAGATTCAGTTTTAGCTAGCTTTCTCCTCCTTCTTTTCTTTTCGTGAGTTTGCAGGATTTCTTCACTTCTTGAGTCGGTTTTTCTTCGTTTCATTTATCTTCTTCTCGTTTTGTCCGAACTTTATAGTAGTTCCTCCTGGTTTTGCAGCTTCCTCTCTGCCTTCTAATTTTCACTTTCTTCTTGATTTTTTCTCAGAGAATTTCTTGTTCTCTTGTTGTTCCTCCCGATTTCCACAATTCTTCGTTGTTCTGCTCTTATTGTTTTCAGCTCACCGCCAAGCTTGACTTGAGTTGGAAGCAGTAAATTCTTTTTTATCTATTTGAAGTCACTGCGTAAGAAACAAAGGCAAGAAAGGATTGTTTGACTTCACCTGGTTTTGTCTTTTCTTTCTTTACTTAGTTAGTTTAGCAATATTAGTTTTCTTTTCTTGTCTTTAATTTTAGTAGTTTATTTCTCTTATTTTGTTATGAACTTCTAGTTGTGGTTTATCTTCAAGTATTAACTATTTTATAGTTTTTGTTTATTTATTGAATAATAGTTACTTTAGTTTTAAGAATTCATTTTAATTTTAATTATGTCTATTTTTATTTTTGTAGTTAGTTTAAATTTCATTATGTTCTAAATTCTTTGTTAGAGATTCGATGGATTTTAATCATGAATAATTAATTCTTAAGACTTGTTCATGCAATCTATATTTCAATTATGAGTTTAATATCATGTTCTTAATGCTTTTAGGTAATTGATCACCACCTAATTGATTTTTTATGCTTTTTTGATACCGTGGAGATGACATGCATGTGCTCATGTGATATTAAACCGTGAATTCAATTTAGACGGTAATAATCTAGGTTGTTCATGTGGTTTCTAGTAGAACCAAGTCGTGGCTACTTAAATTGAATCGAATTTCCATAGTTCTTAATGCATTTAGAAATCTAAATTCACCTAGACCAAGTGTGAGTTGATTTTAATCTAAATAGGGTTATTAGACTGATGTCAGCTATTAATTTACATTAGGGAAATTTCACCATCATAATTTGGTATTTAAGTTAATTGCATGACAAGACAAGAGAGTTAATTAGGATTGATTAAGTGAAGTCAAATTCTAACATCTTATTTGTTGCTTTTATCAAGTGTTATTAATTTTTCCTTCTTTAGTTTAATTTACCATAAAACAATTTAATTGGCTAGCTTGTTGTTGAATTAATCATATTGGTAAGTAATTGGTTAGTTTTAATAACTCGTGGGAACGAGCATTACTTATCACTTTATTACTTGTTGATATTGTACGCTTGCAATTCACCTAACAAAACCGTAGGGACAATTAATAGTAAAATCGAATCTACAGGAAAATAGATGTAATTTACTCCAACAAGTTCCGTGTTTTAGATAGTTTTTTGAGAATACTCAAATTTTGTACATTGACAAGTTCAGGAATAGCCGCATGTTTCACTTTTACTAAATATTGGGTGGAAAGTTTTCTCGGTGGAGAGAGTGAAAGTTTCTCTCTGGAGAGAGAAGAATAGTCTCGTGAGTAGGAAGTACTATCCTAAGCCAAGTAAAAACAACATAATTAATACTTGGATTAGGGTAAGAGTAACAATTAGTTTTTTTAACTACTGTCCGAATCCTTCACAAAAATCCAAGTTGTGTTTGCAAAAAGAAACCGTTGCAATCACAATGGTAATATCGTTTCCTCTCCAAAACTAAACACATCCTAAACCTAGACAATTAACACTAAACACGGAAGCTCTACAATGCAAAAACTGGAAGGACGATCCCCTCTTCGCAAGATCACAAGGCAACAACAAAGCGGAAAAATCGGTAGACGAACATAGGATGGAAAACAGAAACATCAATGGGCGCGAATGAAGTAGAGGAACTTGTCAGACAGCTCAAGCTTTCGAAGGATGAAGAAAAAGGTGTGGATATGATAGTAGGAGATGTCATCAGAGGTAAAGAAGAAGGCCAGCGAAGTCTGATTAGCAAGATCTACGAGAGAAGAAAGTTAATTTCTTGGGGCTAAAAACACAATGCAAGCAATCGCCAATTTCAAATCGACATTAAGGTGCAGAAATAGAATAATTTCTTCCTGTTTGTATTTACAAACCAGGAAGATAGGCAAAAAGTGCTAAAAGGGAAGTGATGGACTTTCGATCAGCAATATCTAATCTTGAGGGAGTGGCATGAAGAAATCACAATTCAAGATACCAAGTTCCAGCAAGTTGAAATCTAGGTACAAGTATGGAATCTACCCCTCCATTGGTGTACAAAGCAAACAGCAAAAAGAATCGGAATCCTCTTTCTAAAGATCCATGATATTATCATTCCAGAGAATGAAAGTACAAAAGGAAAACACCTTAAGTTATTGGTATCAATAGACCTAACGAAACCTCCACGAGAGGAACCAAGGTGCGCTAGAAGGGAAATCCTATCAAGGCAAGCCAAAGATGAGCAATTAGCAGGATTTTGTCACTATTGCAAAAGGATAGGCCATTTAGAAAAAAATTGCAGCACAAGACAAGCTGACATGTATGGGACAATGCAAAAGGATGAAGATGGAACCGGATTCAGGAAAAGAAAGACTGAACAACGACAAAGAGGGATTTCAGAAAAAATATTAGAGCCTGATATTAGCACAAAATCAGTCCCAGTTAGAGAAGAAGGTGAGAAAAGGCAAGCCATGGCCAAAGGAAAGGAAATAGTAAAGGCAGTAACAAGAGAAGGGAGTGAGGACCAGGGGGAAGCTGCAAGAAGGAACAAGCAAATTATTGAGCACAAGGAGAAGGAGCCAAACGGTAAAGGCCAGGAATTATCAACTAAGGAAGGGAAGGACATGGAACAAAGAATTACAGCACACACCACAGAACTCATGGAGCAACATGATCATCAAGTAGTGGTAATGAAAAAAGATCTAGAACAGAAATATGCTACTGATTTAGTACACATCATGGGGGTTAACACAAACTTCCAACCGGGGGAAAGCACACTAGTGAATGTACCAATAGATAGTGTAAATGCTGGAAACCAAACCACAAGGCTAGGCAGTGCTGGAAAAGAAAAAATGCTGGCTGACATTGGCAAAAAGGCCGAGACCAAGAGAGCAACCTGGAAACGAGTAGAAAGGATCTCAATACATGGAAAGGATAAGGGGGAAATGAAGCTCACAGTATACTGTATAGGGACAAAAGAAATAGAGGAGAACAAGAAGAAACCGGCGGATTGCCGCTATGTTCCAAAGGCACAAGAGAAGTAGAAACTAGAACTGTGAAGTGAAAACTCAAGAATGTGAGAGACCAGTCACAAATAGTTTCCAAAAAATCAATTAGAGTATGTGTGTGGAATTGTAGAGGTTTGGGAGGACCCTCTACAATTTCCCAGCTGAGGGAGGCAGTGCACTTCCACCGCCTAGATCTTTTATTTATTGCAAAAACCAAACAAAAAAAAACTTTGTAAATACTGTATGCAAGAGGCTAAAGTTTCATAATAGATAGGAAGCTATAGAACCAGAAGGAAGAGGTGGAGGGTTGTTAGTATGCTGGGCTCCTACAATTAAAATTTTAAGATGCATATCCAACTCCTTTTCAATTCAATTGGAATATCAACAAGATGGAGAAACACTGAAGTGGTGGGCAGTTTTTGTATACGCAAGCACTAAAGCTAAAAAATGAAAGAGCAATGGAAGTTCCTGGAAACTGAAAAAAGGAAATAGGGAGATTGGTGGTTCATTGGGGGGGATTTTAATGACAAAACGAACTCTGAGGAGAAGAAGGGAGGAAGGAGGAGATCAAGACCAGCTTGCTTACCCTTCAATGATTTCATTCAACAAGGGAAATGATCGATATGGGGTGTGTTGGACACAAATACACTTGGGCAAATAATAGGGAATGAGAGGATTGTAGAAGAGAGACTTGATCACTTCTTTTCAAAGACCACAATGGAGACTACAGCCTAAATGCCAAGGTCTATCACAAGGAAAAACAAGCCTCTGACCACATGCTATTAGTGCTGGATACTAAACAACACATATAGCCAGTTAAAAAAAGATTTATATTTGATAAAAGGTGGACTCAAAAAGAGGGGATTCTAGAAAGAATAGAAGAAAGTCAAAGAACTACAAGAAGGCTCGCCAATGTACCAAGTGTGCGCACGAATTAACCAATGCCAAAGAGATCTAAGGTATTGGAGTCAGCATAATAACCAGAATTCAACAAAGCAATTAAGCAAATTAAAGATAAGATGGAGCAAATGAGTAAAGTAGGTGGTTCAAGGGATTGGATGATGTCGGAGAGGATGAAAAGGGATTTGAATGCAGCATACAGGAATGAAGAAAAATATTGGCAAAGAAAAGTCTAGAGTACAATGGCTCAAGGAAGGGACAAGAATACAAAATTCTTCCACGCAAGCACCATACAAAGAAGGCAAGCCAATGGAATATATAGATTAGTGAATGAGCAAGGGGTTGTGAAGGAAAAAACAGAAGAAAATCATAAGGATATCACAGATTACTTTGAGAAGCTTTTTACCTCCAACAACTCCCAGAGAGGGCAGGAAGGCTTGGAAGGAATCCCACTCACAATCACACAATCCATGAACCAGAATCTGCTCAAACCTGTGGAGGATAAAGAAATTAAAGCCGCATTGTTCCATATGAATCCAAACAAAGCTCTGGGTTTAGATGGTATGACTTCTCTATTCTTTCAGAAATTCTGGAATGTGATAGGAAAGGATATTTGCATAGCAGTTAAAGATTTTTTTCAAAGAGGTAGAATGCTTAGACAACTAAATCACACATTAATTACCTTAGTTCCGAAAGTGAAAAATCCTACTTCTATATCCCAATATAGGCCAATTAGTCTTTGCAATGTGGTATATAAAATCATATCAAAAATTTTGGTTGAAAGACTTAAGGAATGCCTACATAAATGCATTAGCCATAACCAATCTGCTTTTGTCCCCGTCGATGAATTTATGATAATGTTGTTGTTGCACATGAATGCTTTCATACACTTCATTCAATGAGAAAAGGGAAGAAAGGCTATATGGCATTAAAAATTGACATGGCTAACGCATATGATCGAATGGAATGGGATTTTTTAAAAAAAGTAATGAGGAGAATGGGATTTGCAAGCATTTTTATAAAATAGATAATGCAATGTGTGAGTACAGTCTCTATGTCTATAAACATAAATGGAGAAAAGTGTGGTTACTTTACAATGTCAAGAGGGCTTAGGCAAGGCAATCCTTTATCATCATACCTTTTCTTAATTGTATCTGAGGCCCTCTCCAACATTATTAAACAAGCAACTTTAAGGAGGGACTACAATGGAATGAGAGTGAGTAAAAATAGACCAATGATCACGCACTTATTTTTTGCAGATGATTCTTTACTTTTCTGTGAAACTAACTTGGAACAGGTACACAAAGTAAAAGATCTACTTGACAAATACAGTCAACACTCGGGACAAAAGATTAATATGGATAAGTTGGCTGTCTTTTTAGTAGCAATGTACCTGCAAATGTCAAGTTCAAGATTTGCAATGCCTTTGAGGGAGTGAAAGAATAGCACAAAGCCAAATAGCTGGGACTACCGATGCACATTGGGAGATCAAAGAGAGAAGTCTTCAACTATGTTGTGGAAAGGGTGACACAAAGAATCCAAAGTTGGAAGACTCACTTTCTTAGCCAACCAAGTAAGGAAGTTTTAATAAAATGCTTAATGCTTTGCCAATTTATATTATGGATGTTTTAAACTTCCTTTGGCAAGATGCAAAAATTAGTAGCATTACAATAAATTCGTGGGGTAACAATGTGGAAGAAAAGAAAAAGTTCATTGGATACTGCAGACATCTCACCGAACCGAATGCAATTGAGGGCTTGATTCCTTGATATGCAACGCTCAATGACACATTAATGGCAAAGCAACCGTGAGAGTAGTCACTCAACCTCAACTTCTCATGAGTAAAGTACTCAAAGCAAAATATTTTCCTAAGGGCGGCTTGATGAAGGTGGAACCAAAAGGAAACATTCTTGGTCGTGAAATGCCGGATTGGGGTACGATATGTGCTAGAACAAGGTATGAGGTACAAGGTAAGAGATGGCAAATCGATATGGGTCCGATTCTCCATGGATTCCTGACAACAAAGGTTTCAAGCCAAAGGAAAATAATTCCAACATGAATCAAGTAATGTGGGTCAATGAACTTATGATGAAGGAAAGCTATGATGGAACAAGGAGTTAATCACTCGGCTATTTGAAAAGCAAGAAGCAGCTGCAATTGTGCGATTAAAGATTGGTCCAACAAGAAGCCAATACCAGCTAATATGGCAAAGATTTCTACGGAAGCAACATAAAATCTGATATCAACAACTTCAACAGGGACAGCAACCACGGCAGAACCAAGCGGCTTCTAGCTCCAATGAAAGCTCGAGGGAAGCAATGTGGAAGTTCAGCTGGAAACTTGACATCAAAGCCAAATTAAAACATTTCATTTGGCGGTGTTGTCATGACATCTTGCCCACAAAGAAAGCGTTGTAAAGGAGGAAGATGACAATAGACACAATTTGTCAAATGTGTGGGGAAGCCAAAGAAAGTTTAGAACATGTGTTATTTAATTGCTCTAGAGCAAAAATAGTTTGGCGACTTGCCCCGATACAATGGCATGATATTGAAGAAGTTCTCTTAGACAAGAAAGAAGCCAAGTCACTGTGTACTTGTTGTGGATGCTATGGAAATCAAGAAACTTATGGATATTCACAGGAGAATGAATGATGGAAAGAACTGTGGTAGAAGTTGCTATTGAAGAATGGCTAGAATTCAATAAAGGACATTTAAAGGAAATATGTAACTAGGACTATGTAGGATTTTCTACGTTGGTTACATAAGAAAGAGGAAGCATGTAGTTAGAAAATAGAGTGGATAGGTAACATTTCTCAACTAGGAGGTTATTAAATCCACTAGCATGTCTAATAGACTTTCTAGAACATACCGATATTAGCATTGTGGGAGGATGAGGAAATGTTGAGCTTTGGCCAACCTTTAGTGCCAAAGAGGGTTCAACATTAGAACCATTGTTGTATCTTCACTTTGTTTTAACAAAGTTAATATAAAGACTGCTTTTGGAAAAAAAAAAAACTAGCTAGTTCAGAATAGAGCCAGATCTATAATGTTACACAAGAGTTATAAAAGATATTAATGCATACTAGTATTTTAAAATTTTAAAAATTAATTTGAGAACATTTTAAATTAGAAATATTAATAATTATATATCATCTCGTTGGAATAATAAAACATTTTTTTAAACAGTTTACCATTTATTGGGATTTTAAAGTAAGTAAATATCACTGTAAAGGCATGACGGAGAAGATAATTCTATAAAATTTTAGGGTTCAATTCAAGATACAAATAGAAATTTTAATATTTAAAGAGGACAATTAATAAAAAAAATTAAAATTGTACTGTTGTTAAGGCTAAATTATGAGGACAAATTGAGAGCATAATAAAAATTTTACAAAATATAGGGGTGAATATAAGGTGCAAAAAGGATTTTAATTTTTTTGGAAATTAAGATAAAAGTATTAAAAGTTCTAAAGTTTCACAGGCAAAATTATGATTTTTTAATTGTAGGGGAGCATTTGCCTACCCTGAGCTCAATATGGCTCCGCCCCAGCTCTGGTTGGTCAGTGTTTTAACATGATGACAGAGGAAAATAATTCATTGCAACAGTTAGATTTCTTTGTAATTTTCTTTTTTTATTTTGAGAAAAACAAAACTGATGAAAACATGCCAAATTATAATTACTATGGTAGTAAATAATACTTTTTTTTTCTTTTGTATAGAATAAAATTGCTTAAAGTTACCTCTGCACCAACCAATCTACGTACCACAGTTACTATTTGATTCTCCTCGAACCCTACTGGATTTCAATTTTTCCAAAGTAAAAAAAAATCATTTATCGTCGGAAAATTTCAGACTGCAAATTTTCTCCTTTTCCAATAATGAGTGAACTAAATTTTACTTGTCCTTATAAGGCACTGCGGCATTATTGTCCGCTCAAAGTAAGGAGGCCTTTAATTGTTGTGGGCGCATTGCCACAGTAAGATCTAAGATGATAAAGTTTTGTTTATTTTTAGGTCCTCGTACGAAATGGACAATGAAAACTTGGGACACACCTAGTTAATGGAAATAGACTTCTTCCTAAGCCTAACGTACCAAATTTGAGAATTCAATAGGAAGGACACAATTTCAGTAAACAGTGTCTGAACAATATATTTGTGGACCAAACATTAAAGGTTTGGACAGGACATTGTATATCTTTCAGCCACTCATAAAAAATCAGAAAAGTTAAAAAGGCTCAAAGAACTCGATTTCACTAAAATGTGTGCTGACATTATATTTGTGGACCCAAACATGGCTCCGTTTGGATTGTGTTATATTTTAAAAAAAAATTTATTAAAATATATAAAAAAATTTATAGATATTTTTTAATAAAAAAATATTTTAAAAGAAAAAATATGAAAAAAATTTTAAAAAAATTATGTGAGAGGAATTTGAGTAGAAAATTTTAAATTTTTTATTTTAAAATAAAAAAAAATTTAAATTTTTTATTTTTATTTAAAAAAAATTAACGTTTTGTAAATAGGACAGTTGTCCAAATGAAGCACACTTGATCATAACATTGTATGTCCTTAAGCCACTCATATGAAAAATCGAAAAAAGCAAAAAAGCTCAAATCTATTTTTGCTCGATTCTTCTGTTTTGGATAGATACGAGTAATATGACCACAACAAATTTGTCAACATTGAGAAATAATGATATGCAGAAGTACGTTTAGTGCACACATCTCTAGGACACTGATTTAAACTTGCGAAGCACAATCATTTGTAGATTTGGAGTTTTCTCTTTATTTATGCTTGTTTTTAAGGATAATTTCACATAGAATGTTTATTAGTATCTTACACTCTTTTTCATAAGATTTCTAAAATTTAACATAAAGGAGAATCATAGGGGAAGATGAAAAATAACACTTTATAATAATAATGACGAGAAGAGATTTACACAATTTTCATCAATTTTCTTTCATAAATAAATCTGGGAAGGCATGTTAAATTACTCTTTTTGTGAGAGAGGTGTTCCATGGGACTTATGTGCCCTTTGTGCTCTTCTGATGAATTTTGCTTCTTTAGTTCATTGTCTGCCAATAAAATTAAGCATTGCTATGACGAAAAAATGTTTTAAAAAAAAAAAGTGTTGTAGAAAAGATGATGTGTAAAGAAAATAATTTTAATAAAATTCTATTGAGATTTGAGTGAGTAAATGAAGCTGCGGATTTTGATAATACATATACAAACAAGCTACAGCTTTTTATAAATTAAAAAAACAAAAACTTTTGCCACAAGGGTTGTTGAAAATTCAAAGTTATGATATTCTCATGAGACTTTCATATCACATCTTTTTCTCTTTTTGATTACCCTCCTTGTATATGTATAAAACTGAATCCATTCTATTTCTAAAAATAATTGCTAATCTAACTTTTGAGAAATTCTTCATCCATGGTTGTGAATAATTGATTTTTGCAAATTTTTTACCTTAGTTCCATGAAAACAAAGTGAGTCATAAAGATTGAAAATAAAACTGTATGATGTAATTCATTTTCAATAGTCATGATGTGATTATTTCAAAGTGATCCTTTATCAACAAGTGCTCTTATTACACTTATAGTTTTTAAAAAATGAGAACCAACTAGCTTTACAACTCTGGGTTCATAATTCCAATCCTTGTGTAATAATCCCATCTATGGATCAAGTATAGATTATTAATTTTAAATAAAACTACTTTACGTGCAGATCACAAAAGGTATATTCTTTATTCTCTTTGATTTATCAAAGTAACCGAATATGGCCTTTTCAGTTTCTTAATGCAAATAATATTATGCATAAACTTTATGCGATAAACCTTAATTCCTGTCAAGTGAAACATTATTGTTAGTTAGAATGAATGTGATCTTTCAACCACGATATATCTACTGCTTTAAGTACAGGTAAACAACCGACCACTTCTTCTGAATGCCTCTTCTGCATAGAGATATTTTTCCTCGATTTTTTTCTTTATTACGAACCCGCAATCACACTAATAATGCACACCTGATAAATTCACCATGTAATAGAGATATTTCCTAATTTTTGTCCTAACTAAAAGCTTTTACTATTTCTTTTCCCTTCAGATTTATATCTTATTCTTCTGGATTTATCCCCTTAATATACATCACTTGGTTTTCCAAATCTATTTGATAGGAACTTTATCTGGGTTTGCAGTGTAAGGTCCAAAAGTTTAAAATCATAAGAGATTTGTGAGTAAGTTGACAGTGACTTAGGTGTTTGAATGAAATTTGGTAGCTTATCAATTTTAAATCACATTTCTATAAATTTGGATTTTATATATAAAGTACATCTTCTTCCCACCAGTAGGTAAGGGAGAAAACTCTAATTCAATAATTTGAATTTTTAAACTTCATCTCTAATTTAAATATCAAAATATCTATATTGGAATAATCTTGAAATCTGTTTTTGTAGGTATAAGTTCATGCTCATGGTGATACTAAACTAATATTCATATGGGATTGGGCAGCAAATATCTGCTTCATCATTATTATAATTATTGTTGTAAAAAAAAATTGAATTAGAAAATAAAAATAAAAACCATAATGCTCAATTTTTACATCAATACGACATTTAGAGAATACAAACGAACTCCACCTTTAACCATTATATTTAGTTTAACCACTACTTTAAATTTTTCTTCGAGTTTAAATTTTCTAAGAATCGAATAATACTTCGTGAATAAATGTTTTTGTTCGATGTCTCAAATGAGAGTTTAATTTCATCCTGTCTATTTTGTTTTAACTATTTTGTAAACAAATCCTTTGATAATTAAATTGGAACTTGTTTTTTAACATTGGGTGTAAATCAAATTTTAGAATTCAATTAAGAGATAATTAGCGTTATTTATCTAAAATTAATTGAGAATTTATAGAAAATTAAAATGTCACTCAACCTTTTATTGTTTACCCTATTTATTAATTGCTAAATGTATCAATAACAAAAATTTATACTTTTAGCAATAAAAACAGAATGAAAGTACCAATATTATTTCTCATAGCTTTTATCCTTATAACCATTAAGATTTAAAGCTCACCCTTTCCAAAACCAAAATAATACTCTCTTTGTCCAAATAAAGTAAAAAAAAAAGAAAAGAAAGTCTACCTTGAGTTTAATAAAAAAAAATTTAATTACGAGATATAAAATTTTTAATACATAATTAAATATGTAATTTTATATTCTATCTTTATTTTTTAATTCTAAACATACATAATTATTACTGATAAAGATAATTTCATTTTAAAAATTATTTAAAAAAAAAAAAGTAAATTAGACTCTTTTTTTTTTAGTACTGAGAGAATAATAATAAATTCACTTGATCATGAATGATGAGTCATGCAATTTCTCAATTTCGTGGAACCTGGACGAGTAGTTGCCAATTGCCACGTAGCCGACCACACCATTTGCCCTCACCTGCAGATCCTGATTTCCATCCAAAATCTCGTAATGCAAGTCTCTCTTATCCTTACGCATGTTGACATGTCCTGATGTCCTCTCCCACTGCACACCGCACGTGAGGGCCAATTTCGTCAGTTCACATCACCCCCCACCAAATATTACATATATAAACTCACCCAATTACCCTCCAACTCACCCAGCCGACGTGCATGAAATTGCATTGAAATCTTCCCTCCACATGCAAACTCTGCAGAGACACTGAGAGAGAGAAAAAATTATTAACAACAAAACAAACACGCACTCACATAGTACATTAATGGTGGGCACAAAATGATAGCTATACTTTTCCTTGCGACCATCTCTTATGTCAATGGCTGCCCACCTTCCGATAGGGCAGCTCTGCTCGCCTTCAAAGCTGCTCTACACGAACCCTACTTGGGCATCTTCAACACGTGGACGGGGTATGACTGTTGTCACAACTGGTACGGAGTGAGTTGCGACCCGAGATCCATCGAGTCGCCGATATCAACCTCCGTGGCGAATCTGAGGATCCCATCTTTGAAAAGGCTCACCGGACCGGTTACATGACCTGACAATCTCCCCGGAGATATGCAAGCTCACGAGGCTCTCCGGCTTGATCATAGCGGACTGGAAGGGCATTACAGGTAGCATCCCGGCTTGCATCACGTCCTTGCCGTTTTTACGCATTATTGACTTGATCGGGAACAAGATCTCCGGCGAGCTCCCGGTGGACATCGGCCGACTGAGCCTGCTCACCGTGTTGAACGTGGCGGATAATCAAATAACGGGGAGGTTACCAAGGTCATTGACCAACTTATCCTCATTAATGCACTTGGACCTTCGTAATAATTTAATCCAAGGGACCATTCCGAGAGATTTTGGAAAATTACGAATGCTCAGCCGAGCTTTGTTGAGTCGGAATCGGCTTCAAGGGTTCATTCCGGAATCAATTTCGTACATCTACAGGCTTTCGGATCTGGATCTTTCCTTAAATAGACTTTCGGGTACCATCCCGGCTTCCCTAGGTAAAAAGTCCGTTTTGGCCACGCTAAATCTCGACGGGAACAATATTACGGGCACCATCCCTCCAACTCTGATGAGTTCGCGAATCGAAACATTAAATTTGAGCAGAAATGGACTTGTGGGCAATATTCCGGATTCTTTTGGGCCAACGTCGTATTTTCCGGTTCTGGATTTATCGTATAATAATCTTAGAGGAAGCATTCCCAAGTCTATAGTTTCCGCCACCTTCATTGTCCACCTTGATGTAAGTCATAACCACCTTTGTGGGCCGATCCCGGCGGGTTCGCCTTTCGATCATCTTGAAGCGTCGTCGTTTGTTTACAATGATTGCCTCTGTGGGAAACCACTTAAGGCTTGCTGAAGAGAATAGCAAGAGCTAGCATAGTAGTTAATTAGTTATATCTCCTAAATATTATTATGGATTTAATTTTCTGTCTTTTTCAAATCCCTTTTTAAGTTAATACTACATGTTATGTTGAAGATGTTTGTCATGTTGAAGATGTTTGTATCAATTAGTGTCTCGTGGTAATCAATTAACTAAACGTGCTTTGATTAAATCTATTGGATGTTACTTTAGTAGTGTGTACATGAAAATCGAAGGGATTTGCTTCAACACCATCCCAATAATAATATTGATTTCATCAATCACGCTTTATAATACTCTCTCCATCCTAAATAAATTCACTTTTAAAAGTTTTTGTTGTTCTAAAAACAGAGTTCATTTTAAAAGTTTTTCGTATCTTTAAAAAAACTTATTTTTAAATTGAATTTTTAAAATATCATTATTAGTAATAATTATGTATGCTTACAATTAAAAATGAGGATAAAATTATAAATTATGTATTTAATAGTGTATTAAACGTGTTGTATCTAATAGCTAATACTCATCCAAGAAAAAAGAATTCCTTTTAAAATCTTTCTTTATCTAAAAAAGGTTCATTTTTGGAATAAATTTTTTAAAATACTTTATCAATAATAATTATATATGGATATAATTAAAATTAAAGTAAATTACATCTACCTCCTTGATATTTGGTTTTATTATCGATTGCCCCGAGGTTTTAGAATAGTACAGTCTCCCCTTTTGACAATTTAAAAGTCAGTTTTTCATTACATAATTTATGAAATAGCTAAAATCATAGGCAAAAATAGAGTCTAATTTTTTTTTTTTACATTAGATTTGTATTATAATATTATGTTTAGTTATGTTGAATGCATATCTTTATCAAATAAATGTCTTTAATTCATTTATTATTTATTTTAAAAAAACTTTTTCTTGACATTTTGCCTATTAATTTAATCATTTCATGAATTACGTAACAAAAAAATAAACTTTTAGATAGTCAAAGGGAGAGAATGTAAAATTTGTAAATCTCAGGGTGCAATTAATAATAAAGTCAAATTTCAAGAGAGGTGGATATAATTTATCTTTAAAAGTAAGGATGAAATTGTAAAATTGTGTATTTAATAATACATTAAATGAGTTGTATCTAATAGTTAAAAAAAATTATACACATCCAAAATGAACTCTTTTTTTTAAGACATAGAAGTATATTGTATTTTTGACATAAATAATAATATTCTCATTTGTTTGGGAAATTTGCATATATAGCATTTCAGAATTGGTTTGCAAATATAGCACAAGAAGCAAAACTCTTGGAAATATAGCACTTGTCCTAGTGAAAAGACACCAATGCCTCTTCATGTGCAAGATTTCATCGCTCATCCTTCAAATTCTCTCAGATTATTTCTCTGCTTTGAATCTTTCACCTTCTTCAAATTGTCGCCACACCTTCAACCCATGTGACGAGATGAATCGATGAATCGCCAGATGCCCAATCGATGCCCAAAATAATAACAAATTACAGTCAGATGCCCGAATCGATGAATCGGATCGAGATATATCTTTCATATTTAACAACAAACAAGGGAGAAAATGTCGATAAATAGTCCCGTAAAAGAAAAATTGTCGCTAAATATGTCGATATATATGCCGACATATATATTCTGCAAGAATATGTCGACACATATGTCGGCATATTATGTGTCGCATATCCGTTTACATAAAGTGCCGACATATGTGTACGCCGACAAATATGTCGTTAAATACGCTGACAATCAATTATTTGGAAATTTGGGATTTGACCACTCTATATTTTGTTCGTATTATCATCACCGCATTGTTTGTAAATGGTTGATTTGGCTGCGTAATTATGTGACCTTGTTAATGGGGCATAATTTAACGAAAATATGGAAATAAATAACTATAGCTCATAATATTCAATAATGATTATCACAAAATCTCATTACATTTTATCCATCCCTAGAAACGAATGCATTAGAGCAAGTTTGCTTGTGGTCAATCTCTCCGCATCGACTACATTTCTTGTGACTTTTTCTCCCCTGTTGACGGAATTCTTTGTTTCTTTCGCCTACCACTCTTTGCCCTTGCTTCCGGTGGTGATAGTTGTACCGCTAAAACTGATTCTGGCACATTCCAATCTTTAGGATCACCTAACGACATAAAGGATTTACCATAGGCAACAAGAAGTGCATCCAGGTGATAAAATGGCGAGCATAGGGATTGAGAGTCAATTTGCCGTCATGAGCATGCGCTAATGCATGTACACAAGGGATCCGTCCATATCAAACACTTGACATGTGCTCGTTTTTTGCAGCAAATCAACCATTGCATTTCGGTTCGCAATGTCTCGTACACACCATCAGTTTATATCGACCGACTCAACAACGTAGCCTTGTGCTTCTCGCATTTTTGATGAAATTTCTTCTTCAATGTATAGGGTTGTAAGTGTTCTCATCTCGCAAGCACTGGACCGCCTTTCATGGTACCACATTTGGAGTGTGTTCCTGATGTACTCAAAAGCATGAATAGGTAATTGGCGCATCTTTCAAAGAAAGCATTCAGACATTCCGCAATGTTGGTCGTTATTACTATATACCGTCTTCCGCCCGAATGTGCCATCGACCACCGTTCAAACCCAACTTCCTGTAAGTATGCGCTGACTTCTGAATTTTGCAGTGATATTAGTAAGAAGAATTAAATTCGCACCGTATGCTTTGCAAAATTTTTAAAGTATAAAGGATCACGCCCTTTTCTCAACTTCGCTCTTATGTTGTTGCTCAAATGATAAATATATGCTCAATGAAAGGAATTTGGAAAACATTTGCAATGCCTTTGCAATGCTTTGATGTCGTCGTAAACAAACACCAATCCGCCCATCTCACCGCCGATTGCCTCTTTAAGCTTTTCTAAAACCACTCCTACGAATCGTCATTCTTAGAATTGACAATACCCCATCCAACCGATAGACTTGGTTGTTCCATCCATGCACGCTGCTACAATTAGTGACCTAGGATACCTCCTTCGTAAAACAAGCATCCACCGCAATCATTGGACGATGTGATTGCGAATCCACGAATCAAGCACCAACGCAAAAATAAATACCGACCGTCCGTCATCTTCAACACTAAGTTTAGTGATTGTGCCGTGATTTATTTCCGCCATCATGTGTAAATATGATAGTAGTATCTTATATGAATCCTCATAATTCCTCCGACTTGTAAAGCGCCTCTCGATCACCAAGCCTTATTGTATGACACGCTCACACCCAACTCTTAACGTATGTCATTTATGATTTCACGCGCCTATATAGACGATAAACGTCCGTGGTACTTGGACTTTATCCACGATCCAATTACCTTGTTGCATGCTTGCCGATTGTCATATTGAACTGGGGAGGATTGACATGTGTGGGTGTTGATGTATTTAGTTATCTTCCATGCGATGACTTCCCAACCGCCGATGCATTCATCATCCACTTGCAATTTACATCCGCACACCTAATGTACCAAGCCTTGTAGTGGGTGTAGTCCTTTCTGACGAATTAAGGTACCTTGTTTGCTAAATGAACGAACGTCAGTGACATGTAGCGTAGTGACGAGGTTTTATGCACGTCTCGATGGATTTGTTGCAAGTCTCGACGGATTTGATACTGCTATGAGTCAAGAGTTGCAAAAGGAGTAGCGCCGTGCGTGCGCTTTTTCAAATATAAGCATCCGGTCTTTTCGTGCGGATTATATATGTCGGCATATGCCACATATTTGGCGACAATTTTTCTTTTACGACATATGTATGAGGACGTATTTATCGACATTTTCTCCTCGCTTGTTGTTAACTATGAAGGATATATCTCCACCCGGGGCCATCCAGCCGCATACTACCGTAATTTGTTGTTATTTTTCGCATCCGGCTCAGGCATACCGCACTTCATCCATCTTCATCTCATCGCATGGGTTGAAGCCGTATGACGACAATTCAAGAAGATAAAGGATTCAAAAACGGAGAAAGGATACAGAGAAGGTTGAAGGATGACGATGAAGTCGCACATGAAAGGGCATTGGCGCTTTTCGCTAAGAAAAGTGCTATATTTGTAGGGTTTTGCTTCTGTGCTATATTTGCAAACCGAATTTACAGAAATGCTATATATGCAAATTTCTCCATTTGTTTTATAGTCTTTAATGTTCAATTTGAAATGCAACTTAAAAATATTATAGACATGAATATATAGTAATTTAAAATGTATTTTTATATTTTTATATTTTTATATTTTTAAAAATAATAGTTGTAAAATAAAAATATATTAAAAATTTAAAAATATATTTTAAATAAAAAATTAAAAATACGTCTTACAAATGTTAACCATACAATTCCCGTGTCTTGAGACAATTCTATCTTCCAAACCTAAACCTAAAAAATTCCATAGACTTGAAGGTATGAAGATGACAGAGCAGAGCAAGTAATTTATTGTCACAACCCCCAAGTCACATCACCATGTCAGTTTAGATGTGCGGTTCAATGATTTTCATGAAGTGGCATTGATAGTGAGATTCAACTTGTCATGTCCATAAACTCTTCTTCGGGGATCCGTTCGTATCTTCATCGAAGAAAATGACGCAAACACGCACATCAATAACCAAAAATAGTGCACCCACCGCTTTTTGTGATTGGGTTGGTGTGATAATGACTACGAAATTATAAAATTATGAATTTAAATTTTTTATTAATATGTTTTTAATCAAATTTATCACACAAAATTTATTTAATGTAATTTATATCTCTTATATGATTTATTTAATGTGCATTTTTAGTAATAATTACCAATTTTTTTAAAAAATAGTACAACCACCAATATATAACCTTATGGTATGTAACCCATGCCAATTTATCGTAAGATGGGATTGTCCACCAACTGGAAAATTGAATTACTTCTTTAGTCTCATAAAAATTGTGGGTAGTCACGTTCCATTAACCTCTAAAGTTCCCTCAAAAAATGTACTGTCTATAAGATATCAATGCCTTCATTGTAAGCAATTGTCATCTCCTAAATTTAAGATTTTGTCAGGTGTTGTTAGTTGACTTCAATTGTTCGTGGAATTGGAACAAAGACACACATCCGATTCTCCTGCATTTTTTCGTTACAAAAGTCTTTGGCCTCTAACATACTCCACCATCACCATCTACCATGCCATATAGGCACATTTATTTCACCAATCATAGTGTAGTCAAAATCTATTAATTTCTATTGTTTTATTTTGGGAAAAGGGATGTAATTACTTACATCCATTTTCTGTTTATTTGTTTCACCGTGCATAAACATGTAGAAACTAGAAGACAAAATGTTCAGCTATATTTTTCAAATACAAGGAAAGTTCTATGAGAAAGTTACGAAAATTTTTGACAAATATTCACGTTTTAAGAGTGAAGTATTAATCAATTTTACCGCAACACCTTGTTCATACTCCTTTTTTTAAGCTAAGAGTAATAATACTTTAATAAAAAATTTAAATAATTCATTTGATAAGAATAAAAATCTTGAAAATTTCATAACAATAAAGAATAATTATGACCTTTCACTTTTGCCACTTTAATTATAATAACTTTTCATTATAATTTTTCCAAGATGTATTATTACTCATTTGAAACAAAAGTACAAAAGGGTGTGGACAACTCATTCTCCACGTTTCCGGGAAGATATGATGCAAATTGCACGGCGGAAGCCAACTCGAAAAGGCGATAATGCTTGATCTTGCGTATTGATTGAAGAAAGCAATGTATCGTATGCACAGTTTTCCTCTTTTATTAGTTATGGGACATAAAAGCTTTCTAGGCCTGTCAAGATCCGCAAGACAATACACGTGATTGGGACTCGGTGTAGAAGGGTGCATTAATGCAAGAATGTGGCTATGAAAGGAAATTTCATACCAGCAAACACAAGAATATAGTGAGTGTTATGAATTCCAAGAATATTGTTTATTTTTCTAGAGGTCTCAGGGTATTTTATGGGTAAATTACATTTACCTCTATTGAACTTTGCCTTTATAGTTAATTATCTTTTAAAGTGTGAAAATATTACGATCGATTGGTTATTATTTCAAAATTAGTTTTATTACATAATTTAGAAATAAATAAAAATCAAATAAAATTTAGTTTAATTCACTTTTTTGTGTTAAATTCTCATTAAAGTATTATTTATAGTTATATTTAATGCTTGTTCCTTTCAAAAAATAATATTTTACTACCTTTCTTATATATTTTAAAAACACTTTATGTACATGATTTTATATAAATCTTTAGTCATTTCATGAATTATGTTAGTATAAAACTATTTTTTAAATAGTCTAAAGAGAGTATCGTAATATTTGTAAATTTTATGGGGTAATTAAAAGTAAAGTCAAACATCACAAGGAGTAGATGTAATTTACCCATTTTTTTAATTTGTAATGCTTTCACTTTATGTGATAATTTCAAGGTTAGTTTATCACGTCCTCTTTGTAATTAGATTTCTAAAACTAATAAAGTTTACACTTTCTACTGCCAAATAATTTAATTTCTTCTGGAAAAATTCCAAGCATATTATATGATATGTCAATTAATTGTTGAATAATTTCCTATTATCAGATATAATATTTTCAAACGTTGGACCCATAAAGCGGGTACATTGTTTCTTTTCAGTCGGTGCCTCGAGGGAAGTAAGCTCCATTTCACGTGATTTTTTGAGATATTATGATTTGGTCTGATTTTGTTTCTTTGATCAATTAAAATTTTAATTTCAAGTTGAATAGTAAAATTGGAATTTTCTAAATATCAGGAACAAAATCAACTGAATACCAAATTGAGAGATTATTGGAGTCAGTTACTCATACTTTTTCCTCTCAATATCTTTACTTTTTATAAAGCAATAAATTAGTCTTCATCCACGCATGTCCAACAATAACACAAGATGCTGATTTGCTTCTCCAGAGTATCCTTTAATCTTGATCTTTGCAGGCCTATATAGGATAAGAATTTAATCAGAGCACATAAAAATGCACTTGCATAGATATCAAATAATAATAATAATAATAATAATAAACGGAGGTTATTTTCATTCCAGAAAATACTCCCTAAGATGGAATATTGTGTTAGAAAATCGATATATATGTGTGTGTTTATGTCAATAATAATATTAAGAGATAATATCATTTACCTCTCTCAAAATTTTATAATATAACAAATTGAACCTCATAATTTTAAAAAATAACAATCGATTTTAGTAGATAAAAAATGGAGTATACACTTCCTAACAACTAAGGGAGTTTCATGAAGAAGATGCAAGAAATGGGATCAATCAATAGTGGACTTGTAGTGCATTGATGTGAGCACTAGTCAACTTGAATTTGGCATTGTTTGCTGTCTATCTTTTGGGTTTAGTTGTTTAGTTGTTTCGTAGATGAAAATGCAATTCATAATTGCAACTAAAGTATTCATATGTAATTACAACTTTAGGAGGCTTGTATGTAATGTTGGGAAATAGTTTAGTAGTGTTTTAAGTGAACTATTTATGTTCAACTGGCAATCTTAAGCCTCCGGTCAACACTGGAATGGAAGGAAGAACATGTGTATTTTGTGAATGATATTTCCCATCATGATTGTGAACTATTTATTTGCTGTGTTTTTCTGATTATAGTTTTATTATTGTTCATTTTGTTTCATTACTTGTGCTTATGTCTTGATAACATTGCCTCCAACGTTTGATTGCATAGCTCAAAACCAATTGATGACTGTAGCTGTGCTGAATGCGAGAAATTTTGATAAGCTTGTAGGCTCAAAAAAATTGTTTCAAAACAGAAAGGACTTGCTCGTTGATTCTAAGGCAATGCTTCTAGAGCTTCACATTGACCTTTTTGCTTGAGAACTTGTGCTTGGAAAGAAATAATGCAAATCTTCTCAAGTCTTGATTTCTCTAGTTTCATTTCTCGAAGTGGATCTCCTAATTGGGGACTGAGTTTGAATTTTCCTAGCCGGTTAAATGCCTTCTTGAGAAGAAAAGTCAATGACATTTTACTGATGTTGTTCTTTTTTGTGCAGATGATCATCTTTCCGTTTGTTATGGACTGCATTAATGCTCTCCTGGTGATGGCCTTCTTCGTAAGTTGGCATATGTTAGATGTTTATTCACAAGTTGGCATGTGGTATCTATTTTTCACTCATGTTTATTGGACTCTATTTTCTAGGGTTGCTAATGCAAAAAAAAAATTGGGATAGAGTGAAGTTAGAGAAGCTCATATAGCTAAATCATTGTTCTACACCCTGAATTA
This sequence comes from Gynochthodes officinalis, assembly GCA_020080225.1. NCBI lineage: Eukaryota > Viridiplantae > Streptophyta > Magnoliopsida > Gentianales > Rubiaceae > Gynochthodes > Gynochthodes officinalis. Next base: position 43,498,225 of record CM034618.1, on the reverse strand, counting down.
GTGACAGGGTAGATTTGGGTTATCTTTCCTTCTTCAGTATCTATTTCTGTTAATACATACTATTATGAGCATATTTTTGATGCCTGAATAATAATAAATTCAGGAGAAAGCATTGGAACAACTGAAAGTGACAGAAACTAAAATAGTTGCAGTTGACCAAAAAATGGACCTTGTGTTTTATAATGTTGTAGATTGGTTTCTTCTATATGGATTTTGATCCTTTTCAGTCGGTGCCTCGAGTGGAAGTAAGCCCATTTCACGTGATTTTTTGAGATATTATGATTCGGTCTGATTTTGTTTCTTTGATCAATTAAAATTTTAATTTCCAAGTTGAACAGTAAAATTGGAATTTTCTAAATATCAGGAACAAAATCAACTAAAGACCAAATTGAGAGATTATTGGAGTCAGTTACTCATACTTTTTCCTCTCAATATCTTTACTTTATATAAAGCAATAAATTAGTCTTCATCCACACATGTCCAACAATAACACAAGATGCTGATTTGCTTCTCCAGAGTATCCTTTAATCTTGATCTTTTGCAGGCCTATATAGGATAAGAATTCAATCAGAGCACATAAAAATGCACATGCATAGATATCAAATAATAATAATAATAATAATAAACGTAGGTTATTTTCATTCCAGAAAATACTCCCTAAGATGGAATATTGTGTTAGAAAATCGATATATATATGTGTGTTTATGTCAATAATAATATTAAGAGACAATATCATTTACCTCTCTCAAAATTTTATAATATAACAAATTGAAGCTCATAAAAAAATTTTAAAAAATAACAATCGGTTTTAGTAGGTAAAAAATGGAGTATACACTTCCTAACAGCTAAGGGAGTTTCCATGAAGAAGATGCAAGAAATGGGATCAATCAATAGTGGACTTGTAGTGCATTGATGTGAGCACTAGTCAACTTGAATTTGGCATTGTTTGTTGTCTATCTTTTGGGTTTAGTTGTTTAGTTGTTTCAGAGATGAAAATGCAATTCATAATTGCAACTAAAGTATTCATATGTAATTACAACTTTAGGGAGGCTTGTATGTAATGTTGGGAAATAGTTTAGTAGTGTTTTAAGTGAACTATTTATGTTCAACCGGGCAATCTTAAGCCCTCCGGTCAACACTGGAATGGAAGGAAGAACATGTGTATTTTGTGAATGATATTTCCCATCATGATTGTGAACTATTTATATGCGGTGTTTTGCTGATTATAGTTTTAATATTGTTCATTTAGTTTCATTACTTGTGCTTATGTCTTGGATAACATTGCCTCCAACGTTTGATTGCATAGCTCAAAACCAATTGATGACTGTAGCTGTGTTGAATGCGAGAAATTTTGATAAGCTTGTAGGCTCAAAAAAAATTGTTGCAAAAACAGAAAGGACTTGCTCGCTGATTCTAAGGCAATGCTTCTAGAGCTTCACATTGACCTTTTTGCTTGAGAACTTGTGCTTGGAAAGAAATAATGCAAATCTTCTCAAGTCTTGATTTCTCTAGTTTCATTTCTCAGTGGATCTCCTAATTGGGGACTGAGTTTGAATTTTCCTAGCCGGTTAAATGCCTTCTTGAGAAGAAAAGTCAATGACATTTTACTGATGTTGTTCTTTTTTGTGCAGATGATCATCTTTCCGTTTGTTATGGACTGCATTAATGCTCTCCTGGTGATGGCCTTCTTCGTAAGTTGGCATATGTTAGATGTTTATTCACAAGTTGGCATGTGGTATCTATTTTTCACTCATGTTTATTGGACTCTATTTTCTAGGGTTGCTAATGCAAAAAATTGGGATAGAGTGAAGTTAGAGAAGCTCATATAGCTAAATCATTGTTCTACACCTGAATTAGTGACAGGGTAGATTTGGGTTATCTTTCCTTCTTCAGTATCTATTTCTGTTAATACATACTATTATGAGCATATTTTGATGCCTGAATAATAATAAATTCAGGAGAAAGCATTGAACAACTGAAAGTGACAGAAACTAAAATAGTTGCAGTTGACCAAAAATGGACCTTGTGTTTTATACGTTGTAGATTGGTTTCTTCTATATGGATTTTGATCTAATATCAAAGAGCATTGATAAAGCTAAGAAGTAAGGATATTGACGTACTTTTCAGAAATTTGCATAACCTGTGTTATTGTCCAAGGTATTACCAGTGTCCTTGATACTTACTCATGACCTACAACTTGCAGCTTGTTTGAGGAAGCAGCTGACTAGGAAAGGAAGAATCAGTTGAAGGTGTATGAGGCCTTGTTCTGCATGTCAACTCGTAACTTGCATGGTAGGTACATACAAACCACCTCCTAATCCACTAAACACTGATATTCCTAAGAAGGGGACAAACTTTTAGACTGATTCCAGTAATGAACCAGGTGGCTCAGGTTCATCTTGAATAATTTGGTTGTAGTGAATTGTAAAATAGTAATTAAGTGAAATGAGGAGATTAAGTGTTTCTCTCATTTGCTCATGAACTAGGCTTTGTCCCTTGTCACAATTGTACATCATTTCCTAACGCAATCAATTTATTTGGTTCTTATGCCTCTGATCTTCAGAAAACTTGATACTATCAAAAAGAAATGAGCAAGAAATGACAATGGGTAATTGATGTGATCAATGCAACTGCTGATTACTCAAAGTGATCTTTAATTCTTTTAAAGGAATCCAAAGCTAATGGAAATATCTGTAGCCAGTTTGAAAGGAAAGTAAACATGCTACTTCAGTGTAAATTGTTTGAAAGAATCTGAATCCACACTCCAAATTTCCATGCTACTTTAGGTTTGGTTCTATATCCATCGTTTCTCAAGAAAATTATCGAATCAATTCTGATAGCTTTTACAAACATATGAACAACAATGTGAGTTCATAATTATGCAGATTTAGGATGAATAGGAAGTCTGAACAACAAGCAAAGATTATTTTTCCAAAAAGCACAAAACAAAGTTCTGCAGCATTACTTTACAATTCATAAACAAAGGCGGCTCTATACATTTGCTTGTTTCCTTGTTTTCAATTCCAACTGACACCCAAAATACCTGAGACCTGCAGTAGTAATTTTTTCACTGATGAACTGCGTAGAACAATAGACCTGTAGCAGAAACATAAATAGAAACATAAACAGAAACAAAAACATGAAAAACAAGCAGAAACAGAAACAAAAAAGAATTAGTTCTGCAGTAGTCCTTACTACTTCTTACCCAAAAAAGTAGCCAACACCAAAAGGTCAAAATGGCTGCAGTAGAAACAGAATGTGACAATTCAGTGCTGCAGCAGTTTTTGATACATCTTATCCAAAAAACAGCCAACACTAAAAGGTGAAAATGGCTGCATGCAGAAACAAAAACAGACAATTCAGACTTACAGCCAAAACATAGTTTCCAATGCTGCAGCAGAATTTTGTACGTCTTACCCAAAAAACAACCAAATACCATAATCCAAGTTGCCTCTAGGTTGATCAGAGCTCACATTAGTTAAGATTTGAATCCAGACATGGCTTCCAAACTGAAATACAAAAAAAAAAAAAAAATGTAAATCACTCACTGCTGAAGGTAAACTTAATGCATGTATATATGTTTAGGAATCTAAGTCATTATAACCTGTGATTTACGCTTCCTCGATGTTGACTTCTTAATTGCTATAGGCCCACTAGCACAATTCATTTTGTTGTGGCCAAATTGCTTGCATCTCCCACACTTCAAAGTTGAGGATCTTTTACGACAATCGAAGACGACCTCACTTTCCTCATTTTTTTCTATTTTTTCTAGGTCTTCCAACTTTTCTTTTTAGTTTGGGAGGCATTGCTTCTTGAATTTCACCATTCTGAAACTTGGGCTAGAAATTGCAAGAAATTTAGCCCTAAAATTTGCAACAATATTCCTACAACATTCTCCATTGATTGCATGAGGTACTTTGCATGCAATAGCTTTTATCAAACCCAGAAACATTAAAATAGCACACAAAATTATATAATTATTTTTGTATTAAATAATGTAAGATTTTAAACAAACAATAATAACGTTTATTACCTTTTGTCAATCGGTCATAAATGCCCTTCTTCTATCTCTAGAGAAGCCATCAATCAATTCACACAACCATTCGAAGAAAAATAGCCAGCTCTTCTTATTTTCACTCAAGCACTAATGCAATTGGAAACAATCCATTGTTTCCATCTATCCCAATAGCACATAGCAGCACACCTCCAAAGGGATCTTTCAAATGGAAACCATCTAAACCAAGAGAAGGTAAAACATCCATTAGGGTATCCTCTCTTTAAGGCATTTAGTCATAGGAAAAACCTCTTAATAGAAGGGATTGTCGCACCAATTGACATGTGGAAGTGAATTTTGGCTATACTTCCTGAATTTGTTCTTATAACCATTAAACAATATGCAGGAAGTAGTTTATATTATTGCTCATAGTTCCCATCAATCATCTCTAATGCCTTAGTTTTAGCCCTATATAATTTAATATCAATGGGATTAACTCCATATTTAGCAAATTCCTACCTAATCACTGGTAGTTTTACATGCCTATTAGCCTTCACAAGACCTTCTATTTTCTTAGCAATCCATTGCGTAGAGGTTGTGACCCTATCTTTTACAGTGCAAGAGTGATCTGGAGTGCATGTCTTAATATTGAAGGTCACAACCATCCGGCATTAAAGAAGCATACACCCTTCATTTACAAAGTTTATCACTACAAACTACTGTCACCCTATTCTTCTCATTTTTGACCCTGAGTAATGTGTACCCCCATATGATAGAATACTCATAAAACCCTTTCCAAAACTAGCAATATTCTTAATTACCATTCCAACTATTAGTTTGAACTTTTCCCCTTTAGGGATCTCAAATTCGGCTGCATTCAAGCATGCACCCATTGTTCATTCATATTTGAAATAGCATATGCAAGACCATTCATTTGAGGTCTGTTTTATTTTTGTATTTTAATTCTCCACATTTTTATCTGTTCATTGATTTTTTTAATGATATGATGTGACTTAGGTTTTTAATTATTAATTTTTTTATTCTTTAGTTTTCCAATTGAGAAGTGATCAACTCAAACCAATTAATCTGCCAATTCTCAACAAGTAAGTTACTATATTGTATTAAATTTATAAGGTCATATATTGTATACGGTATTACACATATTAACAACAAAAGTTAGAGAAAGTTGTTTTAAATATTCAGTGGAGCAATTCCATCAACTATTTGTTCCGTGGAAAAAAAGATATTATTTGTTGAGCAATTTACACAAAAAATAGTTATTAGAGACCGAACATGCAACTAATTTCTTTTATCTTTTTTTTAATTAGTTTATGCACCAAACGATTAAGTGAGTTGGTTTAGCTTTCTACATGCCAAGACAACAAGGTAATAGAACCTCCAATTTGCTCTTTAAATCTTTTTTTACTCAATTTGTCTAATTGTTAATATTTACCTTTTAAACTTTGAATATCTCAAAATGAGAGTTCTTGAATAAGATTACTAAATTATTCTTTGTCTAATTTTGACCATGTAGTCTATAAATAAAAATAAGATGTGAGAATGCAAATAAATTTGTATATTTAATAACCCACTCGTCGTGTTATTCATAGAGGACTTAGATATAGAAACCTACTGAATATTAAAATTTTAGGTGTTACACATATTAAATTTACTATATTGCACATATTAAATTTAATACCTGATAATGTAATTAATAATTAACAATGTTATTAGCATATTGTTTTTATTGTGTTTGCAAACAACTTTTGTTGTTTCTCACGTGTTCCTAATACCTGATTACAATTTGTGAAATAATTTTTTAATATCTTTATTTGTGAAACAATTGCATATATCGATTTAGTGGCTGCATTTTTTATGCAATTTTTAAATATTTTACTAAAAAAATTTATTAAATAAAATTTTAAACTATTAAAGTTTCATAAGCAAAACGATTTATGTAGAAACAAAAAATATCCTTATCCCCTTTTACGAAAAGGAATATCGTTCCATCAAAGCTTCATTTGGGAAATTAATGCTAATAAAAGAATTTGTACAAGGAGGTAATCTCTTTTTTTTTTGTTATTTAATAATTAAAAAATACTATTATAATTTTTATTCTACTAAACCATATTTATTATGTGCAGTGATCATGACAAGAATTGCAATTGCAACGATTGGAAATTCAGAAAAGGGCTTACCAAATGAAAAAAAAAAAAACCTTCCAATTGTCGGCCTAATTTATTTTATTTTTTAATTTTCTAAATATTATTTAATAAATAAATATTAAATTGTCAAATTTGTTAATTTCTTTGAAGGTAACTATTAATTATATTTCATTACTTCATTATTCTTTATATCCATATTAATTTTATGTGTATATTATTTCATATTCTTATTGAATAATTTTATGAATAATCAATTGTTAAAAAAGACATAAATTATCTACATTTAAATAAAAATATATATTTTAATAGAATATGATAGTGAGATATAAATTATATATCCAACCTCACATAATAGGATATAGACTAATTTATTGTTATTATTATTAAAAAATTAATTATTGAAACAATTATTTTTATCTAAAATTACCAAAATATTTTTACAACATAAACAATAATTCACCGGTCGAATGTTAGTTATATATATAAAATAGTGTTCATTCAATCTACTTTTGATACGTATGCAAATTTCGTTATTGTAATTAAGTCTCGTGTAAAATTCCTATTCTCCATCTTTATTTACCTTATGTTATAAACTTTTAATTTAAGTATCTATTTGATTGACATGAATTAACTATTAACTATTGTGAGTAAATCTAAACACACTTTATTGAATTTCAAATTAAGTTCAAATGTAACTTATAATCATCATCAATTTATTTGAGTTTAATTGAAAGACCTAATTTTTATTGCTTTGTTTATATTTACCATGGCCAAGGCTACCTCCTCTGATATTGCCTTAATTTTTTTTTCATAAATTTATCTTTTTTTATTAATTTATCCCTTATAATTTTATTGTTAAGTGAAAATAAAAAGTAATAAAACTATGTGGTCCAAGGCAGACAAAAAGTTCAAGAACTAATATTTTCTTAAAAATTAAAATTTAAAAAAATTATGAAACGTTATAAAAATATAATCACTTTTAAAATTTTTAACAGATTTCTAATACACATAGAATTCTTAGAAGTTAAGTGACCAATATTTTCTTTATTAGTTTAAAATTATGAACAGTAAGAATTAGTTTATGTCAAAAGTTGTTTATGGTTATGATTGCTTCTTTCTTTTTAGATTTTTCAATTGGCATGATTAAAAAGTAAATTTTACATCCAAATTTTCGCTCTTTATGGTATAGTTGAAAAGTTAAAAATTAAATCATTCATCAACTTGTTTTTATCACAATTTATCATTAATCAAGTAATTAATTTAAATAGTTAATCACCTTATTTTAATTTAAATATATTGAAGTAATTTATCATCTCACCTTAAGTTTTCCCTAACAAGTAATTTAAAATTATTGAAGTTATCTTATAGTTAAACTAATTAATTTATAAAATTTCATCTTATTCTTATCATTATCTATAATATCTATCATACTCACTTCGTCTAGGAAAAAGAGTCCAGTTTTGTTTAGATACAATTTTTTATTTATTATCAAGTACAACAAACTTAATGCACTTACTAAATGTATAATTTTATATTTTTATCATTACTTTTAAATTGTGAGTATATACAATTATTATTAATAAGAATATTTAGAAAATTGGTTTAAAAGTGGACTCTTTTTTTTGGGATGAAGAGAGTAATTATTCTGATTATCTAGAATTAAAATTTTCAACCTTTTATTAATATAAAATACAACTCTTACTATTTCACCTTATTTTTATTTTTTTCTCTCATGTTTTGAGTTTCATAGTGAATTTTCTCAAAAAAAAATTCATAACACCAAAAATTTGTCAACGGTATGTGTAAGTTGTTTTGCAAATAAATTTTACTTTTATTATACAAAAATAATAATAATGATTTTTAAAAAAAAAATTCTGATGATGAACAGAAGGGTGAAGGTGGGGTTTGTGCATGCTAGAAGAGTATAGTGTTTAGAGTATAGAATTTCATAAATTTTATTATTATTATTTATTATTGATGTTCTTTATTATTAATGGATTACAAATTAAAAAAAAAAAGATATAAGTGGCTTCTTCAGGAAAAAATTGCTTTGTAGAGAATCTTCTATTTTCTTATGTACGAAAGTTTTTATTTTAATTTCATAATTACATTTCAATATAAATATATATGTATTTATTTTCAGCTATATTCAGTTGTATATTTATTTTATTGGGTGTGAATGACAAAATAATATTTTCTTTTTTGAAAGTATAAGGTACCCTAGAAAAGGATTTATTTTGGTGTTAAGAATTTATTTTTATTTTTAAATAAGTATTTATTATTTAATTTAATAATGTTTTGTTGCATGCAATAATAATAATTCTATTACATACATACAAATATTTTTTAGTATTTATTATTAAATTTTTTACTTTTATTTAAAATAAAATAAATTTATTATTAAAATAACAATCTCCCGTTGATTTGAACAGGTCAAATACTAATTATATAATAAAATATGAAGTTTCAGGAAACAAAGTATGAATATGGATTTGGATCGATAAATCTGAAACCGTGTGACAATTCTACATTTGGGCTAGAATTCAAAATTTCTTAAGTATACATATTACTATTAAACTCCTACATGTTCTTCAAGCAAGGATCTTTCCTAAAAAAGAAGGCCAAGCCCACGTTACTGATCCAACTAAATTAATGAGGCCTCCAACCCTCAAAACTGATAAAATTTGCCATGTTTCTAGTTATTGTAGAACAAAGCTCATAAAAATGCATCACTGATCCAGTAAGTTATCAAGGTCTGGCTATTGTTTAAACAGGATGAAAAGGTAGAAGACCATAGTAATTGACCGCAAGAATGGAGAAGAGGGAAGAAATGAATAATTGATTAGTTGAACCAATTATTATGTGATGATTGAAAGGAACATAGATGAATTGCTAGCTCCTTTCCAAGGATTTTAGATGGCAAAAATAATTGACAGCACCTTCCTTTGGTTACTATTACTGTTATAATTGCTCTAATTGAATGCAGGCGTTCAGAAATCAGCGGCTGTAGCTAAACGCAATGCACATGCATACCTCCAATACAAGTACAAACAGAGCTGCTTGCTTCTGTGAGGACAAAAATCATAATTGCAAAGATCTACAGCTTGTTCCTTAAAATGGGCTTCTGTTAAATCCTTTTGTCTTTGTGCGTACAGACTTTTATTTTTCAAGAACGTGAGTTCTGTCCTCTGCATCTTATGAGCTGTTTCTGATGAGTGTCATTCTTTCATGTGCTCTGTCTCAGCAATGCTTGTAGTATAATACACACAGAATTTTTTTATGTTGAGTGAGAGTGTCCAGAATCCTAGTACTATGTTGAATTTTCTTCATTTTATGGAGAATTATGTTTTAGATTGCCTTGGGGCAATGGCATGGAGTTTCCTTTTCTCAATAGTTTTCTCACCTTTCGAGATAGTAGATGATTATCCATATGCAGTGTTTTGCTTAATATAGAAGGCTTGAATTTAGATGGGAAACAGGAATTGATCAGATGCAATGTTTGGTTGGCTGCAGTTCCAAATGGTCATTCTGAAGATTAGTAATGGATGGCAGCATCTTGTTTGGTTGCATGGGTTCCTTCACACTTTGACAGACCTATCAATGTCAATAATTTCCATTCCAAAATTTGACATTATTGCATAAATGGATCAAACTATACGGTCATATGGTCTGAATTTATATGTTGTTTAGCTATCTGTAGAATCCAATTCCATTTAGTAATGTATTCCATCACAATAAAATAAAAATTGCTGCAGAATATAAAGATGATAACAACATTGTATTGTACTTGCTATAAATGATATCCATTTTGGCTTCTGATTTTGGACTCATTCATTTCTTTGTTAATTATGAGTAAACAAGAAACTTTCTTAGTCAAACAATTATTTAAGTCATTTTCTCTGTACTGCATTATCCCTTTGTTCTTTAACTTGATTTCGGAAAAACCTATACTTAATCATGTTTCAGATGTTCGTTGAATTCTTTACTAGCTTACATATATTGTGGATAGATAAGGAAAGGCGAAGATATTGATCCCCCCTGGAGAATGATTTATCAGTTTAACCAGTTAAGCATTCCATGTGAACTTTGCTTTCAAGTTCTGCAATGTTGTTAGAACAACGGACAGGTTAATGAAAATTACTTTTAAAAAATAATTCCACTTCAAATCATAGCAAAATTGACCCACTAGGGGTCACTTCATTTGGTACAATTATATTGTCTATCCCCACATTTCCTACTTGCGAAAGTTGGGACTAAGTAGGACATGACCAGAAAGGATGATACGGAAAGAAGTAGAGCAAGAGAATCATAGCTTTAGAAGAGATTGTGATGGAACATTTGCTTTGTCAATTAAAAGAGGAGAAGAGGGAGGAACCTAATAAGGTCCACTCCATCAATGGCTATTTTCAAGCCAAGATAAGATCATCCTATTTGTTTGTTGCCTATGGCCATGGACATTCACTTAAATAATAGAAACCAAAGGGAAATAGAAGTATGGAAGGCACAAGACAAACTTGCAACGTTTATTTTCCAGCAAACATGGGGTCCAATAATTTAGTCACGAGAAAAGTATCGAGCATATGGGATCCTAATTTAGGCCGACAAATGGAAGAATCCATCCTTTTGATTTTGGATACATTCAACAATGATTATTTTGTGGGGTTTTTGATTGATTTGGCTCTTGATATTGTATATGCTGATGCTACAAAGTGAGAGAATTGCGTATACAAATGATGGTTTTCTATTCTTTTGGTCTTATATATTCCTTCTCTTTAAATTTTGGTCTATGAGAAGAATACTGCTGGCAATGGCATAGTGTGGCAAGTATACAGTGTGCAAATTAAACTGTACAGATCTATGTATGAAGAGCACATGTGGTGTGTGAAATATTGGATAGTTGTAGTTTTGGTGATTATTGTTTTCTAGTTCTTTGTTGAGAGCAGGGACGAAGCTAGGACTTTCACTCTGGGTGGGCCGAGAATGACGTTTTCTTATTCTCTTATTAGTCAAATAAGTTTAAATTTCCGTCCTCACAAAACATGTATTCGTTTCATTTTCACCCATATTATATAAAAATAAACACTTGATAACTTCTTAAAAAAAGAAAAAACAAAAATAAAGCAATACCTGATAGGAAATGCTGCATTTGAATTGCTATAAAACTTTTCAAGTTCATCAAGTGCCTCTTGTACTTGCATCCAATCAAAAGTAACTGAAATAATATGAAAATAGTTGATTTTAGACATAAGTACTCTAACCAGAAATACTAAAATTAACCAATTCATGTGGATAAAAGCAACATACAAAAGCTGCTTGCATGGTCTGTAGCACAACATAGTTACATAAATACAATATGATATACATACAATTTTCCAAAAATATTGATAAATTATATATAAGTTATGTTCATTAACCAAAAAGACATATATGTTAGATTGTTTACATTACAATCAACAGAAAAGAAAGACTCCTAGTCCTAGAATATGTAATCTTCTAAAAGTGAAGCCAAACAACTTAAAAGAATTGTGACCGGCGTTCTTTTGTTGAAGCAAATTCTTCGATGGTTGAATCGAGACTTAATGTTTCAGCAATTTCTCTCTCGATGTGCACCATCAGATAACTAGAAAGATAGTCATCCTCCATCTTATTGCGAAGCCTATTTTTAGCAATACTCATCGTAGAAAATGCTCTTTCAGTTGTCGCCGTAGAAACAGGTAGTGTAAGCACAAGTCTAATCAATCTATCAACAAGTGGATATATGAGTGCCTTCCTAGTACTCATCAAGACCTTACATAACTCAGAAAGGGATGACAAATTATTAAATTCAGGTCTTCTTGGAACTTCAAGGATGTAATGGTTCAATTCCCGCCTTAACGTCTCTTGCTCATGCTTAGAAAAATCTAAGGGATAAAATTGACTTGCGAGTCTACAAATCTTCTCAATATCAAATGATGCATATCCATCTCTAGGATCCAAAGCAGCTCCTAGTACAAGTAACTTCATTGCATCTCATTGAACCAATTATTCAACTCTTGCAACTGAGAATCAATAGTGGCAATAAAAGTGTCAACTCTATAATGATGTTCTATTGTAATTTGAGGTTGCTCATGGCGACGAGATGGAACCCTTCTCACATATTGAGCATTCATATCTGGGATCTCTATGTTTCTTTTCTGACAAAATAACTTCACCTTATCAAATAAAGCATCCCAACCAGTTTGTCTCAATCTCTGAAGAAGTTCTTTAGTCGATGAAACAAGATGCATAGCATTCACAATATCTTGAGACTTCCGTTGTAAAGCTTTACAAAGTAAATTAGAGATTTCAAAGACTTCTTTCATAATATGTAGAAGCAATATAAACTGAAAAGATGTTAATAACTCATAAGCTTTCACTGCCTCAGCACGTTGAATAGAGCTAGTTCCTTCTTCAGTGAGACTAATAAGCACCTCGCATGTTGGGCTAAACATCTTCAACAAACTAGAGATAGAATATAAGTGAGAACTCCAACGAGTATCTCCAGCTCGTTGTAGTGAGCCAATTTGATTTTTCCCTGTACCAGTTTCAAGATCACCACTAGAAACTAAGTATTCAATTTCAGAAGCTTTAGCAGCTTTTAATTGATCAATGCGTTTGCACGAAGCACTAGCAATGTTGATTATGAAAGCCAAATCAGTGAAAAAATGTTGAACAAGAACCACATCATGAGATGCTGCAACTAATGCTAGCTGAAGTCGATGGTTCATGCAATGTATATAATAAGCAGATGGACAATCCCTGGAAACCAAAGCTTGCAATCCATTCCATGCACCACGCATATTGCTTGCTCCATCATATCCTTGACCTCTAATAGATTGAACACCAAGATTAGAAGAGGAAAGAAGAGAATATATTGCATCTCTTAGTGTTGGTGCTGAAGTATCAAGAACATGAAGAACTCCAAAAAATCTTTCTCGCACACTACCCTCTTTATCAATAAATCTAAGAACAAGTGCCATTTGCTCTTTCTTGGAAATATCTCGAGCCTCATCAACAAGAATACAAAACTTTGCATCTCCAATTTCTTCATGAATTCCTCTTCTTATTTGATTTGAAAGACATAATAAGAGTTCCTTTTGAATGTCAGGAGATGTGTATGTAGCATTTTGAGGAGCTTTGTCTAAAACAACTTCTTTAACCTCATCTTGAAAAGGCATATCCCTTTATCGCTCAATAAAATTGCCACGATTAATTGAGTCAATACTTTCATCATTTCCTCTTAAAGCACACCCCTGGAATGCAAGCCATCGAACACAAAATATAGAAACCTTCAACCGAAGCCGATTATGTGCAATTTGTTGAGCACTTTGTTGAAAAAGTGCTTTTTCAATGTGTTGGCGTGGATCCATTAAAGCATGACATTTTTCCAAAGCACATTTATGTGGTGATGTTGGAGTACTCCCTTCATGCTTTAAAAATGCACCACGTTTTCCATCTATAGCCCTCCTCCAATTTTGAAATCCTTCACATGTGAAAGTGTCTCGATCTTTACGACTACAAAACAGATAACAGGGAAGACAAAATGCGGCATCCTTTGTTGGGGAGTACACTAACCATGAAGGAAAAAGCTTAAACCAAGAAGCATTGAATCTCCTTTTATGGTCGAGCCCTTTTTGTGAATAAGGAAACTTTCCCGTACCTTTGTATGGCCCTAATTTGAGATAAGATCGACGAATTTCATCTCTTTGATTAACAGAATATTCTGAAAGTTGCTAACGTAGTGCCGGATCACACTCTAAGGAATTAATATCAACAAGATTTGAGTTGGTATTTGACTCGATTCTTGGAGTTTTAGGAGGGCTTTTTCCAACTAAAGGAATTGGTGTTGAAACTTGAGAAATCTTTCGCTTCATGAAAAAATCAATGGTGGTTTGCGTTCCCATTGATTTCTTTGAATTTGATAATGAGAAGACTATTCAATCCTAAAAATTTAAAATTCAAAGCATAATTGAGAGAAAATAAAAGAAAATAAAGCAAGCAATGTTTACAGGATAATTGATGATTATAATTTATAGGCTGAGGGACAGATTATATGCAAAAAGGAGAAATGGAAAGAATGAGATTCAACTGTAACACCTAAGCACAAAAAACAGAGAAGCCAGAAATTGGATATTCAGGAAAAAAGAAACACAATCATACTAATACTGTAAAGGTAGAACAAACCAGAGAACAAATGTGCGGAGCTAAATAGCTAATTGAAGATGGAGCTGTTTTCTGACTAAGCTGCTACTCCTTGAGTTGTTTCTTCGTCATTGTCAATCTGAGCTACAGGGCTAGTGTTTTTTGCACACTCCTGCTGCTGCTTTTGCTTTTGCTCGACAAGTAGAACTTGGCGGGGCTTTAAGGCTATAAGACTTGAAACTGAGCTATGGTTTTCCAGCAGCTTATTATCTCGTCCCTCTAGCATAAACTGAAATCATAATGAATCAAAATTCACGATCCATCATTTGCATAACCCAACAATTGTTCGAATTGAATTTCCAAAAAACCAAAAAAAAAAAAAATCTTGGCAAGACTAGGCAATGCCCCATTTGAAACACCAAAACTTAGAAACTACAACAGGCTAGCCTGTCCACACAATTGCTGTCTCCAATTCGAAACATCCCAGAAACAAGAAACAAACAATACATACAAAAAAGAAAAATCAAGCTAACTAGAGTATGGAAGAACGAGAAATAATCCTCACAAACAGCAAAAGGTTCACCTTTTATTTAATTTTTTCAGAAAATTTTTTTCTCTGCAAGGTTTGTTTCAAGAAAAGCTTAAGTGAGAAAGAGAAGCTCTGCAAGATTGTCACCGCACTGGTTATCAACGGGTGAGTTTGTGAAGCGTTGTCAAGAGGGATTAGTGAGCATGGGCAGTGAGGCTATTGATGCTCTCATGCTCTATGGGCAGTGATGCTAAACCCAGAGAAATTGATGCTATTGATGGGTTCTTGATCGGTTCTGGAGGTTGAGTGCTGGAGTGGTGATGAAAGATGGTGTGGGCCGTGGGGGTTCTAGAAAGCTTGGGAATGGGGCAGAAAATCTAAAAATGGGAGGGAAAAAGGTGTTTCATGTTTGGTATTAAAAAAAAAATTATTTTGGGCGGCCAAATTAATTTTTTAAATATAATACTGATTTTTTTTTTGAGTTTGGGTGGCCTTGGCCCACCTGGGCCATATGGCCGCTCCGTCACTAGTTGAGAGTACATATATTTAGCTAGTAGAATGATGTTGGTTTGGGTTGCTGCCGAGTGCATTGTTGCGTCACTATATTTCGGCTGTGATTATTCTCAAATGGTATTTTTGTTATGTTCTTGATTGCTATTTTTAGTCCTAACGTTTTTATCTTTATTTTTTTTATTTCATTTTATAACTATTTTTTCTCCTCATTTTTTTTTCTTTGGGTTTATTGATTGTCGATCCTAACTAGTTTGGGATAAATGTGATGTTGATATGTGACATTGATGTTGATGTTGATGTATTATGTATTTTTCTTGTTTGATCCCTTAAATAATTTTGCTTAATTTAAATTTAAATGAAATGACATGCCCCTTCGTCTTAAGAATTTTTTTTTATTTCAATTTTTTTATCTAAAAAAAATCATTTTTAAAATAAAATTTTTATATTACTCATACTAGTAATAATTATATATAACCATAATTAAAAAATAAGAATAAAAATATAAAATTGTACATTTAATAATATATTAAAAGTATTATATTAATAACTGAAAAATTATAATCAATTCAAAATGGACTTTTTTTTTTCTTAGACTAAGGGAATTTTTTTTATGGAAATGCTAGATAACAAGTACAATTACAAAGTACTAGATCCGGTGACTTCTTTCAATTGTAAAAATAAGTGTACTGTTCAATAAATTAGATTCATGAAATAGAACATATAAGCTAAATTAACTTTATTTTTTGAGTTAATTCAATTCACCTTTCAAGATTTCACAAAACTATAAAATAAATCATGTTTTTTGAGAAAACAACTAATACTCCTCTTATGTCACGGTCGCTATTGATTAGTCAAACCAATAATATCTAACCTTTCAAAATCTAGCGAAACAATTGAACAGATCCTACTAGTAAAAAGATAGCATGTAGAGATTTATTTCTTAACATTTTTCATTAATTATTTTATATAAAACTATACTCGTGATTATTATTATAAAAAATCTAAATATTTCTTATGTGATTAAATAGATATGTATATTTTTTATTTATTTAATTTCGAAGTTTGAGGGTTAAAAAATTGATAAATAATAAAATAATAGTGAAGCTACCCGTGCTAGGCTTTTAATTGTTTTTTTCCTTTTCTCATATTAATTAAATATACATTGAATCGTGCAACCCAATCTAAAATGTCGTGCAACTTTACCAGAACATAATCTAAATAGTTATGGTCAATCATACTTTGTTCCTATTTAATTCTTATCCACAATAACATGCCCATACAAATAATATATTTTTTTTAACTATGACATTCTCACACAATAGTATTTTTTCTGCTGCGTGTAACAATGTCCTGATTGTCAGCCGTGTGAAATCCAACCCCATTTCATATGTCTTCAGCATGTGACAAAGCTTTTAAAACTTTGTTTTGTTTGGTTTTGACCAACAATTTGAATCTCTTTATCGACTTTGATCCAAGAGTCATGATTCATAATATAAAAGGCATAAAGGTTTCTTTCACTTGGCAATTTGAAAAACGGCTGAGGTTTTTGCTTTGGCTTTTGACTCTTGTCGACGGCACACACAAGGGAGAAAAAAAAAGCCAAGTTTTGTTGGTTCTTGTAAGAGAAAAAATTGAAAACTTGCAAGGTTTTATGTGACGTGAGTGATTTACAAGTGAAGAAACTTGTGATTTTCTTGCTCCATAGAGAGTAAAGATGAGAGATAAACTTGTAACAAATTAGGTGTCTTTTTGAGTTGTGATTTGTGGAATTTCAAAGAGGTAAATCTTTGTATTTTTTCCAATTTGTTGGGCCTTAAGCAAGGTTGTTAAAATCGAGTTTTTACGTAAAATCGGTAGAGGGTTCAAAAAATCGAATCGTAAAATCATAAGATTCTACCAATTATGAAAAATAATTTAATAAATATATTATATATAATTATATATATTATATATAATATATCTTAAATTTATAAATTATAGACCTATTTAAACTTATAAAAGTACACAAATTTCATTTAGAGAATATTATCAATCACACCTAGAAAGATCTATAGGTTCATTAAGTGTTGCACCACTGCCATTAGCATCTAAAGCCAAATTGTCTTTCAAATTGTCTTCACTAGGAGCACCTGCACTATTAAGAACATGCAAAGAATTAATTTCAATTGGATCATCATTATCATTAAGGTTCTCAGTTATCCACTCATCATCAAAGCTTTCTTCAAAATTTCAAACTTTTCTATCCTTCGACTTAAAATTGTACATCACAAAAACCAAGTCATTCATCTTCTTTTGGAGCAATTGGATCGTAAAATCGGATTGTAAAATCGTAAGATTCTAAGTTCCGATATGTGAAATCGTAAGATTTCGCCCCATTTAAGATTTTACCCACATTTTGACTCGAACATTTGGTTTTGACTCGTAAAATCGTAAAAACGTACGAGTAAAATCGAGAGTTTAATAACCATGGTCTTAAGCTTTGGGCAAAAAGTTTAAGTGATAAACTCTTGTAATTATTTATTTCTCATAGTTGATCATTTTATCTAGTTTGCCTCGTGGTTTTTCCCTTCACACCGAAGGGTTTTTTACATCAATCTTGGTGTTGTTTATTTTCTTATTGTTGTTTGAGATTATTTGCTGCTTTATCTGTCGATTGATTGGCTTGAATAGTTTGTTGATTATTTTTAACTATTTTGAATAATTGGTTTTATGATTGGCTATTAGTTCTTGGTTGTGGGCATTTTCTGCTGCTTCCTAGTGTTTGTGGTTTTCTTTGTAGGGTCCTCCCAACAACTAGTATTAGAGCTTTTGGTTATTGTAGTCATGGAAGGTGAAGCGCGTTCCATGATAAAACTGACAGCTACTAACTATTCCATTTGGAAGCCAATGATGGAAGATCATCTATACTACAAGAATTTGTTTGATTTGGTTTTAGGTGATTCGGCCAAGCCAAGTAATATGTTAGATGATGATTGGAAGAAACTAAATAGAAAGGCATTGGGCACAATTAGAAAATTGGTTGATATTAGTGTTTTTCACCATGTAGTATAGGAGAAAAGTGCCTATGATGCTTAGGAGAAATTAGCTACATTATATGAGAGGAAAACTACCATAAACAAAGCTTTCGCAGTTAGGAAGCTAACTAATTTGAAGTACAATGAGGGACGATCTATTGCTGAGCACTTGAGTGACTTTCAGAACTTATTGATTTAGTTGATGACTATGGAGATTAATCTTGGTGATGAGGTTAATGCATTGTTTCTTCTAGGTTCTTTGCTAGATAGTTTGGATACTTTAATTGTAACTATGATCAATTATGCACTAAATGGTGAGGTGACCATGCAGATGGTAAACTATAGTTTGTTGAATGAATAAGCAAGGCAAAGCAATATGGAATTTGGGTCTAATCAAGCACTTGTTATGAATAATAGGGGAAGATCCAAGAATAGAAGCCAAGACTCCAGGGGTTGTAGTAAATCCAAGAATCAATCTAAGTCTAGAGATGGAGCGAAGTGTTATCACAATGGGAAACTTGGTCATTTCAAGCGACGTTGCAAGATCTTGAAGAAAGAACAAAAAGATGGTAAAAGCAAGAAGAATTCAGAGGAGAACAATGTGATAGCAGTTAGTTCAGATGTTGAGTCTGATACTTTGATTTGGGGACATCGTGACTGCAACCATGTTGGAGATTCATCTATTGAGTGGATTGTTGACATTGGTGTGGTATATCAATGTGTTCCAAAGAGGTAGTTGTTTACAACTTATAAAGCCGATGACTGTTGATACCAAGATGGGAAACAAAAGTGTGTTGCAAATTGTCGGTATTGGCGACATTGTTGTTGTTCAGACTAGTGTCGACTACACATTGACTTTGAGATATGTTAGACATATTCTAGATTTGAGAATGAACTCGCTTGCCATCAATGTTCTTGACAAGGAAGGATATGATAGTGAGCAAAATGATGGGTAGTGGAAATTGTTTGATAGGTCTGTATTAGTAGCAAAAGGAAGATTGTGTTACACTAATTATAAGACTTGGTTGAAACGTTATGAAAATCATATCAATGCAGTGGAGGATGATGCTTCACCGAACTTGTGGAACAATAAGCTAGCACACATGAGTGAGAAAGGGTTGCAACTTTTGGCAAGACAATCCCTCATTCTTATTACCTCGGCCAAAGGTAAAAGTATGTTTGTAAACTCATGCGATCATTGTTTATTTGGTAAGCATCGTAGAGTTTCTTTCCGTACATCTGCTAAGAGGAAAGAAAATAGATTGAAATTGATACATTTTGATGTCTATGGTCTCATGGAGGTGGAGTCTTTAGGTGGCAATAAATATTTTGTTACTTTTATTGATAATGCTTCATGAAAAACTTGGTTGTTTTGTTTGAGATACAAAAGGCAGGTACTACAAGTATTTTCAGAAGCTTCATGCTATGGTGAAGAGGTAGATAGGCTTGCCTTTGAAGTGTATTCGCATAGATAATGGAGGAGAATACACATCCAAAGACTTTGAAGCATATTTTTCAAAGCAACATAATGGTGTAGTGGAAAGGATGAATTGCACTATTATAGAGAAAGTTAGATACATGTTGAGGATGGCTAAATTGCCTAAGGCATTTTGGGGTGAAGTAGTCAACACTGCTTGCTATCTAGTTAACAGATCTACATCAATTCCTTTAGACTTTGATATACTGGAGAAAATATGGTTAGGAAAAGAACCTTTGTATTCATGCTTGAAGATTTTTGGTTACAAGGCTTTCATGCATGTGCATAAGGAACAAAGATCAAAGCTTGACAGTAAGGCCCCACCTTATATCTTTGTTGGCTATGGCAATGAGGAGTTTAGTTATAGATTGTAGGATCCAGAGAAGAAAAATACTATCAGAAGTAAAAATGTTGTTTTTCATGTGCATGAAACCATATTAGACCTTGAAAAGAAAGAAAAAAAGACATTTCCAGGTGTTGTTGATGATGATGATGCAACACCAATGACAGTTTCATTGAGAAGTGCCACAAATGGTGAAAATAATCAAGAAGTAGGACTTGGTACAGATGAGCCAGTCATAGTTAATGATGAGTTGGATGGTGATGACATTACACAGCCAGATGTAGTGGGTATTGAGCATAGGGAGTAACCACCTCTGCCTAAACATACAGTGCCTTAGCTTAGAAGGTCAGCTAGAGAGTATAGACCATTAGCCAAATATCTGAATTCTGCGTATATTTTGCTTACTAATGAGGGGAAGCTGGAAAGTTTCCAAGATGTGCATTCGAGATCTGATGAATAGCGTTGGTTGGAAGCAATGCAAGAGAAAATTAATTCTTTGCAGAAAAATGGTACTTATGAGTTGGTTGAGCTTCCAAAATGTAAAAGGCCACTTAAGACAAATGAGTATTCAAGTTGAAGAGAGATGGTGATAAGTTAGTGAGGTACAAAGCCCGTTTGTAGTTAAAGGCTTCGTGCAGAAAAATGAAATCGACTTTGATGAGATTTCTCTCTAGTTGTGAAGATGAGTTCCATTTGGGTTGTCTTCGATTTAACAGCTAGCTTGAATTTTAAAATTGAACAACTTGATGTTAAGACTGCATTCTTGCATGATGATTTGCAAGAAGAGATTTACATAGATCAACTGGAGGGATTTGAAGTTAAAGGGGAAAAGCACATGGTTTGCAAGTTGAAAAAGAGCTTGTACGGTTTAAAACAAGTTCCAAGACAATGGTACAAGAAATTTGATTCTTTTATGATGAGTCATTTGTTCAAGAGAACTATAGCAGACCCTTGTGTTTATTTTAGATCATATGGTGATGATTTCATTATTCTCTTATTATATGTTGATGATATGTTAATTGTTGGGCGAGATGTTGAGATGATTTGCAGGTTGAAGGATGATTTGTCTAGGTCTTTTGACATGAAATACTTAGGTCTAGCAAAGCAGATATTGGGTATGACCATTATCCGAGACAGAAAAGTTGGGAAGCTATGGTTATCACAAGAGAAGTATGTTGAACGAGTGCTTAAAAAGGTCAACATGCAGCATGCAAAGTCAGTTAGCACACCACTTGCTAATCATTTCAAGTTGACAAAGAAATCTTGTCTAGTGACTGAGCAAAAAAAGGATGATATGTCTGTTGTTTTCTACTCCTCCACAATTGGTTCATTGATGTATCTTATGGTCTGTACACGATTTGATATAACTCATACAATAGGTGTAATGAGCAAATTTCTTTCAAATTTGGGAAAGATTCACTAGGAAGTAGCGAAGTAGATCTTCATATACTTGAGAGGTACTTCAAAGATGTGTGTTAGTTTTTGGAATTCACAACTAGTTCTTGAAGGGTTCACAGATGTAGACATAGCAAGTGATCTTGATAGTAGGAAATTTACTTCAGGGTACATATTTACTTTTGTAGGGGGAGCTGTTTGTTGACAGTCAAAGCTGTAGAAATATGTTGCCTTGTTGACAACAAAGGTTGAATACATTGCAGCAACTGAAGATGGCAAAGAAATGTTTTGGACAAAAGAATTTCTTCATGAATTGGGGTTGAGTTAAAAGGCGCATGTGGTGTTTGTGATAGCCAAAGTGCTTTGGATTTGAGTAAGAACACCATGTACCATGTGAAGATAAAGCACATTAATGTTAGGTACCATTGGTTGCGTATGGCAATTGAAGATTGTGAGATGTAGTTGAAAAAGATTCACATAGATAAGAATGTTGTGAACATGTTGACTGAAGTAATTCATAGGGAGAAACTTGAGTTGTGTAGTAGTTTGGTCAGGATGGACAACTTGGCCAAGATGAATTTTTAGTGAGCAGGTTGTATGGTGAATCCTTCCTAATAGGGTTGGAGAGGGAGATTGTCAACCGTGTGGGGTCCAACCCCATTCCATATTTCTTCATCACGTGACAAAGGTTTTAAAACTTGGTTTTGTTTGGTTTTGACCAACGATTTGGATCTCTTCATCAATTTTGATACAAGGGCCATGATTCATGGCATAAAAGGCATTAGTGTTTCTTTCACTTGGCAACTTGAAAAATGGCTAAGGTTTTTACTTTGGCTTTTGACTCTTGTCGACGGCACACACAAGGGAGAAAAAAAAAGGCTAAGTTTTGTTAGTTCTTGCAAAGGAGAAAATTGAAGACTTACAAGGTTTTATGTGACGTGGATGATTTACAAGTGAAGAAGCTTATGATTTTTTTGCTTCATAGAGAGTAAGGGTGAGAGATTAGCTTGCAACAAATTAGATGTCTTTTGAGTGGTGATTTGTGGAATTTAAAAGAGGTAAATCTTTGTATTTGTTCCAATTTGTTGGGTCTTAAGCTTTGGGTAAAAAGCTTAAGTGATAAACTCTTATAATTTTTTATTTCTCATAATATATCATTTTATCTGGTTTGCTCTGTGGTTTTTCCCTTCACATCGAACATTATGACCTTTACCACAACGATTCTATTCATAGATCAAATTATTTCGTGGATTGGAGTTCACTTGATTGTCTACGGTTCCATTGTGTGTACTCAGGGTACAAGTTTTGTATAAATGTATCACCATGCTATTAAGTATTTGGATTTAAGTTCTTTTTTTTGAAGAGGTGGAATAGATTAACCCAGTTGAAGCACAATGATCATAAGTCTATAATGCATTGTATGTCTCATACTAGGTCACATTCTTCTACCCTTTCCTGGAAATCGATGACTATTCATAGTTACTAACTTGACCCCAAGAAGAGTTCGAACCAATGTTTTATTTCTGTCGTAGTTGATCCTGATTCAACATTAAAATATATTTATTTTTTCTCAGTAACATAATACTTTTATTTGTAAATACTTCATATTTGGTTCTATCCATAAATCGATTTTTTTCCCTATGAGTTCAAGTCTCAATAAGAATGCTAGTTCTTACTGTTCATATATTATCATATGAATATACGACATTAATTTGTTATGTATGGATGATGAGATTCCATTGATATAGAGCCAATTCTAATAGACTTATTGGAGGTTCCCATTGCCGTGCATCCAACAAGAATTGAACCTACAAAATTGCCAATTATGAGTTGGGCGCTTTAACCATTCAGTCATGGATGCTTAGCGAGGATCCTCTGGCATGGTGAATAACCAAATTCTATTTGAAATGAAATATATAGGATAAATTAATGTAATTTAGGAGGAATCAATGAAAGGACATCAATTCAAATCTTGGATTTTCGAATTGAGAGAGATACTAAGAGAGATCAAGAATTCTCACTATTTTTAGATTCATGGACCCAATTCAACTCGGTGGCATCTTTCATTCATATTTTTTCAACCAAGAACGTTTTATAAAATTTTTTGACTCCCAAATTTGGAGTATCCTACTTTGAGGAGCTCATGCCATGCCCACAACCACCTTATTTGCAATGTGAGGTTCACCGCCATAGAAACATTAAATGGTATGTGCGTATTTGGCCAAAGCCATAGATTCTTATTCACGGTGAATATGGCTTACCAGAGTTTATGATAGCCTATCAAAATGTGATTAACGGAGTTCAAAATTTTGTTGCTAGTTCCAGAAGCAAGTCATGAAATGGCTCATTGAGCAATACTTAAAAAACTCTAACTGGTTGGACTTATCAACGTGCCGCCAGCGGGATTATATTTTTTCACATATTGTTGATAAAGCTAGTGAGAAGCCATTTTGTGCTGTCAATCATGAGATCATCATTGTCAGTCGTGATGAAAAGGCGGCAACACATGCACAAGCACGAAACTTTTTGAAAGCCTTGAATAGTATATTCAAGTGGGCATTCGGAATTGAATATGTGCAAGATAATCCAGTTGTTGGTGTAAAAGCACCAAAGCTTACAAATTATGAAGGTTTTAGAGTTTTGATAGAAGATGATGTAGCAAAATATGAAAAGACATGGTTTGTTGGTACAAAAGAACGTGTATGGCTTGATGTTTTGTTATATATAGGGCTTTGGTGAGGGGATGCTATCCTTTTAACAGCTTCTTCTCTTGTTAGAGGAAAAAAGGTCTTATTTATATTAGATTTAGCAACTCTTCTTGTTCAATCCTTACATTGAATCCGCATTGAGCAATGAGGAGAGAGTGACTAAGCCAAGACACGGGACTTCACAAGCTCATTCTTGTGGGCACATTAGGCTCTTCTATTCCCAAAAAAGAACTTATTGATTCACTTGCTCCCCTCTTTTTGAAATGGCAATTGGTACTTTCAACATCAAATATTTTTTTTGAATTAGTAGCATTATGAGAAAATATTTAAGGTTAATGATCCTTATGTGACAGTGAGAAAAAAAGGGTGGAATTATAACCATTGTAATTATACAAAGAGAGTAGTTATTTGTTAATTGTCCCTCTTTGCACATAATTGAGAAATGAAGAGAATTTGGATCATTATTGTATGCTAGTGGTGCATCATAATGTAAAATGATATTGTTTTATTTATAATTTGAGTAAAATAATATTATTCCACTTAAGTAGGATGAGGTTATTTTATGCAAAACTGTGTCATTTTATAATGTGATATATTATTGATACATTATAATTAGAATAGAAGTGAGACTAATTTGTTTGTCACCAAATTTGATAATCATATTGTCCTTTTTTTTTAACATAATACTAAAGACCAAATTTGAGCAACGAGGCCCCAATTCGACATTCATGTTTTCCTTTCCACTATATGCGTTTCGGTTATGTGGAGCAAACGTTGTCCCACAAGAAGAAACTGAGAATGTTGGTGTATTTGAGTTGTGTTTTTCACTTCTAAGCTATGTGTATGAACATGGAAACTATACTAGAATCATTTACACTCCGACTTGGACAAATGTAGGGACAATTTGTCTTCAAAGCAAAAGAGATTTTTTTTTTTTTAAAAAGAATTACTTTGCCGTAAAAGGTGAGTTGTAGTTAGGACCCCATAGGCACCAAACTTTTCAATTTCTAACCTTTTAATTTTTTTTTTTTAAATTTAGCAATTAGAATATCACTCTCGACCTCTTCCAAAACAAAGACAAAGTAAAATTAATGCATTAATTTATTTTTACTAGCAGCTAGAAAAATTAATTTATATGAAAACTTGAGACTCTGCCCTCCAAAATATTTCTAGGATAAATTGCTGAAGTGACGTGAGTCAATCCTCTGTAAAGTCTATTATTTGTAGTCACGTCTACACCCTTACATTTTTACAGTCTCTTATTCGGCCTATTACTTTTATCATCGATGATAAAATTATACATGCATGCTACGCGCAAATAATATTGTTCATTTTGGTGTAAAATTTTCACTACATAACTAAAGGACAAACTCTAAATACCTTGTAATTAGTTAAACCTTGTAAGTACAGCGTTTACTCATTTTCTAATTAGAAAAAATTCAAACAGTCAATCAGCTACCATTAACTTTTTTTGTATTATTTTCTTCTAAAACATTGCCACTTGTTTCCTTTTTTTTTTTAAAGAAAAAAAAACTAAATTAACGCCACGTGAGAACAATAGAACCCTAATATAAAAGGGACGAAAGAGATAGATTTGATTCTTTTACCGAACATTGTATTATAAAATATTTTTATCACTATAGGATCAATATTTATGATCTTATATATGGACAATTTCTCAATATCTTGTTTATTTACAACAAATTATTTTTTTTGAACGTTAATCAAAGATAAAAAAAATAAAAACATATATTTTTAAGGAAAGCTACTATTTTACTAATTGAATTACAAATATCTAATATATTCATTCTTAATAATTTTTCACAAAGTGTAAATCTAAAAAAGGTTGAATCCCCAACTTTAAAGGTTTCTCATCTTTCGATTCCACAGGTGGTGAAAGATGTTAATCACAGATGTACCCATGAGTAGATATGTGAGGGAATTCTATCACGAGATCTCGAAGTTCAACTCATAACTTACAGCATGTTCTTACCACGGAGTACTCACGCGGGGACGTGAATCTAGTTTTACGCAAAAGTCTGTTATGAGGAAAACTAAAGAGGCATCGGAAACTCTTCTCTTTTCATTTGTCTTCTGACTGTTCTTAAATCGTTGAATGTCATTATGCCCAAACACCTACGATTGGTAAAGATTCCAAAATCTTCACAATTCTTATTCCATCTCATGGCTAATAGTCAATTAATAGAGGTTTGTCCCAGAGTGGAATTCTTAAAAAGTGTGTGTGTTTTTCCCCCCTTAAAGTGCTTAGGTTGGCTAATGCCATCAAATTCCGTCCCGTGATTTCAGTAACATCTTGTCTGGTAATCATACAATTACAGGCACAACTTTTAAGCAATTTAAAATTTAAAAGGAAAATTAATATAAAGCCAAAGAACTGTTTAGTCTACACCATTAACTATTTAAATAATGCTTATTTTCTGTTTGGAATAATCTGATGTAATGCTTAAACCAGAATAAAAGTGACTTACATTATGGACTACTTGCTAGGACCACTACTTTCTGTACCCCATTACAGAACATTATCGTAAATTAATCCACATTTTAGTTCCGTGACAAATCTACAGCCATGCAGAGTAGTTTCAATAATAGTACTAACATGCTAGCTGCTAAGATATTATAAATTTTGTTTTAAAACAAAATTTTATATTTTTTTATACAAAAATTGTTTTATAGAAATTATTTTAAAAAATATTATCCAAAATTACCTTTATGAAATTAGTTAGCTACCATTTTTTTTAATTCATAGACAATTCTTGAAGAATTAATCACTTTACACTGTTATTAAATTTAGCAAAATTTCCTTATATATTTTTCATTTTTCCATATGCATTTTGAAGGCTTTTATCACAAATTTTAATTCCACTTCTTCAAATCAAAAAATAAAGCACAAGATTAATCTACATTAATTATGATAAGCTTTTAAATTGCTATTGATTGTGTTTAATATGCGCTAACTACATCAATATTTTTCACAATCTTTTTTTATTTATCTTATTAGTTATATACTTTCCTTCATGGTTTGCCTCCAAGTTGTATAATTATGAAGATCAATTAGCCTTTTTTTTGCTAAGTCTTGTACAACATTATATTAATATAAAATTTCTACCGTTTCAAAAAAAAAATTATGATCGAGTTCCTTTCACTAAGCTAGCAATATATAATCATATGGCAACTAGTCCCTTCAATTTTGCTCGTGTACCTAAAGCTATTTCATCACTATTTATGACATTTTTTAAGGGAAAAAACACCAAAAGGGTCACAAAGTTTTTCGCAATGATGCTGTCCAATATATGTGCAATCTCCTCAAACCACACCCACAAAAATAGTATATTAATCAATATTTTGCATAATGTAGACAGTAGATTTTTTTTTTTACCCCAAACCGCTAATTTTATAATTAATTTGAGATTTAGTAGGAAATAAATAATACTAAAAGATTCACAACATTTGGTAGGCTCATTTCCTGCTATTTGAAATGCTGACTCTTGGACATTAGATTTTTGTTGATAATAATTTGTGCATGTTTATGTATATATGCAACAATGGAGATGACTTCTATGTCATTATATTGGAGAATTGTAATTGAAGCCCGTAATCCTTTGAGATCCACATTATGAATTTGGTTGCTTAACACAACAAATTAAGAACAATAGTTTCTTGCACATGTGAGGAAATTACTTTAGATTGACTTCCCCAACACACACAAAACATATTCATTACAAACTTTTGTCGTAAAATCACTTTCATTCCAAGAAAAGAATTACTAGTTTTGATGAGTTTTCTCTTTATTTCGGATTTCAATCATCTATAATTGAGATTTACTTCAGCACCAAATCAAACCAACATTCCTTTCTTCCATATACAGAGATTAAATGAAACGACCAAAAAAAAAAACAAAGAATGCCCAAAATCTCTGCCTTCAATTCCATAGGCCACCAGAACAACCCATACTATCAGCACCCGCCACCACCATTAAAGAAGAATAACATGTAGCTGAAAAGATGAAGAACAACTCATATCATCACTACGCGCCACCACAAGCGCGTCTGTATATGCATTCATAAGCAGCTAAATTTACAATCACGATGATATTGTTTGTGTAATATCCATCTTAATTAACGCTGTCTTTCCGGTCCTACCCCTTATTTTATGTACAGACAAATCTCAAATAAAAAAGGACAAAAGGGTAAAAAAAGAATATTAGTAACTACGATCTATAATTAAAATTATTTACACGTGTGCTAAAATTCCGTCAGCGAAACGTTTTGTCGACACTCATCAACTGACGGCGACGATAACGGTGACGGCGGCACTTTCAACTTCTCAAAATAATCCCGTATATCAATCCCACCTTTGTTCATCTCCTCCGTTAAGTCCGTCTCATCTCTGGCCGGCAGAAACGGCGGCCGTAACACCTCCGTTAACAAATCCCACCTCAAACCTTTGAAAAATTCATTCTCTTTTATCTCCGACGCACCTCTCCGGTAACCAAGCCGGCGCGTAGGATCCTTCTCCAGCAACTTTACTATCAAGTTCGTCAATGAGTTGGGTTTTCCGACGAATTCCGGCTGCATTAGGAGTATTTTCCGGAACGTATCTTTTCGATTCTTGCCCCTAAACGGCGTCGTTCCATACAGCATTTCGTAACTAAGAATCCCCAACGCCCACCAGTCCACCGCAAATTCATGTCCATCCCCGCGTATAACTTCCGGCGCAACGTATTCCTCGGTTCCAACGAACGAATTCAAACGTTCGTTGGAAGGGTCGACGTTTTTTCTATTCACCGGCGAAACACGTGCGCTTTTTGCCCTCTTCAGGCCCTCTTTCTGTTTGTAAAGAATGATGAAGCGCGTGAGATTTCTTCGATGATGATTCCTTTGCTTGCGGAGATTCCCAGATGGCTCAATTTCCGCCTCCATTTCCGTTGTTTTCTTAGGCGACAAACTACGTGAAAGATCAAAGTCTGTGAGCGTAACATGGCCAGAATGTTGGATCAATATATTTTCCGGCTTCAAATCTCTATACACAATGCCCATGCTGTGAAGTTTTTCGAGGGTGCATATGATTTCAGCAAGGTAAAAACGGATGACAACCGGAGAAAAAACGTGGTCGAATTGCCGGAAGCGGAGGACGTTGAGGTCGCCGCCCGGGCAATAAGGGGTGGCCCAACAGAGAT
Source organism: Gynochthodes officinalis (assembly GCA_020080225.1). Classification (NCBI taxonomy): domain Eukaryota; kingdom Viridiplantae; phylum Streptophyta; class Magnoliopsida; order Gentianales; family Rubiaceae; genus Gynochthodes; species Gynochthodes officinalis. The sequence continues at coordinate 43,468,730 of CM034618.1, read as the reverse complement.
AATCATTCGTATCTGAGATTCCAAGGAGGTAAGGGAGGAAAGGGTGGGGTGCTTCTTGTTGTTTGAGTCGGTTGAGGACAGAAATTTCCCACCGGGCACGGCGGTCAGCGTCTGGCTTGACGGGCAAGGAGGACTTCTCGACGACTTTGAGGGCGAAAGGGCTGGTGGCAGTGGGATCCTTTGATTTGTCATAGACGAGGAAGACAGTTCCGGTGGCACCTTTGCCCAGTACTTTGATGGCTTTAAGGTTTTCTAGCTCAATTTGAAATTCCGGCGCCGTAGTGATATTATTGTCATCCATTTCTGGGTATGGGAGAAAGGGAGGGAGAATGGTGCAGTATAGAAAGAGAAGCAATACATACATATAAATAAGAAGGGAGATTGGGTGAGTGTATTTGGGGGTTGAGTTGTTGAGAGAGGACGCGAGCGAGAGGGAGTTGAGAGTTGGGAATTTTTTAGATTGGATTTTATGAACTTAATTTAGTGCCAAGTATATTCTATTATTTACAACTATATGCGTATTTCCTTTTATTTACTTAGTTGTGAATGGCATGCCATGATGTGTTTGCACTGCTCCATAATTTATAAGATTGGGATTCTCACAAAATCGATTTCTAGTAATATAATTGGATTGGCCAAATTAAATTGTAGAATCGTAAGATTTTAGAAAAAATATAATTTATAAATTATTTTAAAAAAATTATTAATTAATATATGAATAAATATATAAAAAATTTATATATAATTTATAATTAAATGATTTAATTTTAATTTTTAATTTTTATAACATTTTATATGATTTTTTAATATTTTAGTTGTTATCGCAGTTGAAATGTATTTATGTTCAATTCATTTATTTATTATTAAAAACTAATAAAAGTATGATTAAATTAATTAAATTATTTATATAATGATATATTTTAATTTTATTTAAATATAAATTTTTTTAAAATAAATTTAATTATATTTTATTTACATAATAAAATATGATCATAATTAAAATTAGAATTTTTTTAATAAATTTAAATTATAGAATCGTAAGATGAAATCGGCATTTAGAAAACTATGCACTGCTGACGAGTTTTGTACTTTTGTTCACTACTATTTGTCTGCACTTTCCTTTTCTGAAAGTTTGTTGGGGTTTGCAAGTTGTCCAAAACTTAAGGATAAAAAAAGTCAAAATTTTATTTATTTACTCCACCTGTCACAAAAAGTATATATTTTTATTTTTTTATATTATCCAAAAATGTCTATTTTTTGAATGTAATATTCACATTATTTTTATTAATGATGACTATGTACTGTTAACAGTTAAAAAGTAAAAGTAAAAATAAAATAATATATTAAATGCGTTATATTGTATCTAATTAATTGTCAACTCTTTGTTTTAGAGATAGAAAAAATATTTAGTTTTTGATTGAATTACCAACACACAGAAGCTAAATAGCAGCGGAGGAGTTCACCTGTTAGAGTTTTAAAACTATCATTCTTGTTGGTGAAACCAAATACCATGACCACTATAGAAATTCAAAAAAAAGGTGCTCTTTACTTCTTTATTTTAATTCCTTCTTTTGGGTGTTTTATTTCAGATTAATTCACTTTTGATGGTTTTGGAATTTATTCCAATGAAGTAAGCAACTGCGATAGTAGGTCTCCAACTTAGGGGGCGTTTGGTATAAATGGTGGATTTATGAATGGAATAGATTTGATGAAAGGAAAGGTTTGGAATAGAATTGAATGATAATAGTTATGGTGTTTGGTATTATTTTGTAATGGAATGGAATAGATTTCAAATTAATATTAATAAATTTATTAAAATTATAATAAGGATATTATTATTTTACATTATATGATATTTTGAAAATTATATCTTGTTCAAAAAATAGTCAAAGATCATTTGTAGAAAAATGTTTTCTATAATTTAGTGAAATTTGTTTTTAAAAAAAAGAAAAAAAAGAAGTAAAATGAGGGTTGTAAACTATTAGAGAATTTGAAACTCGTTCAAACCCTCGGTGAAGGGTTTCTGGAAAACCAAGAGAGGTGGGTTTTTTGAAAACCCATCCCCAAAAGTTTGGTTAAACCCATGCAGGTGTACCAAACAATCAATTTTAATACATAGTATTCCATTTCCCTCCCAAACTCCCAAAACAAACGGCACCTTAATATATACACGCATGTGCACAAAAATTTTAATTTAAAATTTTCTTTTCCTCACAAATAAAGAGAATTTATGGCATCCAAGAATTGGGGGAAGTTCTTGTAGTTTGTTCCTCTAGGTATAGTCAATGCATGCACTATTATTACGTACGACAATCCTTACTTCCACTATTTTCCCACGAAAATGGCACATGTAACAAGACCTGAGTCGTGAAATTGACTGAATAATTGGTACATAATTAAGCTCGAAATCTTACATATATTTAGTTTTCCAGGTTTGGAGAAACTCTGACGATAAGATTTGATAGATATTTAAAGCTTAATCCCGCATTATCGCTGTGCATGCCTACAATCAATTCCAGTTTCTCTAATGGTTCCGAATTGCTTTTCGATGGTACTTGTAATTTGGCTCTGAATTATGTATGATTACCCAACAGTTTATATTGAATGTACAAATAGGTTTATTTGTTGTTAATTATATGTTGAGGGAAGCCATATGCTGATGTCCAACTGCTGCATATGTGGAAGGATATTACATTGTGACAAATTGGAGAATCATTCAATCACTATCTGGAGAAGATTTGGCTGCTTATAGTTTGGGTTACTCCCAAACAACCTGTAGCTATTTAATATAACCAAAAACAGATAAAATAAATAAAGCATAGAAATTAAAATAGTAATATATGTTTCTATAGAGTTTAATTTAGCATTTTCATGGGTTAGTAGGGTAGGAATAACATAAAGAAAAGGCCATAAAAGAACCAACTCAAGAAATGCCACTAACTACCGAGTATTTGAATAATTCAGATTGATACAAAATTAGAAAGATATACTTTTATTTTGAAGCAATGAATTTTTTGTGATGAAAAAATGTGGTGAATAAGATGACTCCTTAATAATATCCACTATCTTAAGCAATTTTAAATATATCAATACAATTATTTATCCTATGTTTATGCATAGTGTGCATGGTAGTGTATATTCATCTTTGTGAACGAAATATTTAAATGGATGATACTTATGAATTCTTTCTTTTAGTACTTGCCATAAAACATTTTTTCTTTTTACCAAAAAGAAAGTTTAACATAGTATAGATTTACACAAAGGATTTCTTGTGACACTTTTTTTTTTTTTGATATCATTACTCGTTACTCATTTTAACAAATTGGTATAAATCTTGTAATTTGTGAAAATATTTATACGTTTATCATAATAAATTTTAATGCTAAGGGTTCACTTTTTTGTTATTAGGTTATATTTATGTTAAATCTTTAGTATAAAATATTATAAAATTTTATGAAAATATTGAGTTCATACAAAAAATGGATAGTTTACTATTAAAATTAACTAGAATGAAATTGAATACTAATAGTATATATATTTTAGTATAAATGACGAGGTTTATGTCAGTTAATTAGAATGTGGAATAGAAATTGGCATAAAAAGGTGTAACGGAGGATCTAATACGATAAATTAATGGTTAATCTATTCTCAGAAACATATTCATATAAACATTTCTAGAATTTTTGGTGTTTGAAAATTTTTTGGCTACATTAGAATGGAAAGCTTTTTCCTTATGAAAGTAAGAAATATGATTGACTAGGACTACTAGATATGTGCCTTTCTAATCCATTTATATATAGTTTGAATCATGTAACTTTCTTCGTCCAATATTCTTCTCAAAAACAAGAAAAAAGGGGTAAATTTTGATGTATAAAATAGGTTTCAAAAACAAAATAAACAGATAAATCCTTGCCTAAATCAGAACTTGTTGATGATAGTTATGCTAATGATATTCCCTAATTTGTTAGCAATGATCAGGCCACTGTTGAACGTGTGTTATCCTTTCCTGAGTGTGGTATAATGCATTCTAAAAGTACTCAATGCCATATGCAAATCTTCTATGGCAGTAAATAAAGAAAAAAAATAAGAAAAATTATTAATTGTGTTGATTAAAGAATATTTTCAACGAGTATCAAAGGTGAAATCATTTCAACCCCACTACAACAATAGAGTATAAGGGGAAAATTGTTGTCTAGGGACTTCAAAGTTCAAACCCTCATCATTTTTGTTTAAATACTAGTACTGGATGTCATTACTTTGTTGCTTTTACTCAACACAGATAATTGCTTTAAACTTTTTATTTTGCTGATTTCTACTCCAAAACCTCTTCTGATGTGAGGAAAGTTCCTTACAAAAGCAGGAAAGTTCCCCACGTGCAAATGTTAATTTCCGTGTAGGTTTAACATGGATATTTGAATTCTCACAAAATATATAGTTGAATGACTAAATTGTTAGTGTAACAATTACACTAATATGATTTTATACTAACGTAGTTTAATGCGAATTTGTCATTTAAATCAAAGGGTCACCAAAAATTAGGGTCAAAATAAAATCAAGACTACAATTCAGTGTTATGGCAAAACACAATAATTATCTTTTTTAATTTCATCTTTAGCAAGGAGATCAGCACATGCATGACACACTGATTTCTTTTTTGAAAAAAATTGTGTTGGAAGTTCACCTTCTCCCTTTAGATTGATCTTCCTTCTCTTCAATAATTTCTCTTTTAATCTGTCATGATCCTCAATCTTTTCATCATTATTTAAACGTACCAAAACCCATAAAAACAAAACCACTAGAATTGCACATGGAATTGCACTATGTTGGTTTAGAAGAATATTTAAGTATAGTGAATCACTGGAGTTATTCCGACAAAGACATTATCTTAGTTAACTAAGGAGAGGATTCAACCTTTTTTCCTTCCTCTTTGTTTTCTTATTCTTTTTTAATGTTTTATGTGTACAAAAATTATATTATGAGAAATTTTACCTTTTATTGTATGAAGTAAAAATATACACTATCATGTAATGATTAAAAGAAATTTGTGATGTATGCAAAATTATATCGTGAGGAGTTTTATTTCTTATTATGTGAAGTAAAAATACACACTATAATGTAGTAATTGGGAAAAAAAAACAAAGGTATAGTGAGTTGGCTTGATTAATGTGGCCATAGCTTTTAAAAACTATGAAAACAGTGACACACGTGTAAGAACATTAGAGATCATTTATAAGTACAAACTACAGACAGTAGACAATATAAAGGTCATACGGACAAATATCACATGGCTCTTCCATAATCTAAGGGGACTCTGCACGCTTGCTTTCCTATTTGAATTTGTTGTGCTTTGTTGGAATCGGTACTTGTTAGCTCGACAGTTCTCTTTCTTCTATTTTTTTATATTAAAAAAGTATTCTCCAAAATATTCCTTCTATATATATATATTTTTTTCAATTTTAGTTGTTGAAAATAGTACATTGATTGTTAAAACCTTATCTGGTTCTATAAAATAACTTATAGAGTAATGATACTTTTATTGACTAATCATAGTGACTGATGTGATAAACAAAAAAATACAAAAGTGCTCATCATCCTTCTTAAAAAATACAAAATAACAAGAAATGATTTTGTCTTTTCATATTTATCGTATCAATTATTATCAAAAGTCATTATGAATATCATTACTCTAACTTATATAGTGACAATTAATTTTTTGTAAATTATTTCAGCGATTAATGTCACAAACATTGTAAATGTTCTATACAATTTCAAGATATATGTGTGTCTATGCATTTTTACGTGATATATTTTTTAAAAAAAAATCAACCAATATATATATGTGTATATTTATCTAATCATCTACTCCTTCCATCCAAAAACAAGAGTCCACTTTGGTTTAAATACAATTTTTTATTGGTTATTAAATATAACAAACTTAATAACTGATTAAATATATAATTTTATATTTTTATCTTTTTTTTTAACTGTGAGCATATATAATTATTATTAGTAAAGATATTTTAGGAATATTTTTTGAAAGTGAACTCTTTTTTTGGGACAAGAAAAATTTTAAAAAGAGAACTCTTTTATTGAGATGGAGGGAGTAGTACTTTTTTTTTCTAAATAATTATTTTAATTCAATTATTGTGAGAATTCACTAAAAATCTTTAAGTAAATATATATATATATATATATATATATGTATGTATGTATGTATTTATGTATTGGTTTGATTTATCTGTATTGTTAGGGAAAGATTTTCTAATATTCAATATTCACGAAGAAAGCATTATATAACTGGAGAGAAAGAAAGTACAAGACATTCAATTGGAATAGAATTAGTACATATCATGTGACAATTATTGACCTTGAATTATTTCCCTAAAGTATAATGACTAAATCATTAGGCATCCAATTTCGAATTTCATGGCCTAGCTAGTATGAAAATTTCCTAAATACTCAAGCAATCAGAGGCCATTGTCACACGTACGGTAGGCATGGAATAGCAGGATTTTTATTAGAAGAAAATATGTAATTTGGTTATAGAAACAATTACATTTAATTAACCAAAAATGAAGAAATCAATATTAGTCTTGAGTTGATTATACGTTAATGATTAGCTTAGTTAAAATTATTCCAGGTAGATTCTACCAGTCTATAACTAGTGCATTTGGTAATCTGCCATGATACAATTAGGTAGTGTTTGTCTATCAAATCTAAATCCTTGATTACATTCTTGATATATCACCTACAAGAAAAGTGTGGACGTGAATATATAATAGTGATTTGGTTAGCTTATTCTTATTCTTGCTTCTGTACATTTTGTGATTGATATTTGATTCCTCTAATAAACTATACTATCATTCTCTTTTGATTTTGTGGTAGGGGAACAATCCACATCTAGAAATAATTAAGGTTATTTTATATCGGTTGAATTCACACTTTGACAAAATCATCCATGATTATATGAAAAACTAATTCTATAGTTTTCTTTCTTCTTTTCTATCATTTTCCCCTAAATGATAGCTTTGTTAGTAAACTACTTACTAAACTATGCATGTTTGGTTTTTCGTTAGATTTGTAATTTTCTTGAAATTATTTTCTAAAATATATATATTTTAAAAAGATAATCATAGAAACTACTTCCTACTTCAACTCAATTTTTAATTATCATTATAAAATAAAATCTCCATAAAAGAATATATATATATATATATATATAGATATATATATTATAAAATAAAATCTCCATAAAAGAATATATATATATATATATTAATTAAGAAAAAAATAATATTCAATATCAAATTGACACTCTTACATTGAGTACAATAACTTAATTAAAAATGAGAAAAATAAATTTTGATTTATGTCTCCTTATATTTAGCTATATAATTTGTTCTCAAAATTAATTTTTTTGCATAATAAATTAGCTGCATCATCTTATCTTATATAATGCAATCGTTATGCTTAATATTTCTTTTATCGGATGGCCTTTTAAACGTTAAGCTTAGTTGGAAAAGGATTTTGGAAGGTTCCTAATCTATACAACCGGCCTATGAGCCTAAGATAAATCCAAAGTTAGTCTACGCAAAGTATTTTATGCCTTGTGGCTCTTTTCCTTTGCCTGCATTGTCCGTAACATGATTCCACCGCCCAATTGTGGTTAGTCTAGAATAGAAAAAGGTTCAGGCATATGTCGTTTGTCCTAATTAGATGGCTAATTGGATTCTTTAACTTTGAAAATTTTCATTAATGATCACATAATTCTTCAAATTGAGATATTCAGTTGTTATTTGTTTCTCTTCAAAAGAGCCCTCTAAAAATATTTTTAAAAAATTTAAAAAATGAAATACGACCATTTATAGATTACATTTTATTCTTATTTTATTTCATTCTCGATTAGTGAATAACGGTGCTTATAAATTATATTTTAAAATGTAACTTTATATTTCTTAAAATAAATTTTTTATACTTTTAGAACAAATTTTAGTTAACAGTCTTTACTTTAAAAACTGAAAAAAATACCTTCTGAAATTCAACCCACACGCGCTATAACGCTTGTGTTACATTACATGTACGTAGAACTGGAACGTTGGAATTATTAAGCTACACCACTATCATTGGTACAAATACTACAGAACAATAACAATAATAATAAGCTGATCAACTTTGATTTACATTGAAAAAATATTAATATTTCAATGTATTACTAATTGGGTAATTGAATTATTTGAATAGATATTTTTAATTTTAGTGTATTAAAATTGTCCTATGTACAGATTAGAATAGCTAAATAATCCAAGCGAGCAATAGTTAGTAAAACCTATGTATAGGATGATATATATATTAATTGTTATTATATTTTTGTGTGGATGTGCAGAACCAGGTGTTTCTGACTATGCATCCCAATATATTATGGCTTCTTTGGAAAAAGGATCCTTTCCCTTAAAATCCCATATTTTCTTCACTTTAAGCAGCAGAAAATCTTGAAGAGCATTTCATTTTTGGCTTTCTTTTGAGCCTATGTTTGACATAATGCCCCACAATGAATTTTTTTGAACCCTAGAATAAACTTTTCAAGTTTTACCAATGCTTTCTGGTCGGCCATCATTTGGTTCACTGAAAAGGTAAGCTTCCACCTAAGTTCAAAGTGAAATGCAAGAAAAACTACTATTCGTTTTATATTCTTCCACTGATGTCAAAGTTAGTGAATTGTACCCTATACTTTTAGGAAAGTTATAGACACTTTGATGATGCCTTGTCGGCCATTATTTTGCCAATGTGGTGGTTTACTGTTGGATCAATTTTTAATTATGGATGAATTCAACGGGTACAGTTACGTCCTAAACTAAAAAAAAAATAAGAAAAAGAGTTGAATTAATTGATAAAATATTTAGAAGTGCATGGCACCAAATGAAATGTAACTTGTAAAGTATATATATAGTATTTGTCTTTTAGAAAGGGCGAGTTTTGTTGTGATTATTCTAAGATCGTTCAAAAATAAAAAATAAATCGAAACGCATAAGTTAACGTAGTTTATTTTGACAATTTAAACCTACGGCAAAGATAATGATGATATTATTAACAAATTTGGAGATTACAAAGATTTTTCAAACCCTTAGAAAGAACCTCATCTCTCACTAATCTTGTATACACCTTTTCACCTTAGAAATCTCTTTCTAAAGTTTTTAAAATTTTCTTTGAAATTTCTACTCTATTTTTTTTTGAAAAAAGACCCCTATTATATCTATATTTATAGGCACTAAGTAAAAACTCAATCCAAATCGAATTTAAATTAGTGTTACAAAACATAATAGAATTAGTTAAAAATTCAAATCTTAATTGAATTATAAAAAATATTAAATTAAAATATTAGATAAAATTATTTAATCTCATTCCAATTTGAAAACAATGCATAATCCAATAAGTTTCCCATCACCCTATCTGATATTTATTGCTTAGAAGTTGGGACTTAGGAAACTTTGACAGCAAGAGTCTACATTTCACGCATATTTGAGATATTGAACATTCGCCGATGATGAATGTGGCTGGCAAGCCAAAAGGACGTATAGAGTATGGGAATTGGATCTTTTGTGGTTTATTTGACTGCCAACAAAGAAAGAAAAAAAAAAGGATTTTGCGTAAAAAAATCTTTGATTGTTTTACGTGGTATTGAATTTGCTTAATTTGTTTATTTCAATGTTAATAATAACAATTAAACTTTTATCTCACTATATGAAATTGATTGTTTGAATCATATCTCTATTGGTGTATATATGGCAAAGAAAAAGATATAGAATTTGAAAGATAAGACTTCAAATCGTGAATTAAATTCACTTTCCTTTAAGCTAAATTTGTTCACTATAGTGTGAAAACGCTTAAGAACATATTCCCTTTAGCATAAATGAAATTTGGTTGAATATATTATGCATTTAGTATTCCAATCCACTAGAGAAAAAAAAAAAGTAGTGTAGGATTTTCTAACCGTTGGAGGTTTATTTTTTGTAGCAAATAAGTTCTCAACTAGACATTTTCTAATGGTTGAAAGTTGAACTTTGAAGGTTGCAATTCAAAGTAAATGGAGAGTTGTAACTTTTAAAAGTAAAAAGTTATAACTTTTAAGTGATGACTCGTGAAATTGATTAATGGTGACTTTTAAGTGGTGACTCTTCCATAAATACAATATAAAGCACACATTTTTTATTTTTCAAAATTTTGAAAATCTTCAACAATCTCGTCATGAAATATGATTCATATAATTAAAATTTAACAAATTTTACGTTGACTTTCAAACTAACACAACTATCTTCTTCTATTATATCTTATGAAAAGTAACACAGCAAATGAAAGTAAATACCCACGAGAAGTATAAGAACGTCAAGTGAGCAACATAAGGCCTTTTCCTACTTCTTCTTCCAACTATTAAGTAGAAAGTTTACTAATCAAACTTGGCAGTATTTGTGACTCTCGTGGTAATCAGATTGTTAAGATAAGTACAGCGGTCTCACCAAATCCCTCTCTCTCTCTCTTTTCCGACTAAAACCTTTCTTTCAGCAGCATCAATATAGGTGATAGTTTTCTATGAGTTTGCCTATGGAAACCATCATCTTTTACATTCTTTTTTTTGTTTGTTTCTCCTATGAGTTTTTCTCTCTCGGAGCTTTTCTCACTTGAAGAAGTCAAAGTTTCTTGTCTCTTTAAATAAGTGAGTTTTATTTTGTTCTGTCATTATTTCCTATAGATCTGTTCAAACTTACAGGTTTGTGACTTGTAGAAAATTTAGTTGTGTAAATTTATTCACAATTCACAATTCAAATTTGTAAATTTGATAACTTCTATAGCCCAAGCACCTTAACGATGAACGCAACGGCCAGGTCACAATTCACACTAGAAACATACATGTCTCGATTGTTTACCAACGCTATTTGTGCAGTCAAGTGTGACTCGAACCAAACTAATAATTCCTTCGCAAATAAAAGTAATCCCATATCAATATCATTCAAAGAACTTTATGAATAAAAAAGATTCGTTGTATTTAGAGATTAGACTGTTGATCGTGACAAAACACACGAGAAATAGATGCGAATAATGACTGGCATTAGTGGATGCTTAAATAATAAACATTGATGCATATTTCAACGATAATGTACACCATTATGGCTAAACCAGCTATCCTATGTGCCATAGGCAAAGACTTTACCCTCATTTTTCATTGGCTTATATGCCATATATATCTATATAGTCTTCAATAATGCTCATTGAGTGCGTTAAAAGAATATCCTTAGTATTATTTTTCACATATTGGCCGCACGGCGTTGCCTTTCTCTACTTAATTTGCCCACCAGAAAATCAGGAAAAGAAGCTTTTTTGGGTGGTTTTGGTATTGTTTCGATGGGGCTGTACACGACTATATCACGACTAAATATTAATTGTAGGGACAGATCAACGTCAGAGGAAAAAACATTCAAATCTTTATTTATCTTCTGAATCCAAATTTGATTATTTTATTAAAAAATTAGCAATTTCTCTCTTAAAATAAGTTAGACAATCTTATAAATTTCTTTGGGAAGCATGAATTCTGTTTTTTTTTTTTTAATTTAAGCCACAATTTATTGTTTTGCTAGCAATGTTCCTATATGTTCAATGAAACATATCAAAATTTGGCACGAATTTCTTCAAAGCAGCCTTACGAGGAAAAAGTTTTTTTCCAACTCGAATATTAGGACTGATAATTTTTTTTTTTTTATCTAATTGATGGAATGATTTTGTTTATCTCCAGCTCACGTTATAGGGGCGTCTCCCAAGGTAATATTTTGGATTAATTATAATATATCTCCTTGGACTATACCTATTTTCCACATTAATTTCAATTCCTTTTGAATTTTTAATTTTTTTCCAATCAAAAACAATTTATGAATGAATCCCAAATAAATGTGACTTTCTTAACTACATGTTGTATGAGAAGACATTCAGAACATGATCTCAAACTTTATTGCTGAGTAGCAAACAAAATGCACCCGAAAATGGACCAATTCAATTTCATTTATTGAGAAATATGTAAAATAAGTTGCTAAAAATTGCCTAATTTTTGTAAGATTTAAATCTATTACATACATTTTTCACATAAGCCTCCAAACAGCACATTGCGAGCATAATTGTCTTCTTTTTAATAAGTGCATCATTTGTTAGGTATTTAATATAACCCAAGTATATGTTCTAATATAAACCTAATAGGTAATAGACCTTTGTAGTGGGTCTATATGAGTAAGAGTCCATCAACTGGTTATAACCCTAGTGTATCCCTATATATATATGTGTGTGTGTGTATTAGTTGGAGGCAGCATGTTAAGTATTCTAAATTAGATACTTAGGGTGTAATGTTTTAAGTAATCGCAAATACTATTGCTTGACTTTAAACCCTAACATCATTTGGTGACAAAATAATGAGAATTTATTGAGTTGATAACATGAACATAATTGATAAAATGTAAAGAAGAGACAGCCTCAATAGTACAATGAAGGGGGCAAAAAGTTCAAGAGTAAATAATCTTTTTAATTATCCAAATATTACTAGCAGGAATCTTGGGTTAACTGTCCCTCATTTCAATGCAACTAAGTAATTAACCACTTAAGATTTTTTCTAATAATTTATTTATTGATTTATTTTTTAAGGACGTGAAATGGCGTAGAGAACACAAAGGTAATGGTCGGTTTGGGTGGGCTGTGCTTTGTGGAAATTAAGCAAGTGATGTTGGTCGAAGTCATGATGCAACAAACTTTAGTCCTTCAGGGTTTAGTCTCCTCAAATAATATTGCTGCGCGCGCGGAAGGCAGACCACTTTGGTGAAAGCTACATATGAATCTCTGTATTTGCTGTCATTAAGGATAGCAAAACCCCACTGCAAAAATCTGGCTGCCCCCCATCCTGCATGATTGATAGGAAGAAAAGGTTCTGGATTGCAGACTCCACTATTGGAAAAGAATTTATCCTTTTTTTTTAATATGAAAAAAATTATTTTTTCCTTTCATAATTTCACTCAGAAATCGTAACTGTTCTTTTTCTTAAAGAAAACAAAACCAACCGAGGTTAGGCATGAATCTCGACCTGTTTAGTTAATGAAATATGGATGAATGCAAGGCAGGAGTAGTGGGTAGACATCAAAATTTGAAAAATAAGACTATTTATTAAAAAAATAAGAATAAAAATAAAATTTTTTACATTTAATAGTTAAATTTTTCAGTCTTTTCTCATAACAACACTAATACATTTTTAAAAGCTATACATTTTATTTATTAGAATCATTAGTTACAGTTTTTTCTTGACAAGATTCTTTTCCGAAGGGCCACTCAAATTTTCTAAGCTACCATTTTGCTTGTTTGCCTAGTTTCCACATTTGATACCATCATTTTTAACATCAATGGCATACTTGAAGTCAGGTATAAAATGATTTCAGTATAAGAGTGCAACTTTAAAGAGTTGCGTACACGAGTGCGTTTGCTAAAATTTTTATACCACTTATTTTTTATACTTGTTAAATCCAATACGGTACTAACTTCATAGATGACCATGACATATTAGTACTTGTTTGCTAATTATTTCGTCTGCAGAGAAAATTATTTGTGGAACAAAATATTTCTTGGAATTGATAATGTAATAAACATTAATTTGTGAGGAAATTATGTTAAAAATAACGAATCCTATAATAATTATTTCTTTTGGCTAAAATTTTTAATTATTTGTAAGAAAACATTAAAGGACTAAATGAAAATGTAATTTGATACTTTGTGAATTAGAAATGTAGATACTTTTAAGATTAAGAGACGGAATATAACAGTTGGTGAAGTTAGAGTTTTCACAAAGTTATTTTGTGGGTACTTGGGTAGGTGGGCTTACCCACATGACAATTTGGCCTGCCGTACCGTGCTTAATATGTAACGTGTATGCTATTTTTGTTAAAAGAAAAATCATTGACGTAATTTTTGGGTATGAACAATGAAAGAAAGTCCATTTGGGCTAAAGTAGCCGGCTTCACTTGGAGGGCAAAAAAGTCTTATGCTAGGGAGGTCATAGGTTCAAAACCCCACAACTACTGTAGTTGTTAGTGCTAGGGGTGAGTGTTAATGGATTAGGAGGATTTAGTCTCGCACCTCCTTAAGAAGTGTGGAGGAACAGTAAATGTGAGGATACCTTCTGTGTAAAAAAAGAAAAAAAAAAGAGAACAATAAAAGAAAGATGTTGATTGATTGGAGGATCCATAATGGCATAGAACATAATACTTTAGGGTAAATAACACAATTTGTCCTGTAATATGTTATTTTAATTTCATTTGATCTTTCATATTAAAAAAGTTTTAATTTGGTACCTTAATTTATAATTTTGATTTTAATTAATTCTTCTAATAAAATCAAACCAAATAGCATTTAATGTATTGAGTCCCATGACAAATATATTTCGGGCAAACGATAGTGGAAAAAACTAAAATAAAAGTAAATTGTAAATAACCACTCTAAACTTTTGCTATTTTGAAAATTGTTTTCTAAAAGCTTTATTTCACATTTTTTTACTACCAACTTAATAATTTTGACAATATATATTGATGTTTGTTAATTGTCAAAAATATAATATGAATAGATAAAATTCTCCTTTAACTATATAAATTGCAAAATGTCAAAACTAAGAGATGATTTAAAAAATTAGAAACACAATTTAAATAAAATATTTATAATTTGTTCAAGTCAGTGGTTAAATGTATTAAATTTTGTTTGGTTTGATTCTATTAGATGGACTAACTAGAACTAAATTTGTAAGTTAAAGAATCAAATTAAAAAATTTTGAATATTAAAAACAAAATCGAAGAAACATTCTAAATTAAGGAATGAACGATACTACTTACTCTAATACTTCATAAAGGTTGATTGCGTATATGCAACTGGATAAAAATTTGCAAGAATGTAATTACAAAACCTTGGAATGCTATGCATTAGTTTGCAATTTCAGAATCTGTCCCATTAGTGTTACCATTTGACACACAAAAAGAGGAAAAAAAAGAAAAAAGAAAAAAGTAAAAAGTAAAAGGAAAACAGGACTATAAGATTAAACATATGAAAGTGACAATGTAGGTGTTTGGAAAAAGGAAAAAGAAACTACAACAGTAAACATACGAACAACAACACGAGTGTATCATAGTGTTGTACTTTTTTTATTTTTTTTATTTTTTACTATTACTAAAATTGCTGGTACAACACATTACAAGCCAGGTTACGTGCAAGTTGCCCCATATTTCCTATCGACTTTAACCAAATTACTAGATTTGCAAGATTATGGACATTTTTTATTAGATCTTTTGACTAAATTGATACTTCCTCTTTGTTTGTTAAATATAGTAGCATTTGTAGGGAGCCTGTTTTGATAGTGACATTCTACCAACCTTTTTACCAAAACTCTATCGGGGCTTCCAAAATAGCTTTGCTTTCAACTTGTAAAGGATTATGGGCTTTTATTTTATTAGTATTTGAGGTGAGTTGCTGACCACTGTGGTATTTTGCCACCCATGCTATGACTGCCAATCCCTCCTTATTATTAAATGCTCCATCAATGATAATTTTTACTCCTGTCGATTGTAGTTGTGTTTCCATACTCTCTCCCCCTCCCCCTTTCAATCTATCATAACCTTTGAAGAAATCTTTGATCTCTTCTCTTGACATTGCTCTTCAGTGTTGGTTTTGACCTTCCAGTCTTGTTTCCTTTGCTCTCTTGGATCAGTTTTGATGCATGTCATATGCCATTTTCAGTACTAGTGAAGGTTGTATGAAGACATTACTAAAAATTATTTGACATCTTGCTACCCAAATGTTGTAGAGTATCCATTTGGAAAACCAAATGAAAAGGTGTTTGCATTATCCATTTGAAAAACCAAATCACAAACAGTTGGGGGCAGCCCATATCAAAATTAAAACCTAGAGGGGAGAGTCTTCATACTCTTTTTGTTTGAGTGCAATTTAACAGAACATGTATAATGTCTTCATTGCGTTCCTCACATCTACCACATATCATCGGAGCTAGTATCCCTCTTTTGAGAAGTTGATCCCCCGTTGGACAGACATTATGAGATGCTCTCCATAGGGAAAAGGAGACTTTTGATGGTAATTTAAAACTCCATGTTTTGTCGATGGCATGCTCTCCATAGCCTGCAAAATTGTCAATGAAATTAAAAAACAAAAAAGACTACCCAGCCCGTTTTGTTGAGAACTTCTGAATAGACAGTTAAATATTTCAAAAAGGCCAACAATGTTTATGGGCCGAACGGGTATGTGGATTATCAAATGGGCATTCTATGTTCGGCCGACAATGCGTTCAACACTTGTTCCTTATTTTACTCAGAAAGTGGGCCGGCATTTAATTAATCACCAATAAATACTTTCTCATAAATAAGTGTATATATGATTAATAATGCTTCATCTAAAATTTTCTAATATTAGTTGAGTCGTCATCACGAGTTGTGCGGTGCATATAATGAAATGTCCCGTTATAATTTTTATAAAATGTTAATTTATTTTGATCATCAACAAGTGTTTGATAATTTTTTTTTTTAAATATCAACACCATCAAATGCCAAGAATAACAAAGGGGCCATCTCCCGAGGATAATATTTTGGATTAATTTTATAATATATCCCCTTGAACTATATTTTCCACATTGATTTCGATTTCTTTTGAATTTTTAATTTTTTTTCCAATCTAAAACAATTTATAAATGAATCCCAAATAAATGTGACATTCTTAACATGTTGTATGAGAAGACATTCGTAACATGATTACAAACTCTATTGCTGACTAGCAATCAAAATGCACTCGAAAATGGACCAATTCAATTTCATTTATTGAGAAATATGTAAAATCAGTTACCAAAAAATTGCCTAATTTTAGTAAGATTTAATATTACACACATTTTCACATACGCCTCCAAACAGCACATTGCGAGCATAATGGTCTTCATTTACTAAGTGCCTCGTTTGGTGACAAAATAATGAGAATTTCTTGAGTTAATAATATGAATATAATAATAAAATGTAAAGAAGAGACAGAGTCAGCCGTGCAATGAAGGGGCAAAAAGTGCAAAGAGTACTTCTTAATTAATTAGACATAATATTTTGAGATAACTTTCAAAATAGTCTCTCACATATTGGTCAATGATCATTTTAGTCTTTCACTTTTAAAATGAGAACAAATAGTTCCTCACATTTCATGAATATATCATTTTGGTATTCCGTCACTATTTCATTTATTTTTCTGTCAGAATAGTGACGGAATAGTGTTAGAATAGTGCCAGAATAGCGACAGGATAGTGATAGAATAGTGACGAAGGACCAAAATGGTACATTCATTAAATATGAGGGACTATTTGTTCCAATTTTAAAAGTGATGGACTGAAAAGATCATTGGCCAATATGTGAAAAACTATTTTGGAGGTTATTTCTAATATTTTTTATCATCAAAATATTACTAGCAGGGACCTTAAACTAACTGTCCCTCATTTCAATGCAAGCAAGTAATAACCACCTAAGATTTTGTTTAACAAAAAGTTATTTTATTTTATTTTTTTTAAAGGACATGAAATGGCTTAGAGAACACAATGGTAATGGTCGGTTTGGGTGGGCTATGCTTTGTGGAAATTAAGCAAGTGATGTGGGTTGAAGTCATGATACAACAAACTTTAGCCCTTTAGAATTTAATCTCCTCCATATTATAGCCGCGCAAAATGATATTTTAAAACGTATTTTTTATTTTTTAAAACAATAATTATCACATTGTAAATATATTAAAAATTAATATTTTTGAAAATCGTAAGCATACTTTTTGAAAAATCATTCATACGGAACCGCACATCCTTTGTATGTTTGCATATGAATATCTGTATGCTGTCATCAAGGATAGCAAAATCCGACCGCAAAAATTTGCTGTCCATCTTGCATGATTGGTAGAAAGAAAGGGTTCTGGATTGGAGACTCCACTATTGGAAAAGAATTTATTACTTTTTAGAAAAAAAATTTTAATTTTTGTTTCATTATTTCACTTACAAATTGTAACTTTTCTTTTTCTTAAAGAAAACAAACCAACCAAGGTTAGGCATCAATCTCGACCTGTTTAGTTAATTAAATATTGATGAGTACGAGGCAGGAGGGGATAGAAGTCAAGATTTGAAAACAATTGAAATTACTTCCTTCGTCTGTAAAAAAAAAAAAAACTATATTCAAATGTCTTCTAATCCCAAAAAAAACTTTATTTTTCAATCAAAATTTTAAAATATCCTTACTAACAATAATGATAAATATTTATAATTAAAAAGTAATAATAAAAATATAAAATTATATATCTAATGATATATTAAATATATTGTATTTAATAATTAATAAAAAGTTGTATTTAATTTAAATTGAACTCTTTTTCCTTTTTTTCTTTTTTTTGGTTAGAACCAATGGATAATATTTTTAAGGCCATCCATTACAATTTTTGGAAAGTATGGTGCCTGTACGAGTTTGTTCTAAAGGGGCACTCCCTTGTTTTAAAAAATTTACTTTCAATTTTTTTAACTAAAAAAAAAAAAACTTTACTTTTGAATAAAAGTGAATGAAAATTCTATATTATCTTGATTGATAATGGCTATCTATGGTCCACTATTAAAAGCAAGAAAAAAAATGAAAAATTTTATATTTAATAATGCATTGAATACATTGTACATTATAATTAAAAAATTATATTTAAGTAAAAGAAGACTTTTTTCTTTTGAAGACAAAGGGAGTGTTGGTGAAAATTATTCTCTTTTTTTTTTTCATTTTTTGTTTTACTACATCCTCATCCTTGATAATAGTAGATTTTTCACTTTTTTAATATATAGACAATAATAGTTGACTTTTCACTCTTTTAATACACACATTTCATTTTTCTAACATATATTCTCATAACATCATTTAAAAATATAACTTTTTATTAATACTAATACGTTTTTAAAAGTTACAAATTTTATTTATTAGAATCACAAATTTCATTTTTCTTCTTCACAAGGTAGTTTTCCAAAAGTCCACTCAAATTTTCTAAGCTACCTCTTATTGTAGTATAAGAGTGTAACTTTAAACAGTCGCATACACGCTTGCGTTTGCTAAAATTTCTGTCACTTATTTTTGATACTTGTTAAATCCAAACTAATTTCATAGATAGACATGACATATTAATACACTACAAAAAAAATTGGCCTTTAGTGACAAGTCAAAAGTAGTCACTAAATATATAATAGTCATCACAAATGAGATTTAGTGACCAAAATCTTGTGGTCACATGGTGGTTTGCAAAGCTCGGTTAATAAAACACGTTTGTGACATGGTGGACACTAATTGGTACAATTAATGACAAAAAAAAATAGTTACGCTCTTAGTGACGATATAAAGTGGTCACCAAAATATAATTTTTTTGGTTACTGATAATACAAGATAGTCACAAAAAAATAGTGATTGGTGACTACTTTTGGTCACCACATATGGTAGTCAAGAAATATAAGAAGGTCAACAAAAAAAAAAAAGAATTGGTGACCACTTTTGGTTACGACCTATGGTGGTCATTAAACCAAAGAAAGTCAACACCATTTGTGACCACCTAAATTCGTCAACAAATTATAAACAAATGACTATAATTAGTGACGAAATATTGTTGCCAAATATTGTCATATGAACAACCATTAGTGACTACATTATTTTCTCACCAATTTGTCACTAAATTTATTATTTATGACTAATTGTTCATGCTACAATAATTGTCATTATTGTTAAAATAGCATATAAGATCACGATTGTTGATGACAATTTTTGTGGTTAATAAAAATGTGTTGGTGACCAAATTCAAGTCATCACTAATCTTTTAAATGCAATATCAAACCATTTAAACAATATTGACATTTAAATTCAGCATTTCCTATTTTTTTTCCAATCCAAACAACATCAACATTAAAATGTTGTATCAAACCATCCAATCTCTTTAATGCATTATTAAATGCAGTTCCAAATGAAATACAACATTTCCTAATTGCAATCAAATCTTGTGTTTTCCAATACACCCATCCAAACAATATCAACATTAAAACTAACAATACAACACCAAAGTACGCACAACAAATCAACATACCCACATCAAGTATTCATCAATACATAAAACTAACACTCACAAAAGAGTTAGGACAATGTCAACCTAATAATGTACAAAAACAAAAGCATAAGCATCCAAAGTTAATGATGCACCAATACAAAAGCAACATTCTCCACAAGATATGACGGTTATATCATTTACACGACAAAAGATTTAGGACAATGTCAACCTAATGATGTACTAAAACAAAAGCATAAGCATCCAAAGTTAATGATGCACCAAAACAAAAGCATCATTCCTTATCCTACAAATGTACACAACTAAAATTTCATTATCTATCATGTCATATAGAATCAAAAGGAACCCTTAACTTTGGAGGCATCAAAACAAAAGCATCATTACTTATCCTACAAAAATACACAACTAAAATTTCATTATCTATCATGTCATATGGAATCAAAAGGAACCCTTAACTTTGGAGGCATCAAAACAAAAGCATCATTACTTATCCTACAAAAGTACGCAACTAAAATTTCATTATCTATCATGTCATATAGAATCAAAAGGAACCCTTTGAACACAAACCAAAACTAGCATATTCCATGCAAACGGTCCAAATATCATCCACTTCATGTGAAAGATGAGTCACTGCAAACATTCGATAGAAACATCAATGAAAATCAAATAAGTAAGCACTTATGCAAAAACACAAACAATCAAGTTAGTATTTAATTTAAAAAACACCAAATACAAGATAATGTTAGAAATTACAAAGTTACTATTAAATCAAAAATGTTTATAACTTCTTTGTTGCATCTATAGTGGAAGCAAATAAGCTAGAAAAATTTGCAAAAGCCAAAAGAAAAATCTAGAAAGACGAAAACAAAATGAAAAGTGAAAAAGAATCTTAGAGTAGTACTCTCACTCAAAGGGCAATATCTAAAGTTATATACCAATACTACTTAGTAATTGCAACTCATTGCATTTACTTGGGGTTTGTTCTTTCCAATTTTCATCCAGTCTAAGATATGTAATGGAAACGGAAACCAAAACCATTTGAGAATTGAGATGAAATGTAATGAAGTGGGTAAACAAATATATTAAGCGACATAATATTAGTAGCATTTCATTTGCCAAACTATTTCTACATAAATCGATAAACGGGCCTTGGCCCATCACGTTTAACATTATCAACATGAACATGAGACTAGTCAAAAACCTATAATTAACAACTTAATTTTCAAAGATATACTAGCAAATATTACTTTAGCTATATATCAACCTTAGAATCTAACCAACACCAAATTGGAATAATAGAAGGTAGACTCACACTTTTTCATGTCCACTCAACTGAGCTTGCTGCTCCATCATCACATCCATCTTTGCATTTGTCTGGGCTTGTTGGTCCTTCAATGCAGCTCGATCATCATTTCTCGACTCTTGCTTGACTTCTTCGGTTCTTTTCCTGTCGTTTGACACCTCTACTCGCAACTTCTCAGATGCTAGGATCTGTTTCTTTGGAGCAGCAGAACCTCTAATATGGCCAAGTATAGTACCATTCAGCATTTCTTGGCATATCTCAACAGGTGTCTTCGTCATAGTGGCCTTCATTTCTCTCATACTCTCCTGCAATTGTAGAAAATACTTATAAATAATTACAATATTCGTAGCATAATATAAAAGCCAATGTAGAACTAAAAAAACATACATATAATTATCACCAATTGAATCACCAAGAACATAAACAACTAAAATTTATCTCAGAAATGATAATGAGACTGCCAAATTCAGTAGTTTGTGGCCAAAGAATCAATTTTACATTTACATGTATCATGAAATGAATGTTATCATAATATAAACTAGTCCACTATGTTTTTTCCTTTTTCCTATCAGTAGTCAAAGAGACCTCAACCAAAATTGCAATCATCCAAAATATTCCAACAAGCAGCCAACAGCTTAGGCAAAGAAAATGTATACGCAGAATAGAGCAAGCAGCAAAATGTCGACCAACCAGCTCAGCCATGAAATTATATTCAGCAATAACAAAGTGAAGCCAACAGAAAATGTGGTTGTACAACAACAGAATGATTCCCAGATTGATGCCCTACTACCTCACATAGAAAATGTCCAACAAAATTGCAATCACCAAAAATATTCCAGCAAGCATCCAACAGCTTAGTCGTAGAGAATGCATAAATAGAATAGAAAAGTTTTCCAATCAGTTAAGCTATGAAACCATATCCAACAACAACAAAATCAAGCCAACAGCAAATGTGAATGTGCAACAACAGAATGATTCCCAGATTCACACAGAAAATTTCCAGCAAATTGCAATCACCCAAAATATGCCAGCAAGTAGCCAATAAATCCGGCAAATTCCAACCAACTAAGACATGGAACTATATCCAGCAACAACAAAATAAAGCCAATAGAAAATGTGGTTATGCAACAACAAAATGATTCCCAGATTGAAGCCTCACCATCCCACACAAATATCCAGCAAAGAAAATATCCAGCAAGAATGAGGAAATCAGCAAATGATGACAAAAATCCAGCCTCCTTTATATCCTTGGCTCTTTGGGTGAATATAGTATTCAAGACACGAAGCTTAATTGAAATACATCAAAGGCAAGACCGAAATCCAACAAAGATAATCACACAAGACATGCAAGCAAACCGTGGAATTTACAAATAAGCTAATGACAAATTGGAAGAATATGTGCAAATTGCCTTTGAGACCACAAGTGATGTTAGACAACAATAAGAGACCACAAGTGAGGTTAGAATGACATTCAAACAACTCTGCATAATAGTAAAGCTAACTGTCCAGTCCCAGAGGTACATCTTCATTTTCTGGTTGTAGCACACCAAAAGCGCAAAAATTCATACTCCCAAACCACCACAACACATCCACATTATTGAAGAAAGAAAATAAAAACAAGATTCACAGTGTGGTTTAGTCAGGTACCACAGAAACAATACACAAACACACTCGTAAATCAGTACCCAACATATCTATATGAAAGAGGAAATCAAACACAACAGTAGCTAGGATTTGGCACAGTCAGGTATCACACCTGATAACTCTAATTTATATAGGGTATTATTATTAATCTTGATTAGACATGGCTTGTGTTTTGATTTGTTTTTACATATTTTGGCCAAATTTATCCTTTGATTTTATGATTTCCGAGTTTTCTAATATTTTTAGAACTTTTGAGTACAATCTTGAATTTTCTTCTAATTTGAGGATAAAAGGACTAACCAATTATCTTGGGACTATTTTATTGTTAAAAGCCAAAGCAAAAAGGGAATGAAGATGCTGCAGGCAAAGAAAAAAAGACAAGAAGCTTCAGCCACAAGAAAACCAAGCCAAGCAACTGCAAAGGGATTTGGAAACAAAAGACTTCTTCAGCTAGAAGAAGACTACAAGCTAGGTTGCTATTAGGAAAGAACAAGAATCCGTGTTGCACAATTAAAAAACAAGAAGCAGCTGCACAAACAAAAGGGAACTTTTTTAAGCAGCAAGAGAACAAAACTGGGTTGTACAAGAATTAAGAAATAAAAGTCAGATACAAAGGAAACAAAACCAAGCTGAGCACAAATTAGGAAACAAGAAATCGGGCAGAAACAAGGACATAGAAGCCAAATACAAGAAGGAAAAGAAAAGAACATGTTGCAATTTAGAAATAGAAGTCGTCAGTTTCTTCTATAAAAAGAGGCAGCAACCATCGGGTCCTTCATGTTTTTTTCTTTGTCTTTTTCTATTTGCTTTCTTTAGTTTTAGTTGAGGTCTTCCTCGTAGCAGAATTTCTAAAGCAGTAGCACATCCTTTCTGTTTTCTTTCTTTTCTCCTTTTAGTTTAGAATCAGCAGTCGTTCCTTATTTTCTTTAAGAACTTCAGTAGCCGAGACTTCAGTCGGTCCTCTTGCTCGGTGAATGAATCTTCTTCTCCCAAAGTAACCGAAATACTAGAAGAAGCAAGTTCAGGAGCTTTATTCGGCAATTCAGCAAACAGCTTGTCTGCGTGTAAATTGTTAGCTTGTTTAGCGTCCGAATCATCATCACTTGAAGACCCCCTATTAGAAATAGTAGTAGGAGAGGAACCAACATCTTTGATCATCATTCCAGCAGGTGGTTTCAAGGCAAAAGACGTTACCTGAAGCTTTTTCATTTCCCGGTTCTGTTTATCATCGCCTCGACAGAGCGAGGGCTTCAATCCATCATCAGCTTGCTTCCTACTTGAGTCCAGAGGCACAAGGGAAGCTTTAGTAGTCTTTCCCATGAATATCTATAGCAGAGATCAGAGATCCATGGAAAAATTTAAGAAACCCGATTGTGCAATTCGGAAAAGCCCCGTCGACCAGTTCGAAATTTGTATGTTTGCTAGGTGAAAATGCAGAGAAATTCTCCCAAATACGAGTTGTTGGCAGCTGATATTAGTGTTAAAACAGCAAAGGAAGGTTGCCCACAAAGCTTTGATTGAGGTAGAGTGATTTCAGTTGAAGTTGTACAGGCTCAATGAGTTGCGAAAATTTAGAAAAAATGCCAAGAAAATTCAAGGAAAAATCTGGGTAGCTGTGTTTTAGCACAAGAAGCTTCAATAAGGTTTGGGGAGATGAAATTAATTCGCATCCACCCAAAGAAAAATCCAAACCACTCTATCTTCACATCCTATTAAGCGTCATGGAGTATATTATGAGGTTCAGTACAGTGATTAAATTGGAATTGAAGAGCCAATTCAATCGGTTGAATCCAATGTTTAGCAACGGAAAGAGATAGCAAAGGTCAAGAGCGGATGACAATATAAATAAGCTTGAAGTCAGATGGAGGAATCCACAGCCAAGGAGCTTGGCTGCAAGGGCTCGCCTTTCTACTTAATTTAATTGTTGGTTGCTATTTTTTTCTAAAGGATGAAGTGAAGTTTTGAGTGGGAATTTTCATAGTGCTGAAAATGTGCCTTTTTTCGGTTTGCCGCTTTTTTTTTTTTCATTGAACATTTTCTATTTTTTTTTACCTTTTTTTGAAGATCTTGTCAATAATAAATTGTAAGAACATTCAAACTTAATTTTTTATACCTACTCTTCTACCCATTGAAATCCATTAGTTTATAATTGGAGTGAAAAGAAAATTTATTTTTGAAAATGAAATTATTAAGATTTTGAAAACTAAAATTCTAATTAATAATTTAATGACCAAATTAAATTTTTTTTAAGGTAAATCAAAGGAAAACATAAAGTCCAAATTTTAATAATGAAATGAAATATATATATATATATATATATATATATATATTGGATATTTAAGGTTTAAATAAATAATTTATGAAAAATTTTAATTACAATACTTATTCAAGTTAAAAGTTTATCAAAAATTTTAAATAATAAAATATAATAAATTTCACCTAACAAAATATGACATTCCTTATTGAATAGGGACAAGTTTTCTCACACAAGCCAACAGCATTAGAGTCTCAACCCCATATAAATTGTTAGTCGGTTATTTTACTTTAAAATTAACACAATTATCATTAATGAATAGTTATTTTGTGAGTGACTCTTTACGTTTTTTAGTTTGGATTCACTTTTGACACTATACAAGAATATCTAAAGTTCAACAAATCTAGAAACATTAAAAAATATTATTTTATGAATATTATTACCAATATTTGATATTGTATTTATCTATAACTATATACATATACGGACTACTTATATAATGTACCCACTATACATAAGTATTAAAAATTATGTACTTAAAGTAGTTAAACTTATGTGTATTTTAAAGTAATTGAATTTATTCCTGATTTTCAATAGTATATTTTAAAACTAACAAAATCATGTACTTAAAGTAATTAAACTTATGTGCACATGTTCATAAATATCAAGGTGTCATAGTATAATTATTTTACATTAAGAGTCATAACATAATTAACCCAATGAAGCTCAGCCCAATGAAGAATATACTTAGTCCATTTGTTAATTACTCTTATCCAAAGAAAGCCATTTAGTACTAATCAATAATGTATTGTAATACTAAAAAGACTCTGCAATTAATGTACAATTATATAGACAAACAAAAATATTAAGTTGTCCTAGTACAATTATTAGAAATTAAGAGTTATAATATAACTAAGCTAAGTTTGGGATAAGGAAAAATAAACTTAGTCAAAGAAATCCAATTATAATTAATTTATAGTGTATTTAAAAAAGTCTCTATGTTTGAAATGAAATAATGTAGGCAAATTCATATTTGTGCAATTATTAGAAATTAAGAGCCATAAATTAAAAAAGTTAAGTTTGGCCCAATTAATAAATTACATAACCCAATTATTATCTTTAGCCAAACAATTCCAATCATTATATAAGTGGTGGCGATCAAAGAAGGTTTTTTTTTTTTTTTGGTAGTGTAAAATTATGTGGACAAATTCAAAAGTATTATGTGTCTTAGTACAATTATCAAAAATTAAGAGTCATAATACAAATTAGCTAACTTCGGTCTAGTGAATAAATTGTGTAACCCAATCATAATTCTTGACCAAAGAATGCTATTAGTCAATAGTGTATTTTAATGCTAAATGATTATGTACTTTAGGTAAAATTATATAGCAAATGTATAACTATTAGGGTGTCAACATACAATTAATGAAAATTAAGTGTCATAATGCAAATTAACTAAGTTTGACCCAATAAAATATTTGTTTAGCCCAAACCTTATTTCTTATAACATAAGCCCAATTAATATAAAGTTAGGTCCAATCATACTAATTTGTTAGTCCAATCATAGGTCCATTTGTAAGCCCAATTAGTTGTAAGCTAAACCAACGCAAGCCCAATGATAGATCCATTGTTAGCCCAATCATAGGTCCATTTGTAAGCCCAATTAATTGTAAGCTAAACCAACGCAAGCCCAATGATAGATCCATTGTTAGCCCAATCATAACCTTTTAGTGATTACAAAATATTGTTACTAAAACTCATAAATTTAGTGATGATTTTTTTGGTTACTAAAACATATTTTGTAACTTTTTTGTGACAAATGGAATCGTCGTCACCAATAATGGTCATTAAATGTGGTCAACTTTTGGTTGTCTTTTTCACACTATAACAATTAGTGACCACGTAGTGACCACTTTTTCTTTCTCGTCATTAAAAGATGTCATTTAGTGACCACTTGGTGACCATTTTTTCGCATGGTCAAGAATGAATACATTTGTGATCATTTTTTTGTGACTACATTTTTCTCATTGCTAAAGGCCACTTTTGGTGACCAAAAATATTGTTGTCACTGCCTTTTTGGTCACTAAAGACTAATTTTCTTGTAGTGATACTTAGTTGCTAATTGTTATGTCGGCGGAGCAAATTATTTGTGAGACAAAAGATTTTTTGGGATTTATAATATAATGTTTCATTTTTTATGTGCATACCAAGTTTGTAAATTCACATGAGATAAATTTTTTATTATAATAAATGATCAATATGAATTTATTGATTTTATATGAACATGATAACCATATGAGTTGAGGGCATGGCATTATTTTTAATTCTGGATTTTGTGGTTGGGTAGTTAGAGGGTTAATAAGAGCATTGGAAGAAAAAACATAAACAATTGGCAGTTCGCTCTTTTGGAAAGTTTAAACTTTGAGTGTCGAGAGCTTTGAGAAAAAGTCATAAAAAGCTGATAGTTTGTGTGTATATTTTGGACAATCTCAAACTATTAGCAAGACTTCTATCAAGCATTAAGTGTGAAATGCTTTAGAATCAAGACATAAATGGCTTGTAAATTGTATGTATATTTATATAGAGTCAGGATACCCGCGTGAATATCGTCAAACATTGAGTGTGAGGGGTTTTGGAAGAAAAGACATAAAGAGTTTGTTGTTTGTTTGGAAATTTAAAAGTGGTGAGGATTAAAAAAATGCCTTAAACAGGTGTTAGTTTGTTTATATATTCTTGGCAACCTCAAACTATCCACATGATTTCCATTGGGCACTAAGTATGAAATAATTTCGAAACAAGACATAAAACAACTTGTAAATTATGTGTATATTTTGGACAAAATTAGGATACCTTCATGAATTCCATCAAGCGTTAAGTATAATGAGCTTTAAACAAAAAAACATAAAGAGATGGTAGTTTGCTCTTATGGAAACCTCAAAATTTAAGCGTGATCAGTGATGAAGCTCTGACATTAGGTGCCAACCTCCAGTGTGTATGAATGACTTGCAAAACAATGGGGACGAGGTCTCCAAAAAACACTTTGATGATCAAGTTAGTTTAGGGTTCCAAGAGAGTGTCTTTGATTATGGATAGACTAGTTACCTATTATCTCTGACCAATGCCTCTTATATAGGGAATCCTCATTTAGTAGAGTCCTAATTAGCTTCTAACTAATATGTAATCCTAATATAGGGTAACCAAGATCATCTTTATCTCTATCAACTAGCCCCCCAACCTTCAGGTTCGGATTCTCTATATAATGTATCGAAACTGAGCTAAAGGCCAGATGACTTGGGAATAACTCACTGGGACTCAGTGGATGAAACATCAACACGTGAGGACACGCACCCTGCGAGACACACAAGATGTCTGAGGTATCGTTTTGAATTTCAAATTCACCACTAATTTTGGTTGGATAACGAAAAGACGCTTGCATTTTTAAGCCTCCTTTTCAGATACTTTACTCACATTTGTATTTTCAACATTTTGCCCTCGTTTGCATTGCCTTTTCACTCTCACACATCCTTCGCTGTTGGCTATCTTGCTTATTTTCATCATTTGCTTCACTCATGACTTTCTCCCGCCAAAAAGGTAAAACTTTTTTCTCTTCTAGTTATTTTCCGAGCAAATGCACCATTTCAAACCTACCTGGTGGTCAGGGACAATATTGTGATGGGAACTGCCAATAAACCCTTTGCTTGTTGAGGAAGCGGCTGATCAATTTCACAATAGTAAGCAAAGCGTTATGGTAGGCAACTTTGAGAGTCAGCTAAACTTGAAAGACCTTCAAGGGTTGAGGACTGAGTTCCACATCTCATCTAGCATATAGTTAATACTTCTTGATCCCGATGATAGGACTACCCCTGATTTAGAGTCTAAAGTTGCTTTTTATCATGATTATTTTCTGGCCAGGCTCCGCTTTCCATTACCTTTGTTGTTCCTGTCCATAACTTAGAACTCTCCACCCCATCGCGACACCATTAACCCAAACCCTCCACCCATTGTGACACCATCAATCCAAACCCTAATTTTCCATCAAACCTTTCACCCCATTGTGAAATTAGATCTAATGAGGGGAACAAGAAATCAAATTGATGGCACAATGAACACTATACTATGGGAAGGAAGCTGCTGTGTAACTTTGTGAACCTTAACCAACCCCGGAAGAAGATTCTTTGGATGCAAAGACTATGAGACAAGTGAAGTTAAACTGATTTTACTAAATTATTATATTTTTGAGGCGTTTTAGTGGCTCATTGTGCATTTACTATTTTAATATTTGAATCCACAACTTCTTTTACTTCTTCCTGGCTGATGTCGAAATCAACAGTCAACCCATAGCTTGGGCAATATTTAGAGCTTTGAATTTGAAAATTCATTACATAATATTTGTAGAAGAACCAAGGCTGTGGCTTTTCCACTGGTGTGAGGGACTGTGTGGACGATGTGAGAGATCAACTGAGATAATTGGTGGTTTGCTTAGCACAGTTAGAGAGTTAGAAGTAGATATACAAACAATGAAGAAGAAGGAGAAAGTCTGGAGAACTCTTTTGATTTTAGTATGTGTTATCATTGTGTACCAATTATGTTGGGCCTGTAACTTGTATTGCTCCATTTTGTGCTCAAGATGGAAAAGGTTTAGGGTTAAAGTAGACTGTGCAAAATGTGATTTTCTCCAGGGATTATGGCTTGAACGTGCCTTTTGTTTTGTAGTTTGTGCATAATGTGTAGATTGTTGTTTAGTTTTGTAGCTTGTGTAGAATGTGCAGACTGTTATATTATTTTGTAACTTGTGTAGAATGTGGTTTTTGTCGTTGTATTCATGCCTTTTTGTTGTATGCTTTGCACCATATCTATGTATGTATTTTTTTGTTTATTGGAAATTTTTTTGCAATGATGTAAAGCATGTGTTTTCAAGAGTAGGGTTACAACTTACACCACCATTCTTGTTTCAACCAAACCATAGCAAGTTGCCCAAGAAAATTCCACAAACTTCCGATCAATAAGAAGCAATCAATCCCATGCACAATATTCGTGCAAAAGTTCTTTCGTTTGGCTCTCAATGATATAGGTTCTTGATTGCAAGGCAAGCATGAAAAGCATGATTATCATGTGAACGAATGAAAAAAAAAAGGAGAAAATACTGGAAGTGCAATAACATCTCATTTCTTGGTTTTGCTTTTTTTTTTTGAAGCTTGAGATTTTTTTTTCATTTTCTTTCCACCAGCTGCATTAATCTTATTCTAGCCTGCTCTTTGTAACTGAAACAATATGAATTAGGAACTTGGGGCTCACTGGCATTGTCTTGAACCCTTTTCCTTCCAACTAGAACCAAAATAAACACAAAATACAATACTGATGCTTTCCCAGCTTTCTTTTTTTTTTCCCCCTTGGATTGTTCATTGTCACCCTCACCCTTACCCTCAACTCCAAGGGTTGTTGCGGTTGAGGCATTTCCCAAGTAGTCCATTTGATTTTCCTCTCTTATTGGCCTAAAAGACTTAAAGAACATCTTATTCTTGACACATGGCGGGTGGTGCCTCAGTCAATCCACCAAGGGAAGTCCTCCTCAACAATGTTCATCTCCAAAATCAGGGCGATGAGATTCTTCACATCATCGTTGTTGTTATTGGAGGAGTCAGAAGTGTTTTGCTTCATTTTCTTTTTGAGAAGCATGCACTCATACTTGTAGTGCCCTTCTTTGTTGCAATGGAAGTACTTCCCCTTCTTTTTCTTCCTTTTTTTGTTGTTGGATTGACCATGAGATTGATTTGTACTATTACCATCATTGGGCTTGCTAGATTGCCCAACTTCCACCACATTCACTTTGGCAGATGGATCTTTGTCCTTGTCTTCCTCTTTGGGTTGAGCATCCTTTGTGTTCTGCACACCAATTTCCTCTTCTATTCGAAGAGAGTTAGCCAAACTTTCAAGAAAGATCTCTTCCTTTTTGCGTTTGAGATCTTTCTTGATGTCCTTTCAAGAGGGTGGCAATTTTTCAATAATGAAACTAGCAACAATAGTTTCATCCATATTCATATTATGTTGAGAGAAATGATTTAGCTTTTTCTCAAGTTCAGTAAATTGATCCATCATAGGCCTTTTATCTACCATTTTATAATCAAAGAAATTAGAAACAAGAAACTTCTTACTAGTTGCACCCTCTTGCATGTACCTAGCCTCAATCTTGTCCCACAACTCTTTGGCAGTTGGAATGGTGTAGTAAGTGTGAAATAGATCATCACTCATGGCGTTTAAGATATGTCCCTTGCAAATCTTGTTGTCATTTTCCCATTTTTGCACTTGGCGTAGATTACCAAGGGTCTCATCATCTTCATTTGCGGTTGGCTTTGGTGTAGTCAAAACATAAGCCACCTTCAATGCTACAAGTTGAAAGTGCACTCGTTTTTGCCATCGAACAAAGTTTTCACCATCAAATCTCTCTAGTTTCACGATATTGGTAGCAAGATCTTTGATAGAACTGCCCATCTTGTTGGCAAATAAAGCCTTAAGATTGTTGGTACAAATATTATGGATAGTTCTAGCAAAATAGAAAAAAGGTAAGAAAACTAGGCTTTGATCCTTCGAATAATGTGTTATACACATTTTCCTTAAGATTTTATTTTTTCCCTATGATGTGCAGAAGATTGTAGGACAAATATCCTGTAGGATAATTCAAAATAGAATGAGAGATTTTTCCCTAAATCACTCAAACTCACAAAGGGCACAAGAGAAAGTTGCAGACTTTTTCAAGTAATTTGATGTTATTTTCTGAAGTAAAACAATTCAGATTTGATCCATATATATACTACAATGTGTTTTGGAACATTACAAATTGATTAGACACCAATTTAAATAATAACTTTTCAATTGGAAGTTAAAACTTGAAAGGATGCAAAGTTTGCTGTTGAAGAGTTACTTCTGTTGTTTTGGGATCCCTTTTCAATTATATTGAAAAAAATTTAACATTTTTTACATGGAATGTCTTACACAATACAATTATTTCTCTGCTTTTAATAGGAACAAGCTGCTTCATTTTGCTCAAGGGTATATGGATATGCAAAACTCCAATTGTCACTAATTTATTTTATAAAATTTTAGACATGCGGTTTCAAGAGGTTAATGATTATTTCACAAAAGCGAATTGTAAACTACTTCTTTGCTTCTTTTTTTTTTCTGCGGGGGGCGGGGGTTTTTGGGGTTTACTTTTAGTAGGAATAAGTCTTTTGGCTTGCTAAATTTTATTCATTGCAAATTTCTTCAGATGAGAGATTATGCCATGAGATAATAAGTTTGATAATTATTTATTGACATGAGTTCTAAGGAAGATTTTGTATATTTAAAAGGAAGTAAAAATCTTGCAAAGGAACTGATTAAGATGTGAAGAAATATTCTGTGTTCATTAGTGTATAAGCGTGTCAAACTTGCCCTATTTTTTGAAATTGTTATTGCAACTATAGAAAGGGTATTTTCTTTTAGGTAAATAACTTTGAACGCCTTTGTAGTATGCCTAATCTACTCATAATCCCTCTTGGCATTAAAATCTACCTTTCACTCTTCCGATGTCTTGGATGAAAGTGTTTTTGGATGTTTTCCGTCCAAACTAATAGAATTCTATTTTTTTTCCTTTTCTTTTGCAACTTTATTAATTAACTTAGATGCAAATATGATTGTAGTAACAATATATATATATATATATATATATATATATATATATATATATATATATATATATATATGTATGTGATGAAAAATAATTTTATGGATATATATCTATATCTATATATATGTGATGAAAAATAATTTTATGGATATATATCTATATCTATATATATGTGATGAAAAATAATTTTATGGTAAAAAGGTAGATTTTTCTTGTTTTCTAACTTTGTTAATTAACTTTAATGCATACAAGATTAGAATAGAATATTTTTCCTCTGTTTATTTAAGTTGAAAGGCAGTAGAAATCTTTTATTCTGTCTTAAAGAGTTTTCTGTGATGAAATAATAATTTTTCCCTTTTTTAAATGAAAAACCCCTGCGATATTTTGTAAATATGCACTGAGAGCCTCTACAATTGAAAAAATTTTATAATAAAAATAAATAGTTTGTTAATATTTTTAATTTTTGAAAAAAAAAGAAAAAAAGAAGAAGAAAGAAAGTCCATTAGTTTGAATGGAAAACATCCATAAACAGTTTTACTCCCTCCATCCCCAAAAAAATAGTCATTTGGAGAAAAATAAGAAGATGGTTGAATTTGAAGGGCTAAGGTTTTGGGATTCAGGAATTTGATCTAGTTAGTATATGCTTGACCGTCAGCATTTTCGTTCAGGCAAGCAGTGTAGGTCAAGATAACCCGAGTCTGAAGATTAGGAGAGGACAACAGTAGGCCTCTTCTGAATGTGCATGAAATTGCAACTAACTTAATAAATGAAAGCTTGAACTTGTACTTGCGTCTTTTTACTCGGTGAAGATTTTGATATATTTAATGACAAGTCAGAAAATATTTACAGCATCAAAAAGAAGAATCTAGTGATCCTTGTCCAAAATTGGATTATCCAGATTCTACTCTAATGATTAAGTAGACATAAGCCTCCTATTGGTAAAGCCAAATCAGGTTTCCCTTCGCCTATAGACACCGTAAATTGCAGGTAACATTGATAAAGGTGTCTTCATTGCATGGAATTGTGACAGCACCCATAGGATGGTGGAATCCAAACTCTTCCTCAGCCTGGTGTAGTAGATGCTGGAATGAAGGTTGGTTAAGATAGGATAATGGTATCACATATCTCTTCCTATTTGTTTCTCCAACATAAACAGCAAAGTAGCCTTTTGGGACATCTGTAACTGTTGGATTTGAAAGAACTCTGCTGAGAATCTGCTTAGCATGAAATATTCGCGGCACCCGAACACCCATCGTTATTGCTTAAGCACTAAGAAATTTCTTCTCACTCGTAAATGGCACTTTCAATTTGCAAAAATATGATGGTATTCTAGCTTGGATTATGCAAGTGTTGGAGAAGAAATATATAGAGTGACAGATGGGAAGTTGCTGGCTACTGTATAGTCCTTTGATAAGAAATGGTGGTCCACTTAAAAACATATATTGTTTGATTTCACATGGTTGTGTCCTCCTGACAGAGCCATTAGACCTAAATGCTGGAAATAAATTTGCCAGAATTAACCTGGTTTTACTAAAATTATATCTGGTAGTATGTGAATTATTTCGGCAAAAGAGACCCACCAAAATCATCAAAGTGGCCTACTTGCCCTTGTTGGTCAGAACAGTTGGATTGACGACCCAAGACCTTCAGCTGCATGTGTTATGTGGTTTGGTTGCGGTGGCCAAAGTAACCATTAATACCAGAAGTTCTATGCTTTGCTGCTAACAAGCAGAGGTGGTCAGATCAGTAGGCAATTCACATGATGATGTTCTGTGACAAGACAATAAGATGATGAGAATCACCCACCTCATAAAAGACAAGCAATTAAGGAATATCATCTATATTGGTTGATGGATAAACATATTGACCCAAATTACAAAACAAGTTGGGTATGCGTTGTTGTCATCAATATACCGCATTTAAAAACAGCTTAACATTTCTTTTAATGAAATGCAGGACTTATGGATTTTGAAATCCGATAAAGATTAATACCTTTCATCGAGCTGAAACAAAATACCGGACTCTAGAACATTATCCAAACAACATCTTCTTTAATAGTAAAACAATTCTAGTTAACAGGAATTCTAGAGTCATGTCAAAACCTGTTCATTTTACTTTCGTACAAAATTAAACTAGTTGTTTCCCACGTGTCATTCTTTGTGACAAAAATTTCTCATCCTGGCAACATTTGAGTCAGTCAATATCCTGAAAGAGCAAGTATGAGAACAAGTAAAGAGATAGACGTGGATGACTGACCTTCCTCTCTTCCATTATGTGGCTGCAAGCCCAGATGACATGCATAGAAGAACCTGTCCCAGTTACGGATTTATACCACTCCTCGTGACAATCGTTGCTTTCATTTAACTTGACAGTTTCATATCACCAGTTCACCATTATTGCAATAGATATCCACCACACTGATTTGTGAAGAAATTTTTAAGTTCCAAGTTTGATACGAAATCCAACCTAACCAAATCAAATACTTGTGTGCTGTAAAATTGTCTTCAACTTAAAGCCTGTAATAAGTCATTTGAGTGCGTAATCTTTATCAAAGGAATAACATCAAAATGTTTCCATTCATCAATGGTTTCAGTACAAGGATCTATGAACATACTACAGTTGGATAGCAAGGAAACAGAATTATTCAATATTGCTAATAATGTTATCAGTTTAAGTCCGTAATCAATCTACAAAGTTTCACTATAGATACATTAGAGGGAAGGCAAGGGATCATCAAAATAAGATAAATTTATAATTTTTCCTCAATGAAATGAAACAACTTTTTTCCTCTATCTGCCCAGTTAAAATGTTGTTCCGACAATCATAATACAAGGAATTCGCACCAGGAATTTTAAACTTCAAGTTGTTATAACTAGCCTCTACATGGCAGTAATGGTATGTACATCAGAAATCTACTTGTTTTGCTCTACCCTATGTTACAAAATTTTGCTTTTCTATCTCAAAATATACCTAAATAATAAAATTCAATTGCCAGCAGCTAACATATGTTCCTACGCAAGCGAGAAGTTAGATCAGTGAATCTGTCTTCTCTGCAGGGGATTGTCAAACCCCCCATTGGATGATCATAACCAAATTCTTCTTCAGCTTGCCTTAACAATTCTTGGAACGAGGACTGGTTCAGGAAAGCAATGGGAATCACATATCGTTTCTTTACACTTTCACCTACATAAACGGCAAAACAACCCCTTGGAACGTCAGTGGAAGTTGGAGCACCAGAATTGTTTCCCGCCAAGGAAATGCGCTTCAGGAGTTGCTTAGCTGGAATAATACGAGGCAGACGGATGGCCATCTCTCAACAGGATGCTTAATTTCTTCTATGAAGCTGGATAAGCAAAAGGTAGAAGGAATAACGTTTAGCAGATTTACAAAGGGAATTTACCACTGAACAATATTGCTTTTGAAGACTTTGGTTTATGAAACAAGTTATAAGCGATTATATAGAAGAATAATAAGTTTGCTATCTTGATGCAATATGATCAAGGGAAGTGGGAAACTAATAAAAGATGGAAGCTCTCATGAGCCATCACATGGTTTTGCATACCAACTAATGATCAAGCATTAAGAACCATGTAAGTTGAAATGATGCAGGGCCTACCACTTCCTTCAACATAAAGCAGAGAGGACCTCTTTTTTTTTTTTTTTTTTCCTTAGGAGGTATCCCCACTTTCACTGGCCATAGAGAGAGGACCTCTTTTGAAATGAAATATTTGGGAAAAGCGTTCAATGATTGCATAACAAAATCCATAGGGGACAGCCCATTCCAACTTCACAAAACTTCAAATTATCCAGATAGCTTTTTGTTAAAATGTTTAGGTGCTTTTAAGTTTGTGAATTATGGAAATTGCAGGGGCAATGCGTTTACGGCATAGATTAGGCAAAACCATGTGAGGCTGTGCCAATTTCTTCAGCTGAGTAATGGAAATGTCGGTTGCTAACTTAACAAGTTGAAACAAATTGTCGTTCTAATGTAAAGTATCATTATCAGTACACTGATTGCAGTTAGTTGGTTTTTGCAATTCGCCAATGTCCTTTACATCAAACAAAGGTCGATTTTTTTTTTTTTTCCCCCGGTTTTGGGCCCTTCTCTCCAGCAAGATTAAATCCGATTAACTTTATGTCCATAAAAGACAAGACTACAAGGACTGCTTTCCTTCCAGTTTAACCAAAAAGAGCACAATGCATTGATGATATCCAAGGACTAATCCCCAACTTGGAAATGGGACTGTTAAATATTTCTTCCTTGTATGGGATTGTTGACAGTGGAAAGGCTAAAACATTTCTTGAGCGGAGGCAAATTCAATATTATATGGTAGGTGTATTTGTATATTTCTCCACTTATCTCCATTAAAGTAAGTAGAAAATTAGTAAATCCTATGTTGATAGAAGAAGTAAAAATATCCCAAATTAGTTGTTTATCAAATTGGGTGTTGAATGGCAGCCATGACAGTAATTGAGACTTTCAAGGGACAAAATCCCCTCAAACAATTTAACAAACAAGTTAGACACATCGAAAAATAATATGAATTCAGCCAAATCAACTTGGACAGTGTATCAAAATTTTCTGATCCAAAAAATCATGACCAAATGTTAATATCTTGTGGTGATAGCAAGAGTCCCAATAGTGAGGCTTGATCAACAAGGTTTTTTTTTTTTTTTTTTTTTTTTGGAGATATGGAGGGGTGTGTTGTTGTTGGACGATATTTAACTCTTTGATAGTTTTGTAGTTTTAATCATGTCTTGTCATTCACTAACATATTCTACACTAACAAAGAACGTTATGCTTGTACCCAGTTAACATCTTCCATTGATAACGGGGTCAGTAGGAGCAATTGCCATTGATTCTCTAGACTCAGAATGTTCTTTTCCGGATATTATTACCGGTATTCGATATTGGATCATTCATAGTATTACTATATCTTCTCTTTTCATTGCAGGTTGGCTATTCATCGATTATGATGTGTTTGGAAGCCCTAGGTCAAACGAGTATTTTACAGAAAACCGACAGGAAATTCCATTAAAAACTGCCCGTTTTGATCCTTTGGAACAGCTTGATGAATTTAGTATATCTTTTTAGGAGGCCCTAAGAAATCTTTTGCTCAATGAAGACAAACAATTTTTTTCCTTCCTTTTCTAGTAAAAATGTTTAGTTGATAGTCACAAGGAAATCTACCCAAGAAGCTTCAACTTCAGGCAGTTATATTAGTCTCTGCGTAGAAATAATGGTATGTACATCAGGACTCTGTAGCTTTGCTCAACCTAAGTTACAAAATTTTGCTGCACCATCTAACAATACGGCAAAACATTAAAACGCCATTGCCAGGGCTAGCACATCTTCCTACGCAAGCAAGAAGTTAGATCAATGAAAATATCTTCTCTGCAGGGGATTGTCAACCCCCCCATTGGATGATCATAACCAAATTCTTCCTCGGCTTGGCTTAACAAATCTTGGAATGAGGGCTGGTTCAGGTAAGCAATCGGAATCACGTATCGTTTCTTTTCACTTTTACCCACATAAACCGCAAAATAGCCCTTTGGAACGTCTTTTGAAGCTGGAGCAGCAGCACCATTGATTGCTGCAACGGAAGACCGCTTCAGGAGTTGCTTAGCTTGAATAATTCGAGGCAGACGGATGGCCATTTCTCTACAAGATGCTTTATTGTATGAAGTTGGGCAAAGAAATTAAGGTAGAATTAAAGTATCACAGCTGGGCAGAGGAACTATGCACTGCTCAATATTGTTTTTGAAGATTTGGTGTTTCTCAAACAAAGTTATAAGCATTTATATAGGAGAATGGCAATTTATCTTGATGCAAATCATGCAATATAAGTAAGGGCCCCCTTAATGGGCATCAATGATGGTACCTTTCATAAAACATCACATGGTTTTGCCTTCCAACTTTTGAACAAGCATTCAGCAGGATTTCTTCACATGTTATACAAAATGATCAGGGTCTACCAGTTCCTTGAACGTAAAGTAGAGAGGACCGCCTTATGATGAAAAGGTGTCATTACTTGTGAAAAGCTTTCAATCATTGTATAACAAAATCCAAAAGGGACAGACCGTATCCATTTCACAAATCAAATTGACTACATAGGTTATTGAGCAAGTAAAGTTTGTATTGGCAATGGATTCGGCAAAACCTTTGATCCTTTTGCCAATTTTTACAAGTAACATTTGTATTTTCGACCTTTTTGTCTTCCCTAGGGTCATCAAATTACCAATTCAAGAGTTCTTTACAAGTGCATATCCCCGAATCGTCATTTGTCATATGAAGGTGCTAAATCGCAGCCATGTCCAAAGTAGAAAATGACAATCCTAGAGACAAATCTTCTCAAGCAATGTAATAAACAATTCGTAGACTTATCCACAGATCAATTCAATTCAGCCTCACCAGCTGACGAACCAGATCCCTAAGGTAAAACTCCAAACTTTGTTATTTCTTCATCATTATCAAATTGTGAAATTTCACCTTACAAGTCTTCGAAATGAATTGTTGATGATTATTAAAATCGTTGATATAAAGTAATATGCAAATATTAAATTGACTTCTGTCTACCCGAAAGAAGAAGACGTTTTGGGAAGGTCAAGGAAAGGATTCTTTCTTTTTCTCATAAATGTTGTAAAAACTAGATCGATGTGCGAACCATCAAGTCAAGGGATTAGAGGTTAACCGGTAGGACCGATAGTAAAAAAGAATGATGTTATTATCATATAATTAATATAAAATAATTATAAAAATATTCATATTAGTATACAAATATATTAAAAATGAATTATTTAGTTAAATTTAAATTAAAGATAAATTGTATAAAATTCCAAATGTATGATTGAATAATTTCATAAAAATAATATAAAACATGTTTTAAGTAAAGAATATGTTAAAAATTATAAAAAATCTCTAGTATATTTTTTTTTAGATATTAAATTTTCAAAAATTAAAAAAAAATTGGTGAAAATTCAAAATATTCACATAAAAAGTATTAAAAAATAAAGCTATGTGGTCAAATTATAATTTTTAACAGTTAAAATTTTATTTAAAAAAAAAAATTAAAAACTTGGTCAAATCCGATTCAACCCCAATTTTGACGGGTCAAATTAGGGTTTGATTGCTTTTAGAAAGAGGGGTTTTCACGCAAATCTCGAAGGGGCCCAGATCCAATTCGAGCTTGAACAGGTTCAAGTTTAAAAACACGACTTTCTGTAGCGATGAATTGTCCCCAAAATTTTGATCTTGATATTTTCCAAAAAAAAAAAAGGTACCATTTTGAGCCTAAATTTTGAATTTTCCATGCTTGTTGGCTATTGTTTATGATCTTTGGTTTTCTTTTTATAGGATATTTAGAAATTACTCCCTCCGTCCCAAAAAAAACACTTCAATTTTGGATTGATATAATTTTTTTTTTAAAATTAAAAAGTACAATACATTTAATATACAATTAATATATAATTTTACATTTTTATCTTTACTTTTTAATTTATACATTATAGTTATCAATAAAGGTAAAACAAAATTTCACACCAAAAGTGATTTTTTTTTTTGGACAAAGAAAATTTCAAAAAATAAACTCTTTTTTAGGGACGGAAGTAGTATTACTTTTGCATTTAATGGTTAAATTTTGTCCCTAATCCAAAAAGAAGCAGGATAGTAACATATTAGATCAGAAAAAAAAATATAAATATAAATTAGAAGACAAGAATTTAATTTACTTTTCATTGTTATGAGTTATAATCTTTATAATGGGTAGAAAAATGTGAATTCGATAAAAATAACCTATTCGTGCTGTTGGTAATCAAATTGATTTTCAAACTTGATATAAAACATATGAATACAAGTTGGCCACCCAACCCTGCAAATGCAATTGGGACCAAGGAGGGCAGGGGATCAAACCCCCACAATGTCATTCCCCCTCCCCTTTGATCACCCTCCCTCTTGGTGGGGGCCTCACCCCTCTAGTGAGGCACAGGATAGGACCTACTTATTGTAATAGTGTAGAACAATTGTAATAGAACCTCTTGGTGGGGGCCTCACCCCTCTAGTGAGGCACATGATAGGACCTACTCATTGTAATAGTGTAGGACAATTGTAATAGAATAGGATTCTTGTAATGAAATTGAGATTCTTCAAAAAAAAAAACATATGAATAATTAATAAAAAAATATATATGAAAACTTGGGAAGTAAATATTTAAAAAAATTCTTTATATTCATGGATTATTGACTTTGATACTATTTTAGTAAAATGTGTCTCTTCAAGGCAGTCTATCTCTATCTATAACTTTCAATTTCGGTTCCTATCTCAACAAACATGTGAACAAATCAATTATAGCGAATATTTAATAAAAGTTAAAAACAAATTACCACTTTCAGGTGCTCTATCTTTTGTTTTATGAGGAAAAAAGGTAATTACTGAAATATAGTTTATCATATTTTTAACAATCCTTTTTTGTTCCCAACTAAATAAAAAATACGAGCATCATTTCAAACACTCATTCTCCTAAAGATACTCGAATAGAAGATGAACATTGAGAAGGGTGGAAAACTTAATCTAAACTCGATGGAACACGGAAAATCAAATCCAAACTCAAATATCTTTTAAATTATGTGAAGAGAATTTTGAATTTTAAATTTTAAAATAAAAATGCATTTGGATATTTTATTTATTTTGTAAGAAAAAATAACTTTTTGTATTTAATATATAATCCAAACATAGCCAGTTTTTCAAAAACAACTCAAATTAGTCAATTCATTAGCGTTAATAAACCAAATTAATGCCTAATGTTGGTTCTCATCAAGTTTGATGCCAAGTTCAGTCTTCCATTCTAGTCAATGCTCAAGTTTAATGTTAGGAAATGAGCTTCACTATGTGCTGATTGTCCATAAAGACAATAATAAAGACAGTAAAAGGGAGAAAATAAATGGGATAGAAGACACAGGAATTTACGTGGTTTGGTTAATATAACCTACATCCACGATCGGAGAAGAAACTAAATTAACTAATATGTGGAGAAATTTACAAAGTATCTTTCTAATCATCCATAGGAATTATATTGGAAAGAAATACTAAAGAGAAGAGAAAACTAGGAAGAAGATTTGTGTGTTGTGATCCTTTTCAAAGCCTTCGGTTTGCTTTCTATTTATAGGCAAACCGAAGGTCTATATGCATCATTCCTTATGCATACAGGAAATGGAAGTCTTTTGCAATGGGCTGGGCCCAAGGCCTCCAACATTCACAAGAGGGAGGGCCATCTAACAAATCTCCACCTTGGCCTGACCCCGAACAATTAATGATTTGCTCCACCTTCTTCGGTAATACCCCAACGGGTTGAATCACCAATAATGAATACCAATCAAGTCCAAACACTATTTGACCTTGTAAACTAGAAGAGCTTTTGTAAACATGTCTACAGGATTGTTCTTGGTACTGATCTTCTGAACAAGAACTTTCTTTTCAGCAATGGTATCAAGAATAATGTGATATTTCACATCTATATGCTTCGTCTTCTCATGATACATCTGGTCTTTAGTCAAGTGAATTGCACTTTGACTATCATAATAAATAGTAATAACCCCTTGCTTTAGTGAAAACTCACTGAATAAACCTCTTAACCATAAAACTTCTTTAATAACTTTAGTGACTGCCATATATTCTGCCTGAGTAGTAAATAAAGCCACCACATGTTGTAGAGTAGCTTTCCAACTAATAGTACAACCTCCAATACAAAATACATAGCCTGTAAGAGATCTACGTTTGTCGAGATCACCAGCATAGTCTAAGTCTACAAAACCAACCAAGGCATTACTAGTACGTCCAAATTCCAAACAAGTAGTAGACGTACCCCTTAAGTATTTAAGAATCCACTTCACAGCCTGCCAGTGTTGTTTGCCAGGATTGGCCATATATCTGCTGACAACACTAACTACTTGTGATATAGTAGGACGAGTACAAACCATTGCATACATAATACTGCTAACAACACTAGAATAAGGAACATGGGCCATATAATCGTCCTCTTCCTTTGATTTCGGTGATTGAGCTGCAGATAATCTAAAGTGATTTAGCAAGAGGAGTACTGACCAGTTTAGCATCTCGCATGCCAAACCTATCCCAGACTTTATTGATATAACTTTCTTGAGTCAAGAAAAGTTTGCCAACTCCTCAATCACGTCTTATCTTTATGTCAAGAATCTTCTTAGCTTTTTCTAAATCTTTCATTTCAAATTCACCATTTAACAAGGCCTTCAACTGTTAAATTTCTTAGCCGCAATGAGTATGTCATTAACATATAACAGTAGAAAAATGAATGAACCATCATTTAACTTCTGGAAGTAAATACAACTATCATACATGCTCCTGGAGAAACCTTGACTCAACATAAATGAATCAAACCTCTTATACCACTGTCTTAGAGACTGCTTTAGTTCATACAAGGATTTTTTCAACAAGCAAACATGGTATTCCTTACCTTCAATTTCAAATCCTTCAGGTTGCTTTATATAGATCTATTCATCTAATTTGTCATGTAAGAAAGTTGTTTTGACGTCGAACTGTTCTAACTCTAAATCAAACATGGCAACCAATGCAAGTAATACACGAATAGAACTATGTTTCACGACAAATGAAAAAACATCATTAAAATCAACACCATGTACCTGACTGTAGCCCTTTGCAACCAACCGTGCCTTATACTTTGCATTTTCAGCACCTGAAATACCTTCTTTCCTTTTGAAGACCCATTTGCAACCAACAATTTTCTTTCCCTTCGGCGGCGTCACAAGATCCCAAGTACCATTCTTGTGGAGAGATTCTATTTCTTCATTCATTGCCACCAGCCATTTATCTGAATCAACACTTTGAATCTCCTCCAAATAGGTGAAAGGTTCACCGTCTTCACTTGTTTCTTATACCACTGATAAAGCATAGGCAACAAAATCTTCATGCTTTTGTGGCAATCGAATCTCCCTTCTTGGTCTATCTCTGACTATAGAATTTTCTTCCTCTACTATTTCATCAAATTGATGCATGCGAGTTGTAAAGGCATTCCGAGAAGAACCTATATTTCCAATCTCCAACTCCACCTACTTTTGTATACTATCCTATTTTTCTAAATTACAAGGATTACAAGACTCTTGGCTAGGATTTAACATTGATGACTCATCAAATACAATATATATGTTAATTATGATTTTAGGTGATTTTGGGTCAGGACACCACAATCTGTATTCTTTCACCCCAGAAACATAACTGGGGAAAATACATTTCTTAGCCCTAGGCTCTAACTTTCCCGCATTTATATACATATAAGTAGTACATTCAAATATTCTTAAATTAGAGTAATTAGCAGGAGTATCTGACCAAACTTTCTCCAGAGTTTTGAGATCAAGAGGAACACATGGTGAACGGTTGACAATATAACATGCTGTAGCAATGGTCTCTACCCAAAAGTCACGTGTCAACCCCGCATTGGAGATCATACACCGAGCTCATTCCAAAAGAGTCTAGTTCATGCGCTCGGCCACACCATTTTGTTGAGGCGTCATCCTTACGGTGTGAAGACGAGCAATACCTTCATTTTTGCAAAATTCATTGAATTAATTTCCGCAAAATTCCAAGCCATTATCTATCCGTAGCAGCTTAATATGTTTTTCTATCTGCTTTTCAACTAAGACTTTCCATTGTTTAAAGGTTAGGAAAACATTATT
Source organism: Gynochthodes officinalis (assembly GCA_020080225.1). Taxonomy (NCBI): domain Eukaryota; kingdom Viridiplantae; phylum Streptophyta; class Magnoliopsida; order Gentianales; family Rubiaceae; genus Gynochthodes; species Gynochthodes officinalis. Next base: position 43,423,991 of record CM034618.1, on the reverse strand, counting down.
TTTATGCTTCAAGAAATACACCCAAACCTTTCTTGAATAATCATCAATAAAGGTCAACATATACCTGGCACCTCATTTTGATGGAACACGAGATGGCCCCCAAAGATCAGAATAAATATAATCCAAAATACTTTTTGTTCTATGGACAGCTGGAGAGTTGAAGCTGACTCTTTTCTGCTTCCCAAAGATACAATGCTCACAAAAGTCCATCTTTCCAATACTTTGATTACAAAGTAGGCCTCTTTTGCTTAACAATGTTAAGCCTTTCTCACCTATGTGTCCTAATCGCATGTGCCATAATTTGGTGATGCCAGTTTTTGAGGATGCAGAAACTGTTGCTGTACCTATGATAGTAGATCCCTGCAAAATATATAAACTTTTAGACCTGCAAGCTTTCATCAATACAAAAGCACCTTTGCAAACCTTCAAGATTCCACCTTCAGCTGAATATCTGCACCCAAGAGCATCGAGGGTGCCTAAAGAGATGAAATTTTTCTTCAAATCTAAAACATGCCTAACCTCTGTGAGTGTTCGGACAATTCTGTTGTGTATCTTGATCCGGACTGTACCTTTACCAACAACTTTACAAGCAACATTATTGCCCATCAGAACAACTCCATTATCAAGAGTATATATGTGGAAAAACAATCATTGTTGGGACTCATGTGGTAAGAACAACCCGAATCTAGAATCCACTCACTATTAGACCTTGATTTATTATCTATGGCTACAAACATGATGCCATCATTCTCATCTACAACTACACTAGCTTCTGTGGTGGCACTACTATTTATATACCTTTCTCCTTATTTTTCAATTTATAACAGTCTGCCTTAATGTGCCCTTTCTTTTTACAATAATTACAAGTCAAATTTTTATGTCTAGATTTTGATCTTGACTTGGATTTACTGCTACCAAGGTCTCTATTTTCATATCTATCCCTTACAAATAATCCCTCTGCTTGACTAATACTAGTCTCTCTTGTAATGTCCCTTTCAATATACTCTTTAGATTTTAATGTAAATTTTATACCATCATATGAGATAGAGTCTTTCCGATATACCATAGTATCACGAAAATATTTAAAGAACCGGGGAAGGGAACACAACAACAATATGGCTTGATCTTCTTTTGCAATCTTAACATCTACATTCTCCAAATCCATAAAAAGGGAATCAAATTTATCAAGATGGGAGAGTAAAGATGTTCCTTATGTCATTCTCAACATGTATTACTTCTGCTTTAAATAAAGCCAATTCTCCACCGTATTCTTCACATACATAGCCTTTAATCAGTCCCACATACCTTTGGCCGTCTTCTCTTTGGCGAATTCCTACAAAATCTCATTAGAGAGATTCAAAATAATAGCTGATATAGCCCTTTTGTCTAGATCTGTGAATTCTTTTTCTGTCATCTTCGGTGTCTCTTTTCTACTCCCTCAAGTGTGATGAGAATCAAATATTCATAAACTTAGATATGTGTTTTTCATGATTTAGCATAGATTTCATTGAGATATGCCATGTTTATTAGATAAATCACATTATATTTGTGATTCTCATATTTTATGTGTTTTGTAGGAAAAAGGGATAAAAACCACTTATCTTCTAAAGTTCATAACTTTTGATGCAAATGTCCAAATGAGATGAATGAAGATGATATGGAAAGATGAGAAAGAGATAGAAAACTTTTATGAACAAAGGTTTCTCAAATTCCGAAAGCAAATGGACCAAAACTGGGCAAAAGCAGAACAAGGCAGAACCGAAGAAGAGGAAAACAGGGAGAAAAATCAGCCATCTTCCGGAGGCCATAACTATTGATTCAGACGTCAAAATGAGATGATTCAAGATGCTATGGAAAGCTGAAAAAGAGAGGAAAACCTTTTATGCAGAGAGTTTTGTCAAATTCCGGACGAAAAGGGACCAAAATGGGACGAAATCAGTACGACCTTTGAATCACGAAATTTGCAAATTTCGTCCCTAATGTTTTGGAAGCTTTACATTTTCTCCCCAACGCCCCTAGCTGTATTAATATCCCATTTTCTGCAGAAAAACACAAGTAGGAAGTAGTAGGAGAAACATGGAGACATAGAATAGGGTAGAGTAGAATAGATTGTAGGGTTAGGGTTAGTTTTTACATTTTTTGCACATTTTCCTCAACTCACACCCGTGAGTTTCATTGGAGGCTAGGGTTTGGTTCTTTTTGTGGCTTGAAAACTGGAATCCTTGGAGTTGTTTTGGCTTGTAAGGTGTTTGGATTTGGTTGGAATCATCACTCTATTGATTAAGGAGTATTTTCTTTCAATTCCTTGTGCTTTTAATGGCTATATTTCCTTGTGATTGTTGGTTGTTTGAAGCCATGAGAGGCTAAACTATCTTGGGTGATTCTTGGTGTTTGATGTATGGGTTAGGTTTATTTTGATTTCTTGTTGGTTGTAGAGTAATGGGCTTGCATTAATTGAAGTTTTCCTACTTGTATTTAATGAATTGACATGCATTGAATGGTGGCCACATTTAGTGTGTGTTCTTGGTGTTTGTGTGTGTTTTAGAATATACATGAATTTAGACCAAAAGTAGGAAGAACTACCTAGCATTCTCTAGATTTAGGTGTTTGAGACAAGAAACAACTACCATATGAATTTAATTGTGCACTAAAATTGTGTGGAAGCCATAGGTTTTAGTGTGCAAAGGTAGAAGTGAGACCGAAAGGAGATCTTCTAGTCTTTAATTCCATTGAGACCGAAAGGAGATGTGGAGTGAAAAATAGGTGGTTTTCTTAGATTAAACACTTGAACTAGGGAGTGTAAAGTAGTTGGCTAAAACATCTAGGGCAAGAATTGTGCATTAGAGTTGTGTGGAAGCCATAGGCGCTAATGTGCTCTAGGTGGGGATGAGACCGAAAGGAGATTCCTCATTCTATAATTTCGATGAGACCGAAAGGAGATTCGGAGTGAATGGATGTAGTCACTTAGTTAAGATGCCCTACACTCGGTTGCCTTTAGGAGTCAAAATAGCCGACCTTTGCATTGAACCCAAGGATCACCCTCCTTCATCATTTGTGTGTTTTCTCTTTGTTTCAATGGTGTTGTTTTAGTTATTTAAATTTCACTTTCTAAATCATTGCTTTAAGACACATAGATAGCAAATAATTAGTTGCACTTAAATTTTGGTTTTGTCCCTTCCCTGTGGAAAATGATCCCTATGCTTTACTACAATTGATTAAGTGAGGTTTAGGTGTATATTTGTGTGAGTTTGAGCTTTATTTTGACGCACTTTTGCACACACCGAATCTGCTCACCAAATTTTGGCGTTGGGAAGGGCAACATGGCGAGTTTTTAAAGTGTTCTAATTGTTTGTTAGTTTTATGTTTTTGTATATATTTAGAAAGAGTTGTTTGTGTTGTATATATTTTCATTTTTAACTTTCAATGGCCGAACAGGGAAAACAAAGAGAACGGTTGTTTGGGGAATTCTTAGAGCCTAATTTCAATGCTTTTGCATTAGAGCCATGGTTCAACAACCGTATAAGTGCTTACCCGGTTGAAGCCGAGCTACCAATTTCAACAAGGGGATTCCTAGAGATTGATATCGGCCCAAACATTGGGGCTCAATTGGCTGCATTAACCGATAAGATTAATTCATTGGAGGCGAGGATGAACTGGAATCCGGTCTTAATATGTGGATTTTGCCAAGGAGACCACCATACGGATCAATGTGACTGGGCCAGGACTGACCCCCTCAACTTCATGAATAATTTTGGGCAGCAAGGACATTTCAACCAAAACTGGGACAACAATGGCAGCTACCAAGCAGGAAATCAAGGTTGGAACAACCAAGGAGGTGGTCAAAATTGGAATAATCAAAGCAATCAAAGTTGGGACAATTCGGGGCCATCGTTTTCTAACGTATCATGGCAAACTCCAAGCTTTGGTAACCAAATGAATAATCCTACGGACGAAAAGCCGAGTTTTGAGGAAATAATGATGAAAAAGATGGAAGAAATCCAGCTTGAGATGAGAAGTTCCACAAATAAGACGGAAAAGCTTTTAGAAGACCATTCCATGAGGTTGAACTTGCACGAGACCATGATGAAAAATATTGAGGTGAAGCTGGGGCAGCTAGCTAATATGGTAGATGAAGGTGTTGGTGAAATGATGGAGGAGTGGTGTTTTGAATCTCAAGCAATGGAGACAATTATTCCCTCCAAAGTTCCCCTTGAATTTGATGATGAAGATAATAGAATAGATGGACAACTTCGTGAGATGGTTGAAAATTGTTTTGTAGATGAGTCCATTTATGAAATAACAAGGGAAGAATTTGAAGAGGTTGAAATCGACCAAGTGTTGCCGGTGGCCAGTGGTGAAGATAAGCTAAAACTGTCCATCGATGAGCCGCCCAAGCTTGAGTTGAAGCCTTTACTTCCTCAATTGGAATATACATTCTTGGGAGAGCATGAAATGTTGCCAGTGGAGATATCATCTTATATGGAATCTAAACAAGAAGGAAAGCTTTTGGGGTTAAGCATTCTTAAAGAGGCCATTGGGTGTACCCTTGAGGATATTAAGGGTATTAGGCCATCAACTTGTTTGAAAAAAATGTTGTTGGAAGAGGAGGCCAAACATGTGAAGAAAAGAATAAAGGAAGGAATAGGATGAAATGCATTGAGTCGAGCCGGCGACGTTAAAACCAAGCGCTTCTTGGGAGGCAACCCAAGCGTATCCTTTTGTTTTAGTTTAGTCCATTTTGTTTCATTTTGTTTTGTGTTGGTTTGTTTTGGTTTTGGTTTTGGTTTTGTTTTGTGTTGTTTTGTTTCTTGTTTTTGTTTTGTGTTGTTTTGTTTCTTGTTTTTGTTTTGTTTGTTTTGTTTGTTTTGTTTCTTGTGGATTAAGAGGTTGATGCATGTAGTTTGCATGTTTGCTAAGACAAGGGATGAAATGTAAAAAAAAAAAAAAAAAAAAAAAAATTGCGCGCGGACAGAAACTTTTGACCGCCGCGGCGGTCTTTTTAACCGCCGCGGCGGTCTCTTTGGCGCAGAGGCGGTCTTTTTGGCGCATTTTATACCCGTTGGCGCACTTATCATTTCCAACTCATTTTTCTTCATTTCTTACCTTTGTTTTTGCAATTTTCTCTCAAAACCTTTCATCCACATTTTGCATTTTACATTCTTCTTCAAGTCCAATCCATCTTAAGTGATCCAAACACCTTTGTAAACACATTTCCACCATCAAATTCATCCAAGAATCCAAGGTATGTATGGTTGAACCTTTCAAATTTCATTACAATGATGATTTTGAATTTCTTTAAATATGATTTCTATGGATGATATTTGATGAAATATTGTGTAATTGGGATTGTTTGGGCTGTTTGTTAAATTTTTAGGCTAGGGTGCTTGCTAATTTTGTGAAATTTCAAGTTTTTCACCATGCACATCATGTGTTTGACAAAATGCCTCAATGAGTTATTTTGGATGAATTGTCAACTTTTTGTATTCATTTGAAATCCTAGAAATTCATTGATGAATCTTAACATGATGTTGCATATAAAACTGAGTTTTAAGTGAAAAAAAAACTTGATGAGTTTTGAAGCCTAGCATCATGCACACATTGAGTAATCAAATGTCAATGCCTAAACCATTGTGTGCAATTTTCTCATGTGGCATTATCTTCTTAAGTGCAATCCTTAGTTTAGATGTTTTGACACTTGAGTTGAGTTTGACGACGTGAAGTTTGTAAATATTCTCTTTTCTATTTTATGTTATTGCATCTAGGTTTAAAGTTTATTTTTCTGCATTTTGTTAATTTATTTTCTTTAATTAGTTTTGGTAAATTATGCCTATCACACACTTGCACCCCCTAGTTTTAGTGCTTAACATGCAACATATCTTAAGTTTGGGGGAGGTGTGAATACGCAATCATGCAACATGCTTTAAGTTATTTCACAATTTTGCAACCGAAAACATGTATTTCTTCTTTCCCACCCGCCCCACCCTTCATGCATGCATTCTTGAAGCATTGAGGGTAATCCTCTTCTTAAGATTGGGTGTGTAAGCTTAAAGCTTTGATGTAACCTAAGTATGGGGGTGTTTATAGGAAGAAAATACATGAGATTTCATGGGTGAAATTGGCTTAAAGTGAGGCTTTTATTGAAATATTCAAGATGTTGCTTGTTTTTTTTTTTGGAACTTTTGAATGGTTGGCAAGTAATGGCTGAAATATGCACCACTTAAGAAACATTTTACTGAATAAATGTATGCGAAGTAACGAAATGAAAGCATTAGTCAATGATGAAAAATGTTGGATGAATAGGCATGGAATTTGTAATGCATGTCTTTTGATTCCTTGTATTTGGAGGAAAGTTTTGCATGTTAAATGGTGTTGTTACAGGCACGTCAAAGAGGAGTGTTTGTGAGATGTAGTGTATTGATTATGATGCGGTTGCGAGTAAATGTAGTGTCCCTAGTCCACCCTAAAGTTATAGCATTTCACTTCACAAACTTGGAAAATGACTTAGGCTTGTTATTAGTTTTGCTTATGAGATTTACAGCTTTGTTGAATAATTGCCACTCCGCTATGAGAATGCTCTTAGGGATGTCCCTTAAGTGAACTCGTATGAGTGGTAGAAGTATAAAAGCCAAAAACTCTTGGCAAAAAAAAAAAAAAAAACGAAAAAATAAATTTGTAAATGAGTGAGGAAGTACCTAAGTATAATGTCATGATGGTTGCTTAAATGTGATGAAAATTGCCTAGATGGTAGCATGACAACTTAGGGAAAGAGGAATAAAAGTCTTAAGGATTTCAAGGAAGTGAAATTTTTCTATGCAACTGTAGGCACACTAGTGGCATGATTTCGTGACCTCTACTCAGTTCTTGCATTGCATTGTTCATGAACATTTACCTCCATCACACACACACACACACATCATTTAATGTGTGAAGATTAGTACAGAAAAACAAGAAAGAAGAGGGTCATGCATTGCATTAGTACGCGTCTTAAATTGTCCAACTCCGAGACGTGAAGATGTTTTCATTTCTTAAAACTCTCAATATGCATTGTTCAGTAGAATGGGGCGACGAGTGGTTGCCTAATTAAGCTAGTACTTGCCATTATAAAAAATAAAATAAAATATATATATATAAAAAAAAATGTAGATGAGAATCTGAATATGCATGTCTCAATGAATACATTCCACATATTGTTGCTATACGTAGAAAATTGCTTGGGGACAAGCAATGGTTTAAGTTTGGGGGTATTTGATGAGAATCAAATATTCATAAACTTAGATATGTGTTTTTCATGCTTTAGCATAGATTTCATTGAGATATGCCATGTTTATTAGATAAATCACATTATATTTGTGATTCTCATATTTTATGTGTTTTGTAGGAAAAAGGGATAAAAACCACTTATCTTCTAAAGTTCATAACTTTTGATGCAAATGTCCAAATGAGATGAATGAAGATGATATGGAAAGATGAGAAAGAGATAGAAAACTTTTATGAACAAAGGTTTCTCAAATTCCGAAAGCAAATGGACCAAAACTGGGCAAAAGCAGAACAAGGCAGAACCGAAGAAGAGGAAAACAGGGAGAAAAATCAGCCATCTTCCGGAGGCCATAACTATTGATTCAGACGTCCACATGAGATGATTCAAGATGCTATGGAAAGCTGAAAAAGAGAGGAAAAACTTTTATGCAGAGAGTTTTGTCAAATTCCGGACGAAAAGGGACCAAAATGGGACGAAATCAGTACGACGCCTGAATCCTGAAATTTGCAAATTTCGTCCCTAATGTTTTGGAAGCTTTACATTTTCTCCCCAACGCCCCTAGCTGTATTAATATCCCATTTTCTGCAGAAAAACACAAGTAGGAAGTAGTAGGAGAAACATGGAGACATAGAATAGGGTAGAGTAGAATAGATTGTAGGGTTAGGGTTAGTTTTTACATTTTTTGCACATTTTCCTCAACTCACACCCGTGAGTTTCATTGGAGGCTAGGGTTTGGTTCTTTTTGTGGCTTGAAAACTGGAATCCTTGGAGTTGTTTTGGCTTGTAAGGTGTTTGGATTTGGTTGGAATCATCACTCTTTTGATTAAGGGAGTATTTTCTTTCAATTCCTTGTGCTTTAATGGCTATATTTCCTTGTGATTGTTGGTTGTTTGAAGCCATGAGAGGCTAAACTATCTTGGGTGATTCTTGGTGTTTGATGTATGGGTTAGGTTTATTTTGATTTCTTGTTGGTTGTAGAGTAATGGGCTTGCATTAATTGAAGTTTTCCTACTTGTATTTAATGAATTGACATGCATTGAATGGTGGCCACATTTAGTGTGTGTTCTTGGTGTTTGTGTGTGTTTTAGAATATACATGAATTTAGACCAAAAGTAGGAAGAACTACCTAGCATTCTCTAGATTTAGGTGTTTGAGACAAGAAACAACTACCATATGAATTTAATTGTGCACTAAAATTGTGTGGAAGCCATAGGTTTTAGTGTGCAAAGGTAGAAGTGAGACCGAAGGAGATCTTCTAGTCTTTAATTCCATTGAGACCGAAAGGAGATGTGGAGTGAAAAATAGGTGGTTTTCTTAGATTAAACACTTGAACTAGGGAGTGTAAAGTAGTTGGCTAAAACATCTAGGGCAAGAATTGTGCATTAGAGTTGTGTGGAAGCCATAGGCGCTAATGTGCTCTAGGTGGGGATGAGACCGAAAGGAGATTCCTCATTCTATAATTTCGATGAGACCGAAAGGAGATTCGGAGTGAATGGATGTAGTCACTTAGTTAAGATGCCCTACACTCGGTTGCCTTTAGGAGTCAAAATAGCCGACCTTTGCATTGAACCCAAGGATCACCCTCCTTCATCATTTGTGTGTTTTTCTCTTTGTTTCAATGGTGTTGTTTTAGTTATTTAAATTTCACTTTCTAAATCATTGCTTTAAGACACATAGATAGCAAATAATTAGTTGCACTTAAATTTTGGTTTTGTCCCCTTCCCTGTGGAAAATGATCCCTATGCTTTACTACAATTGATTAAGTGAGGTTTAGGTGTATATTTGTGTGAGTTTGAGCTTTATTTTGACGCACTTTTGCACACACCGAATCTGCTCACCAAAGTGCTAACTTACATTTATCTGTATAAGAATGGCTTCCATTTTGAGTTGCCACATACTGAAGTTGACACTCTGGTCAAACTTTTCAATAGAGGTCTTTGTTATTGTCATGATGGGTACAAAAATATGAATCATGTGAATAGTGACTATGGGCCCCACACGGGATGAATAGTGACTTTGGGCCATGCTAACGAAAATTACTTTAACCTATCGCTCTAATACTAGTTTGTTAGGAAACGAGCCCGACTATTTGCTGATAGCCCGTAAAGACAATAATAAAGACAGTAAAATGGAGAAAATAAATGGGACAGAAGGCACATGAATTTATGTGGTTCGGTCAATATGACCTACATTCACGACCGGAGAAGAAATTAAATTCACTAATATGTGGAGCAATATATAAAGTATCTTTCTAATCACCAATAGGAAATTATATTGGAAAGAAATACTAAAGAGAAGAGAAAACTAGGAAGAAGATTTGTGTGTTGTGATCCTTTTCAAAGCCTTTAGTTTGCCTTTTATTTATTGGCAAACCAAAGGTCTGTATGCATCATTCCTTATGAGTACAAGAAACGGAAATCGTTCCTTATGCGTATAGGAAACGGAAGTCTTCTGCAATGGGCTGGGCCCAAGGCCTCCAATGTTCACAAGAGGGAGGGCCACCTAACATTTAATCTTCTCATTTGAGGACAAGTGTTACAAATCATATCTCACATCGATTTTTAAAACACTATTTTTGTAATCCTTAATTAAGCTTTTAATCATTCTATGAATGAATATGATAGAGTTTAAAATGTATATATTTCTTGTTAATATTTTCCCAATATTAACTTGATTATTAAGGTGAAATAGTTTGGTTTTGATATGCTTTTTGTTTTACGTATGAAATTTGGAGAATTGGAGAAAAAAAAGATAAAAGGGCGAAATTGGATCAAAATCCAGAAAACTTCTAGTTATTAGGCGTGACCACGCCAAAGGCATTGGGCTGGAGGAATTTTTATCAACAAGAAAATGTTTATGGATGAGATTTCTATCAAGGAAAGGAAATTATGAGCTGTCAAATTAAAGAAGGAAAGGGGATATTGCAACAAGTTTTTAGGAAACAAGTATTTTATTTTAGTTAGGAGTGTATTTTCTATTCTTATTATGTTTCCCTTTTAGAGTAGAATTGGATTTTAGTAATAGTTATTATTACTATATTTTAGGAGCTAGCTTTTATTATAAGAGTGGAACCCTAGAAGGCCCAAAGCATACAAGAAAAATACTAGAGCAATTGCCTCTCTTCAACTTCACGTTTTTCTTATTTCTTTAGTTTTTAGTAATTCTCTTAGAAAATTTCAGGATTCATGTATGCCACCATAAGTGGCTAAACTCTATTTTCTGATTCAAGGGAATGATTGATTTCAATTGCAATCACTGTGAGGTTTTGTTCTTAAATTTATATTCTTGCTTTTAATTCAAGTACTTGTTGATTCTTGGTTTAATTATTATGAATAATTGGTGTAGGTTAATCTGACAAATTAATTCTTCATTTTTTTTATTTTATTGCTATCCATGAATTTAGTGATCTGTAATTGTCATGAATAAATGGTACAAGCAGCAACTAGGTTAAATATTTTTATAACTTGAAATATGCATGCCTAGCCTAGGGGAATCAACAGGACAAGATTAATTGACTGTAGCTATCTTGGTTCTTTAATCTTGGTTTAACTGCTTTTATAGATTTTAATGCTGTCATTAATTTGATATGGAACGTTATCATGCGCAATCAATTAATAATAAGTTTTGATTTGGGTGATGGACACGGTCAATTATATTAGGAAAATAAAAATTTATTATGACTATACTAATAAGTTTCAAGTTAAATATGTGAGTTTGCAAGATTATTTTTCGTAATCTATGATTAGTGATGCAATTGAATGAGATCAACCATTGGATTGGAAACTCGACAAATTGTAATTTTCGCTGTTTTCTATTTTTTCTGCTTTAATATTTATTTTTGTTAATTTTAGAATTATGTAAAATAATTAATCATTCAAAACTCTCCCATTATTTATTTATTTTTAATTTATTGTTCAACACTTGGAACTATATATACTTGGATTCTCTTGGAATTCACTTGGTCTACTATTGTTGTAAATTTAGGTTCTCAATGAGTTTGATGCCAAGTTCAGTCTTCCACTATAGTCAATGCTCAAGTTTAATCTTCTCATTTGAGGACAAGTGTTAAAAATCATATCTTACATCAATTTTTAAAACACTATTTTTGTAATCTTAATTAAGCTTTTAATCATTATATGAATGAATATAGGGATGCCAACAATACCATGCAGAGAAGAAACATTTATCGATCATACACTTACCAGAAAGACATTATTTCTTGCATATAGTAAATAGCTCCTGAATTTATTTTTATTTTCTTGGTAAGATTTTCGAAGTTCATTTAATCTTGCTAGGACTTTGTTTGATGAAAAGGACATGTTAGGCCAATTGCAAAAATCAAATGCAATCAGTTTATTGTGAAGACTACAAACTAAAACATCAAAATTGTTTAGGTGCAAATTGTTTCAACTTGTAGATTTAATAACCGACACTCATCAGACACTTGAATTGATAAGTTTGGGACATTTGGGAAAACAAAACAAGGCCACATTGTTAAAGTTAGCGACATAACTGGTGCAAAAATTAGCAAGGCATCACATGGTTTTGCCTAATCTATTTTAGAAACACATTGCCCTACCACTTCCAGGTGCCACAAGTACAAGGGCAACTTGGTACGTTGCAAATCACCAACGGTTAGATCTGGATAAATTGAAGTATCGCGCAGTGATACGGCTGTCCCTTATATATTTCCCTCTACATTTTGTTATGCAATCATTGAATGCTTTTCCCAAATAAATGAATAATGACATCTTTCCTACCAAAGGGGTCCTCTCCACTTTATGTCATGCAGCATGTCAACAGAATACATGGTTTCTAATGCTTGATCGTGAGTTGGAAGGCAAAACCATGTGATGGCTCCTTGATAGGTCTGTTTATCATATTGCATTAAGATAACAAACTAATCATTTTCCTATATAAACCCGTATAACTAGTTTGAGAACTACGATACTCTTCAATCACAATATTAATTGACCAGTGCTTAGTTCCTTAGTCCAGCTTGAACCTTTCTACCCTTCCTTGTCCAATTTTACACAAGAAAGCATCCTGTAGAGCAATGGCCATCCGTCTGCCTCGTATTATTCAACCCAAGCAACTCCTGAAGCGCTCTTCCTCGGCAGCAATCAATGGTGCTGCTGCTTCAGCTTCAGCGGATGTTCCAAGGGGCTATTGTGCAGTTTATGTCGGTGAAAGTGAAACAAAACGATTCGTGATTCCTATTGCTTACCTGAACCAGCCCTCATTCCAAGACTTGTTAAGCCAGGCCGAGGATGAATTCGGTTTTGATCATCCAATAATGGGGGGTTTGACAATCCCCTGCAGAGAAGACATATTCATTGATCTAACTTCTCGCTTGAGTAGGAACGCGTGTTAGCTGCTGCAGTGGAATTTCACTATTTCGTTGTATTTTGAGATACGGAAACAAAATTTTGTAACTTAGGTAGAGCAAAAAGCTCTGATTTCCGATGTATATAAAGTTACTGCTATGCAAAGATTATTTATAACTCCCTGAAGTTTAAGATTTTCGGTCTGCATTCCTTCTCTTGTCATTCCCCAAATCATTTATTCTTGCAATTCTTCTGATTCGGTCTGCCTGAACTTTGTTTTTTCATTGAAAAAAAATTAAATTTTTTTTTTCCAATTCATCCTTTAAAAGGCTTTATTCTTAAGATTATTGGCAATATTGCATATTGCTGATCCTTTAAAAGGCTAATTAAATTGTTACCAGGGTGGGCGAATGTAGATTGAAGGAAAAAAAAAAAAAGTCCAAATAGTTAAAGTCGCAACATATGAGGTGCAGAAATCAGCTCAGCCTCACATGATTTTGCCTAATCTATTTCATATACACATTGCCCCACCACTTATAGGTGCAACAAATATAAATGCAACTTAGTTATCATTTTACCAACAATCTTGATAACAGTTTCAAGTATTCTGTTGAAGTTGATAAGGGCTGTCCTGGCAGCATGGATAATAGCTCTCTACTTCATGTTGAAGGAAGTGGTAGGCCCTGCATCATTTTGACAGAATGCATGGCTCTAAATGCTTGATCATAAGTTGGAAGCCAAAACCATGTGAAGGCTTGTGATGGCCAATATTATTGCTGCCCATTAAAAGGCCTCCTTATCATATTGCCTTAAGATAACAAACTTGTCATTCTCCTATATAAACACCGATGACTTATTTGAGAAACACAAGCCTTCAAAAAAAAAAAAAACACAATACTGCGCAGCGCTTATTAACTTTGCAACTTTCTACCTTAATTTCTTCGTCCGACTTCATACAAGAGAGCATCTTATAGAGAAATGGCCATCCGTCTGCCTAGTATCATTCAAGCTAAGCAACTCGTGAAGCAGTCTTCCCTGGCAGCAATCAATGGTGTTGTTGCTCCAGCTCCAACAGATGTTCCAAGGGGTTATTTTGCTGTTTATGTCGGTGAATGTGAAAAAAACCGATATGTGATTCCCATTGCTTACCTAAACCAGCACACATTTCAAGATTTGTTAACCCAAGTTGAGGAAGAATTTGGTTTTCATCATCCAGTAATGGGGGTTTGAGAATCCCTTGCCGAGAAGAAGTTTTCATTGATTTAACTTCTCGCTTGAGTAGGAATGCGTGTTAGCCTTTGGCAATGGCAAGCTTTGTATCTAGTTGTATACTGAGATAGGAATGCCAAATTTTTGTAACTTAGAACAAAACGCACGGATTTCTGATGCATGTACAGTTACTGCCATGCACAAGTTAATTATAACAACTTGAAGTTCTTAGTTTCCATTCCTTGTCCATTCATTAAAAGATTCCAAAACATGACATTTGCCTGATTGCTTGTGAGTGCTGTTTCATTTCTCTGAGTAAAAAACCATGAGTTTCTCTCATGGTAATGATTTTAAAATGAATCTTCTTCTTCCCGTTTAAGTGTCCACTATACTGAAACTTATTATGCTAAAAAGGATATAAATTCATAATATTATTAGAAGTATTAATAATTGTTGATCCCTTGCTCGCCAAATGTAGTACGTTCCTTCCAGAATCGAAATTTATGGTTATACTCCCTAGCCTTTCTTGTTTTTTAATCCTCGATCCTTGTACTGAAACCATTGCTGGATGGAAACTGTTTGATGTTATTCCCGTCATAAAGATATAAGCACGCAAATGACTAACAAGTTTTATGCCGAAGATAATTTGTCAACACAGCAGTACTAGATTAGGATGGATCTTGTGTGGAAATTTTAAATCAACCTTTCTTCGAAAACATTGTTTAGTTAGTATTTTTGGATGTCTGTTTTCAGAATAAAAGCTTGTATCTAGTAGTCGCATAAATCCCTGACTGGGATTAACTGCAAAATATATTCAATACATGTCATTCAGGTCTTCCTCCTTGTTTGTGATCATGCCTTGTTTTCGGGATCTTGAAACTCTTTTCACAAACAAAAAGTAAATCTTATGGACTGACTTGAGTGTAAACAATGCATCACTATCCAATTTGTTGTGTAATTTGGCTCAACATGTTCAACCATCAACCAACATACATGATATTCCTTAAGTGCTTGTCAGTGAAGTTGTGATTCTCATTAAATTATTATTTGGTCTTAAAACAGCGTCTTGTGAATTGCATACTATTCTGTCCCTCTGCCTATGACCACCTTGGTATAAATCGTTAGGTATATGAGTTTACTTGGCCCCTGCAACCAAACAACATAAGGGCAAGTAGGCCACCTATGCTAAGTTGGTGGTTGCAAGGTTTGTTGTTGCAGATTTATCTCCAGCACTTAGGTAAAATGATTCTTTCAGGAGGGCAAAGCCACGTGAGATCAAATAGTACATGGTTTTAAGCGGACCACTTTTATCCAATGTTTAATTTTCTTTAACTACTCTTTTCTATCGCTTAGTGTGTATGCCCCTCAAGTGGTAGATGTTAACTACTCTTTTAACTACTCTTTTCTACTCTTTAACTACTCTTTTATCCGGATTCAAGTTGTGGTACATAGGCACAAAGAAGAGTGTCAATGGAGTTGGGATTATGATAGATAAATGTTACAAAGATAAAGTGGTAGATGTTAAAAGGTCAGGAGATAGAATTATTTTGGCTAAGCTAGTAGTGGGAGAGCTGATTTTGAATATCGTTAGTGTGTATGCCTCTCAAGTTGGATTGCGAGTTACAAATGAGGATAAATTTTGGAAAGACTTAGAGGAGATTCTAAGAGGGATACCGTGTGAGGAGAAAGTATTTGTAGGAGGGGACTTAAATGGACATGTTGGGCAACATAGTGAAGGTTTGATAGAGTTCATGGAGGTTTTGGTTACGGGACTAGAAATGAGGCGGGTGAAAATATTTTGAATGTAGCTCTAGCCTATGACTTAATGGTGACAAATACCTACTTTAGGAAAAGAGAGTCACATCAAATCACTTTTCGTAGTGGCCTAAATTGTAGCCAAATTGACTTTTTTCTTGCTAGAAGGAAGGATAGGACCTCATATGTAGATTGTAGTGTATACCTCGAAGAATGCGTAACTACACCACATAAGTTAGTGGTCTTAGAGGTTCGGTATAAAAAAGGACGCAAACTGCAGAAAGTTGTTCAAAACCCAAGAATAAGATGGTGGAAACTAAAAGAGGAAAAACAATAGCTTTGAAGGAAAGATTACTGCAAGAAAGACAGTGGCTACTGGAGGGTGATGTAAATGTGATGTGGAATGAGAGTGGCTGATTGCATTCAGAGAATGGCAAGGAGCACCTTAGGGGAAAGTAGAGGGAACGGACAACAAATAAAGGAAACTTGGTGGTGGAATGAAGAGGTACAGGAGGCAATTAAACATAAGAAAGAGTGTTCCAGGCATTTATATAAATGTCATAGTGATGACAATATGCAAAAGTTTAGACTAGCGAGAACAAATGCTAAGAAAGCTGTGCGAGAGGTTAGAGGTAAGGTCTTTTCAGAGATGTACAAACAATTGGGGACCAAGAAAGGAGAAAAAGGTATCTATAGGCTTGCAAAGATAAGAGATAGGAAAAGTAAAGACTTGACGCTGGTTAGATGCATAAAAGATGAAAACTAGAAACTTTTAGTAAGAGAAGCAGATGTTGAGAAAAGGTGGATAAGCTATTTTAGCAAACTATTTAATGAAGGAAGCGATGGAAGTGGGATAGAGTTGGAGGATGTTTGTGATGACTCAAACTGAAGGTTTGTGCATAGAATTAGAGAGCATGAAGTTAAGGAGGCATTAAAGAGGATGAAGACGGGTAGAGCATTGGGGCCAGATGGGATCCTTAGTGAAGTGTGGCGATGCTTAGGGGATGTAGCAATACGTTGGTTAACTAACCTTTTTAATAGGATTTTCCAAACAAATAAGATGCCTGAGGGATGGAGGGAGAGTATGCTTGTGCCCATTTATAAGAAAAAGGGGGATATCTAGAATTGTGCCAATTATAGGGGCATTAAGCTTATGAGCCATACAATGAAATTGTGGGAGAGAGTTATTGAGCATCGTTTGATAATAAAGACTAAGATCTCCGTAAATCAATTTGGATTTATGCTGGAGTGATCTACCATGGAGGCTATTTTCTTGATACGACAGCTGATGGAGAGATATCGAGAAAAGAAGAAAGATCTACATATGGTATTTGTTGATATTGAGAAAGCGTATGATAGGGTCCCAAGAAAGGTTCTATGGTGGGTACTTGAGAAGAAGAAAGTCCCCTCAAAGTATGTAGAAGTTATCAAGGATATGTATGATGGTGTTACTACATTCGTGAAAGCTTGTAATGGAAGATCAAGCTATTTTCCAATCACAGTAGGCTTACACCAAGGATCTGCTCTGAGTCCTTACCTTTTTGCCTTAGTCATGGATGAGTTGACAAAGGATATCCAAGATGAGGTGCCATGGTGTATGTTATTTGCAGATGATATTGTGCTTATTGATGAGACCAAGGCGAGGGTAGAAGCTAAATTAGAAATATGGAGAAACACATTAGAGTCAAAAGGATTGACATTAAGTCGAAATAAGACTGAATATATGAAGTGCGAATTCAACATGGCAAGAAGTGAGGACGAAGATTCCGTGAGTATGCTCGGACAGGAGGTACCTAAGAAAGATGTTTTTAGATATTTGGGATCAATATTGCAAAAAGGGGGAGAGATCGATGAAGATGTAAACCATGGAATTAGAGCAGGTTGGATGAAATGGCGAAGTGCAACAGGGTTTTTGTGTGACCGCAAAATCCCGATTGGGTTAAAAGGGAAATTTTATAGAACAGCTATAAGACCGGCAATGCTATATGGAGCTGAATGTTGGCCAGCAAAGAGACAACATGAGCATAAGTTGGGAGTAGCAAAAATGAGGATGTTATGGTGGATGAGTGGTAAGACAATAATGGATAAGATGAGAAACGAAAATATTCGACTAAGAGTTGGAGTAGCATCGGTGGTAGAAAAGATGAGAGAACATAGATTGAGATGGTTTGGGCATATTTTTCGGCGACCTATAGATGCACCGGTAAGAACAGAAGTTTGTTATAAGGAGTATGGTGGGAAGAAAGGGAGAGGTCGGCCGAAAGTTACGTGAGGAAAAGTAGTAAAACAAGATTTAATGGAGTTGGAAATAGATTGGCGGCTAGTTTGTAGTAGAACAAAGTGGAGGAAAACTATTAGTGTAGTGGAAGAGCAAAACTCTAGTGGTACCGATTGCCCTTTATTGTTTTAACATTTTTATTTATTTCTTTATCTATTTATTTTATTATATTTTATGGATTTATGTCTTTGGATTCATCGACCGCCGACCTCAACTAGTTTGGGATAAAGGTGATGATGATGATGATGATGATGACTCTTTTCTATCGCTAGGGACTAACCACCAACTTGTCTGTCTCTCCCTATATAAATGTCTACTTCAACACACTAGCATAACTCAACCTTGAAAATCATCCTATTTCTGCAAATTGCAAATTTCATTCACAAGTGAGTTCTAATTTGTGGAAGTTTAGCACGTGCGATGGGTATTCAATTGCTGCGAATTTTTCGTGCTAGGCAGATTCTTAGTGGAGTTCTTTCGAATCCAGGAGGTGCAAATGTTTCGAAAGGGCACATTGCTGTTTATGTTGGAGAAACAAGTATGAAGAGATATGTGATACCATTATCCTATCTTAACCATCCTTCATTCCATCATTTACTACAACGGGCTGAAGAAGAGTTTGGATTCCACCATCCAATGGGTGCTCTAACAATTCCATGCAATGAAGAAACCTTTATCAATATCACTTGCAATTTATGTTGCCAATAAGCAAAGAGAAAGCCATTTTGACTTTACCAATAGGAGGTTAAATTATGCCTACATTAGTCAATTGAGTAGAATTTGGTTAATCCAATTTTGGACAAGGATGACTAGATTCTTCTTTTGTATTGATGCTGTAAATATTGATTGATTTGTCATTGAATATATCAAAATCTTCACTTGGCATCCTATTCTTAGTTTTTTGCTTGCTTGAATGTCAAATTAAGTAGGGTACAATAAGGAGTAACTACAATGAATGTCATTGAATGATCAAGTAATTACTTTGAAATTGACCATCAAACCGATTAGAGGTTAAGATCCTTTGCTCTTTACCATGATTTATTACACTCGCATGCTTACCATTTTTTGTCAATGGGATTCTATTTGTGCTGAAATACCTTTTGACACTAGAGAACCAATCGTCTAGTTAATCAATTTTTAATTATTCTATGAATCAATTACTTCGCATAAGAGGATTATTTTCACTTTTTACTGTCTTTTTTATTTTTCTTTACGTGCTATCAGGTAATAGTGAGATCTGTTCCTAACATTAGTTAAGTGATTCGGATTTCCAAATAATTTGTCTCTATATTGTGATTATGAAAGAAATAAAAGACAATTAAAAGCAAACGTCATGTTCCAAAACCCCCATGAAAGAAAATACAAATATTAATTCATGAAAATTTAGTGCCTTCTAAAATTCAGGGTAATTCCCAATAACCACCATGGTTAATAAAAGTTTCTCATAACTCTCATGTAGTTTAAAAAGTTTTAAATCATCCCTAGAGTTTGTACTAAATTGGATTAGAACTAGATTGATGACAATTAGTATTCACGTGCCTATTTTGCGATTATATTATCTTAAATTTTTTGCTCTAATATATTACTCACATGCCTCCTGATTATTCAAAAACAAAAGATGCACTTTAAATGCAAAAAACTAGAAAAGGTCAAAGATATAACCAACAAACATGCAGATTTTTTAAAGTATTTTTCTTTTGTAATTTTTATATTTGCTTTTTATAGTAATTTCTTACTACAATACACGTATTTTTAAAATAAGACTAAGTTTAGAAGCACAAAATATTGCATACATACATACATACATACATACATACATACATACATACATATATATATATATATATATATATATATATATATATATATATATATATATATATAAATATTGAAAATATTATGCGCGGAACTTAAAAAACAAAAAAAAAATGAAAAATTCTTCTTCAAACCTTATACTTTTCGGGTAGATAAAGGTATAATTTGGCATTTAGATATTACTTTGACAGTTTTAGCAATCATCAAAAGGAAGATTCAACTAAGAAAACTTCCTCTAAATAAGGTTTTCCACAGAAAGAGAACTAATGGGTACCAGCAAAAGCCATGTTCTAGTTGGTTTGGGTGAACTAAGTTGATTTGTGGATAAGTATACGATTTGTTTGTTAAATTACTTGAGAAGATATGTTTCCAGGATTCACTTTGTCAGGTTGTCAAATTGCCTGCCAGTTACCTCACATGACAAAAACAAATAAGTCGAAATTGTTTTAACATTAATGAAACATCAGATGGAGAAATTAGCAGAGCGTCACATGGTTTTGCCTAATCTGTTGCATAAAATATTGCCTCCACCATTTTCAGATGCCAGAAATAAAAATGCAACTTTAAGACATTTTACCGACTACTATTTTGATACTTTGCGAAGTTGATGTGAGTTGTGCCGGCCCTATAGATTTCGTTATGCAATTATGGGATTCTTTTCGCAACAATGACACCTTTAATTCTGAAGGGGGCTCTCTCTGCTTTATGTTCAGTGATCTGGTAGGACCTTCATCATTTCAATAGAATAAATGGTTGTAAATGCTTGATGGCAAGTTGGAAATTTCAATAGAATAAATGGTTGTAAATGCTTGATGGCAAGTTGGAAAGCAAAACCATGTGATGTCTTATGAGAGCTATTATCTAAATTTGATGCACAATAAAGAGGCCTCTTTATCATATTGCCTCAAGATAACATAGTTGTCATTCTCCTATATAAAAGCATATAATTTGTTTCAAAAACATAAGGCATCAAAAACAATATGGCCAAGTGCTTAGTTCATCTTGTTGGAGGTAAAGGATCGAAAGAGAATTTGGTGCTTAAAGTAATACACCTTGAAACATCAAGTTTGGAATGCTCAACAGTGTTACTTCCAACTAGAATTCTCTAGTATATATATTTATTGATTTATACTTATATGTGAACATATACCAAGATTATTATATATATATATATATTAAATATATATCCAACAATCTCCTCCTATGTTCACCATACAACATAAATCAACACAATAATTAGTGTAATGTTCAAACAAAACTGAATCATTCACATCCCTATAATCAGTGTAATGTTCAAACAAAACTTGAATCATTCACATCCAAACATAGAGTTTTCTAAAGAAATTTTAGAAACTCCACAAGCAATTCATCTCATATACAAGTGAACCATAAAAATATTTACACTCTCAAAATATTTACATTCACAACGGTTACACCATGACAATGAACAAAATGTGTATCATCTCAAAAGAGCAAAATGCAAGTGAACTAATAAGTCCCCCACAATCTCTAGATAATATCATCCTCAAGTAGGTAATCCTGCTCAAGATCTCACCCATCAAGCTCTCCTCCATCTCCACCATACCCTGTAGATTATCAAACATGAATTTCATATTGATATGAATTCAATCATTTGAATAATCCACTAGAATGTCTAGTTCTACTAGAAGAATTTAGCACCACTACATCAGGCAGAGAAAAACACACATTATGTCATATATCATCAAAATGTCATGTTTATAAGCATCAAGCCCCAGTTTCATAGATTATGAACAAGGCCTAAATAGTTTAACTTACAAACAGCCAGCAACTTAAGTTTATTTGCAAGAGAATAACCAATTGTCTAGTTTCAGAAACAAGACCAATAGTCAAATCACTTATAAACAACTTAGCCAAGCGAAATCAAGTTTCAATTAAGAACAAGACCAATAGGCTTCTTATGCAGACAACTATTTCTATGTTTCAACTTGGAATGTCACAACCACTAACTCCTTTAAGTCAAATAGTCTAACATCAAGTTTGGAATGAGACCATTTAACCAAAAAGGAATCGTCCAACCCAAGTAGATTATGTTCATCAAATCTGGAATGACACGACCTTTTTGAATAAGACCTCTGAATTAGGTTAAAGCTATCTACATCAAATTTGGAATGAGACAACTCACCTTTTCCAGATTAATCAATGACTATGAACACCAATTAAACACATAACTGTGCTTATTATTTTGGCCAACAAAGGAAGATCAATAGTTCAAAATAATTAAAATGATGATTAAGACTTGAATACACCACAGTTTTTAATCCCATTTCCCTCACTGTTTTGAATAATTGATCTTTAGGGAAACCATTTGTGAGAGCATCGGCCAAGTTATCCTTTGATCGCACATCGATCAAGGTGATAACTCCATGTTCTTTTAGATAATTCAACAACGCATGTCACAGTCTCACATGTCTCCTCTTCAAATTAAAGAGGGAATTTTTGACGACTTGGATAGCTACTTGATTATCACAGAACAAGCTTAAAGAATGGATCTTTAGCTTAGTCAAAGGAATATCCATAATTAGATTCTTTATCCACTCTACCTCTTCGCTAGCTGAGGCTAAAGAAAAAATTTCTAATTCCATAGACGACAAGGCAATACAAGTTTGTCTTCTGGATTTCCAAGTAATAGCAGTGCTACCCAAAGTGAATATATATCCACTAGTGGACTTACTGTTACCAACTTCTAAACACCAAGAGGCATTATAATATCCATCCATAATTGGAGGATAACCAGTATAATATAGAGCATAATCTTTAGTACTTTTAGGGTATTGCATAAGCCTATCAAGGGCATCCCAATGCTCTTTATTAGGATTACTAGTGAAATGACTTAACATGCCAACCGTATAGGCTATGTCAGGTCTAGTGCAACTCATAGCATACATGAGACTACCAATTAATTTTGAGTAATTTAATTGATCTACATTGGTCCCTTCATGAGGACTCAGTCTTTTGTTATAGTCAAATGGTATCTCACTCGGTTTGCACTCACTATATCCCTAAGTAGAAAGTAGCTTCTTCGTATAATGAGACTGGCTAAGGGAGATGGCTTGCCTTTCAAAATTTACTTTCATACGAAGAATGGTATTAACAATACCAATATCTTTCATGTCAAATTCTTTAGCTAAAGCAAATTTCACGTCACTCACTTCAGAATGATCAGAGCCAAGAATCAACATGTCGTCTACATACAAGCAAATGATGGCTACCTTATTAGATATAAATCGATGATAAAGGCATTTATCTGAATAACTGGATTGAAATCTATAGCTCTTTATCACTTTATCATTTTATCAAATTTAAGATGCCACATCTTAGGTGCTTGTTTAAGATTGTACAAAGATTTGTTCAATTTACAAACCTTGTCTTCAAAACCTTTCATGAAATAACCTTCAGGTTATTCCATATAGATTTCCTCATTCAACTCTCCATTTAAGAAAGCTGTTTTAACATTCATTTGATGCACTACATAGTGCTCAATAGACGCATATGCAAGAAGAATTCTAATAGTTGATAGATGACACACGGGTGAATAGACATCAAAATAGTCCATTTCACTCTGTTGTTTTTAACTTTTAGCTACTAAACGTGTTTTGTATCTGGCTATTGACCCATCACTATTAAGTTTCTTTTTCAACACCCACTTGCAGCCTATAGCCTTAGTCCTATTTGGCAAATTGACTAACTGTCAAGTATTGTTCTACAACAAAGAACTCATTTCATAATCTATGGCTTTTGCCCACAGTAAAGAGTCTCTAGATCTCATTGTTTCCTGATAGGAGAATAGATCATCCTCTAAATGGTAAGTGATAAAATCTTCACCAAAAGTTTTAGATACTCTTTCCCTTGTAGATACTCTAAGAGATGTTGACTCAAATAGACTAGTACCTTGAAAACTTGTTTCAGGCTCATTGGATAATTCCATAGGACCATGAACAATCAAACCATGATCTCTAAGAAACTTGTCCTCAAAGAAAATAGCATCTCTAGACTCCATAATGGCATTAGTAACCGTGTCTAGAAATCTATTAGCAGTACTGTCTTTTGCACATCCTAAATACACATAGGTTAGGGTTTTAGGCCCTACCTTTGGACACTTCGGGTTTTGTATCTTTACATAAGCAATACAACCCCAAGTCTTAAGAGTATCATAGCTACAAGGATATTTATGCCATATCTCATAAGAAGTTGAGGACAACTTAAAGTGCGGCAACCTATTCAGAATGTGATTAGTAGTTAGAACTACTTCTCCCCAGTAGGAGGAAGACATGCCAGCTGTAAGTAACATAGAGTTTAACATTTCTGTTAACGTCCTGTTCTTACACTCAGCTACACTATTTGACTGGGGTGAGTAAGGAGCAGTCGTTTCTAGAATTATGCCCTCTAAAGTACAAAATTCCTTGAACCCTGTCATTGTATAATCTCCTCCTTTATCACTTCTAAATCTTTTAATTTTCAAGTTAAGTTGGTTTTCAACTCTAGACTTGAAAATCTTAAATTTTCAAAAGGCTCATCTTTCGATTTCAACAAATACACATGAAAATATCTAGAAAAATCATCTTTGAATGTAATTAAATACTTCCAACCACCTCTAGTAACATAACTTTTAAAGTTACAGAGGTCGGAATGTATTAATTCAAGAAAATGTGTACTTTTAGAAACCAGCTTAAAAGGTTTTCTAACAATCTTAGTCTGAGCACGTACTTCATATTTGTCAAATCGAATAGAAGACTCTAATGGAATGTTATAAGTTTTAGCAAACTGTAACATTTTCCTGTAGTTCACATACCCTAGTCTATTATGCAACCACTTAGGATCAATCAAAGTAGAACTCACATGGCATATGCTATCAGTAGCTAAAGTCATTCTATACAAACCATTAACCATGAATGCACAGCCAAAATAATAAGAGTTAATAGATAAACTCATGATTGAAAAATACATACCAGCTTTATCAAGTAAACTCATAAATATCAAATTCTTCTTAAGTAAAGGTACTACTCTAACATGCTTTAGAGTTAGTGACTTACTTGAAGAAAGCACCAGATTTGCAATGCCAGTATGAGCCACCTCTACTTCATCACCATTGCAATTCTCCATGGTGTCTTTCACTTCAGTGACTTCAGTGAGTAGATCTTTATCATTTGCAACAAGACAAGTAGTGCCATAATCTAACCACCATTCAGAGGAAGTACTGGTATTTTCATTAGTCATCATTACAATGAAAACCTATGGCTCAGTTTTACCAACTAAAATGTTCGCTTCCTTTGGAGGTGTGTTAGACTTCGGCTTCTTTGGTAGCTTACACTTCGCCACCCAGTGACCCCACTTTCCACAGTTGAAACACTTGCCCTTCTTATTCTTCTTGAAGTTAGTCTTTTTGGCAATTGACTATGAAGAGGATTCACCCGATTTTTACTTGGACTTATTGAGAGGTTTCTTGGAACGTGAAACTAAATTGACAATTTACTTTTGTTCAGCTGACTTTTGTTGTCCCACCAATTCCATACCCTTCTTGGAAATGTTTTCATCTTCAATGTGTATATTCCTCTTCAACTCATCCAGTCTCATCTGTTCTTTCATCCTATGCATCTCAGTCTTAAAAGAACTCCACTCAGCGGGAAGCTTACTCAACACAAGACTGACAAAGAGATTATCAGATAAATTAGAGTTTTGCTCTTTCAACTTGTTCCTCATATTCTCAAGTTTAGTCAACTGAGAGTGATGCTCGAATTCATATTGAATTTAAAACCGAACAATTTCTCTGCTAGAAGAGTTTTAGAGAGCCCCTCTTGCTTATGGAAATGAGCATTCAAACTATCCCATATCTCTTTTGCTGTCTTATATTCAATGTAAGTCATGGCTAACTGAGGATTTAGAGAATTTAGCAAATAATCTCTATAGAAATCCTCATTCTTTTTCCAATGATATTCATCAACATTCTCATTAGTAGATGCATAATCACGTAAAACAGTATAAAAACCTTCATGCACCTTCATTCCAAATTGACCATGCAATTTCCAACCGTTAAATTCAATGGCATCAAAGGATTACAGTTTGATGATATCAAATGAACTACACTTTGCCAATGTAGCTAAAGCTGATAAAAGGATTGTAATTAGCCAAAACAAACCTCAAAAATAGATCCAAAGCATCCAAAAACCTTAAGATAGACTGCTTTGTCTAAAAAGGTCAACGCGGCCAACGCAGTTAATGCGGTCAACTGGTCAGCGCTAGTCAACATGGTCAAAGTTTGGTCATAGTCAACGTCAGGTCAATGGTCAAATGCCCAGTCAGCACAGTCAAACATTGCGGTCAGCAGCAAACTCGGTCAACGTCAACTCACCCGAGTTGACTCGAACCAAAAACTCGTTGGAATTTTCAAATAGTCGGTTCTCCATCGTCTAAGCTCCGATCAAGGCCCCTGACCCCTCAAAACGATCATCTTAAGAAGGAGAACACACCCCAAGTGATTTTGCAAGCTAAAACTGACCAAACTTTCTAGGATCTGAAGAAGAAGATGTCGGTGGTCGAAACTTTAAAGGCAGATTCTGGCGAATTCAACTGTCGGATCGGAGAACAAACTTGACAATTGAGATCCCCTCGTCAATAGCTACAAATAAACACCTTACTCGCATTGATCGAACTTTTACTGATATTACTTTAAGATTGTTGGAGGTAAAGGATTGAGAAGAATTTGGGGTTTAAAGTAATACACATTGAGACATCAAGTTTGAAATGCTCAACAGTGTTACTTCTAGTTAGAATTCTCTAGTATATATATTTATTGATTTATACTTGCATGTGAACATATACCTAGATTATATATTTAATATATATATATATATTACATATATATCCAACACATCTGTCCCTTTGTCCAACTTCATACAAGAAATCAAGCATTCTGTGGTGAAATTACAATCCGTCTACCTCGTGTTATTCAAGTAAAGCAACTCCTCAATGGTCTTCCCTGGCAACAATTAATGGTGTTGTTGCTCCAGCTTCAGTAGATGTTCCAAGGGGCTATTTTACGGTTTATGTTGGTGAAAGTGAAAAGAAGCAATACATGATTCCTATACATACCTAAACCACTCCTCATTCCAAGATTTGTTAGGCCAAGTAGAAGAAGAATTCGGTTTTGATCATCCAAAAGGGGGTTTGACAATTCCTTATAGAGAAGACATTTTCATTAATTGATCTAACTTCTCGCTTGAGTAAGAAAGCATCTTAGCCATTGTGAATGGAATTTCATTATTAGTATTTTTAGATGGGAAGCAAAATTTTGCAACTTAGGTAGTGCAAAACGAGCAAGTTTTCATGTACATATAGTTACTGGTTAATAACAATTTGAAATTGAAGCTTCTTGGCTTGCATTCCTTGTCTTGTAATTCAAAAATTCCATAACATCATTATGTTTCATTACTTGTCTCTATTAGCATAACATTTCATTTGGGAAAAAAGGGAAAATTTTACAAGTCATGAAAATTTTCATTACATCTAATTAGGAGGCTATTTTTCGCTACAAGTCAATATAAATTTTTGCAAACAAAGTCAAAACAGCTTTCAGATCTTTTGCCTCATAACACCAACTTGTAATGGTTTTTCAACTCTTTAGTCTGATCTAAATCTATATTTCCTAACTGAGATGCAATTGCATTATAAGAACATTTACTTGCCATAATGCTTCTTGTTTTGCTTAGGAACAAAAGATTTATTATTAAATGCAAAAATAAAAAATTTCTAAAAATTCAAATTTTCCTATAAAAAATCAAAGATCATAAACAACAAGCATGGATATTTCTAAAACTTTTTTCTTTGTTTCTGTAATTTTTATATATATATTTTTTGTAATTTCTTACCATATATAATATACGTCTTTTTTTTTTCAATAGGAGTAAGTTCAGAAACACAAAAGAATAGTACTTTTTTTTTTTTGGTGGGGGTAGAGATTAGGTTTCAACTTTTGGAAGAATGTTTTGCAACAGAAGAAAAAGCCCTTTCTTCTACTTTCCTAAAAGTATTGTTCTTTTTTATAGTTTTTCAATGCCTTGGATCCTCTGTTATAGTTTTCTGTGTCATTCCTTGTTATATACTTTAATAAGTTATCAAAAAGCTTGTTAGATACATTTACTCTAATTAATTTAAATATTAAGTTTTCTATTTTTTTATATCAACTCAATAATATTTTAATAAATTTTATATTATTTTATTCATTTTACACTAATAATATAAAACAAGTACTCCCTCTGTCCCAAAAAAAGAGTTCACTTTTGATTGGATACAATTTTTTTTAAATTACAAGACACAAAACATTTAATACACCATTAAATATATACTTTTTTATTTCATCCTTACTTTTTAGTTTGGGTTATACATTATTATTATTATTAAGGGTAATACAAAATTTTTATATTAAAAGTAGACTTTTTTTTATGGAATAAAGAAAATTTTTGAAACTAAATTCTTTTTTAGTACGGAGGTAGTATAATCTAATAACAAAAAGTGAACTTTTTAACATTAAAATTTATTATAATGAAAATAAATATCACTAGTATAAATATTAATAGAAATTACAATATTTATACGAATTTATTAAAGTATGTAACATCAAATAATACACAAAAAGTGAATCAGAAGCTAAATTTGGCATTTGTATATTACTTGTATAGTATTTTAGCCATCATTAATAGGAAGATTCAATTAACAAATTATCAAATTTTAATTTTGTTTTACATAAAGATTTTCAAAAAAAAAAAAAAAAACTAACGTGTTCCTAATAAGAGCCATGTGCAATGAAAAGTCTACCTCTACTTGAGTATTTTGTTTATACAAATCTCATTTTAAGAGTAATTGCTCGTACTATTTTATTTTGTTTATGTGAATTAATCTCTGTATAGACAATATTTCAAAATGTATGTTTATATTTTTTAGATAATAATTGTGAAATAGGAGATGTATTTGACACTGAAAAAGTGTTTTGTATAACACAATTAAAAATGCATTTTGATATGCCTGTTCCTTTAGGCCCCGAGATAATAATTGTAAGATAGGAGATGTATTTAAAATTAAAAAAGTGTCTTGTAAAACAGAAAAATGCATTTTGAGATGTCTGTTCCTACAGACCCTAAGTTGATTTGTGGATATGTCTACAACTTTGTGTGTTAAATTGCTTGAGAAGATTTGTTTCCATGATTGCCAGATTGTACCTTTGGTCTTTATTGTGATCTACCACCTCCTCTTCACAAACGACAACTTAGGGATATACATTTTCATCGCAAATTAGTCCTTCCTATAGGTTGTCTTATCAACAAATAAAAAATTATAAGAGTAAAATCTCACTATGATTCCAAAAAGTAAATGAAAAGTTAAAAGCACCAAAATATGCAATTTTCACACTTTTAAGATTAAAAAAAGAAATTTGCAAACAAACTATCAGTGATATTGGGGAAACAAGAGAACTCAAAATTGTTAAAATTAGTAACAGATTAGGTGCATAAATTAACAAAGTATAAGTATCACATGGTTTTGCCTAATCTCTATTGTCCCTACCTTACCCGGTGCCATAAATATAAATGCAACTTTGTAACATTTTACCAACAGATATTTGAATACTTTGTGAAGTTGATATGAGCTATACTAGTCCTATAGATTTTGTTATGAAATTATGGATTTCATTTCCCAACAATAATACCTTTAATTTAAATGGTGGTTCTCTGTGCTTGATGTTCAAGGTTCTGGTAAGAACTCCATCATTTAAATAGAATAGATGGTTCTAAATGCTTCATTGTAAGTCGGAAGGGAAAACCATGTGATGTCTTATGAGACATATTTTCTAAATTTTGATGCACATTAAAGAGACCTCTTTATCATAATGCGCCAAGATAACGAACTTGCCATTCTCCTATATAAAAGCATATAACTTGTTTAAGATACATAAGTCACCAAAATCAATATTGAGCAGCACTCTACCTTTCTTAATCCAATTCAAACGAGAAACTAAGCATTCAATGGAGGAATGGCAATCCGTCTACCTTGTAATATTCAAGCTAAGCAACTCTTGAAGTGCTCTTCCCTGGCAGCAATCAATGGTGTTGTTGCTCCTAGTTTAGTAGATGTTCCAAGGGGTTACTTTGCAGTTTATGCTGGTGAAAGTGAAAAGAAATGATACTTTATTCCCATTTCTTACTTGAACCAGCCATCATTCTAGGATTTGTTAAGCCAACCTGATAAAGAATTTGGTTTTGATCATCCAATGGGGGGTTTGACAATCCGTTGTAGATAAGACATGTTCATTGATCTAACTTCATGCCTGAGTACGAAATTGTGTTAATTGCTCATTATTGAGTTGTATTCTAAGATGGGAAGCAAAATTTTGTAACTTAGGTAGAGCAAAAGGAGCAAAATTTTCATGTACATATTGTTACTAGTTAATTATATCAACTTGAAATTGAAGTTTCTTGGCTTGCATCCTTATCTTGTGTTTTCATTCAAACATTCAATAACATCATTTTGCCTCGTTACTTATTCCTATCCGCAAAGTATTTTTCACTTGATATAAAAATGCAAAATCTTGTCTTGTTGCATATAGGAAATTTTTTTCAAATTTTTCTCATGTATGCTAATCTTAAAACCTTGTAGTTAAACATAAGTTAAACTTACTATTTTAATCGAAGACATAAATTTATGACATAACATTATTACCAATATTACAAAGCTGATGATGGCAACTGTTTGACGTTATTCCAGTGATAAAGATTAAGCACACAAATGGATTATTTCAAGCTTTATGCTAAAGGCATTTAGAGAGCATAGTAGTAGTTGATTTGGAAGGATTTCTGATCACAATTGGAACATGACCGCTTTTCACTAGCTTCTAAATCTCACACCTCATTATACCAATTAATAAAAACTTCTCAACTCTTTAGTTTCATCTAAATATATAGAGCTTGACCGGGATGCCATTACGTTATAAGGTTGCAATGAAACAAATACAAGCTTGAACTGATGCATGCCCAGACTAAATCCCTCCATATTGGATTAGTTCTTAATTATAAATCAAATTTAAGAACATCCACTTGCAAAAAATCAGTTAGAATGTGATAATTAAGTGTTAGGATATGTTAGGACATTTGCAAAAACAGAATAAATGCAATCATAATGTAATAATGGGACCATACATTAAAACATCAACTTCTTGTGTAAGAAAATTATTTCAACATGTAGAGTTAGCAACCGACAATGGTTATTAAGTCTCTTGAATTGCATAGCTGGGGATGCTTGGAAAAACATAACAGTCTAAATTGTCAAAGTTATCAACTATTGGAAAAATATATTGTTACCTAACTTAGCTCCTGCCTTAGCTGTAAGATCAGAATTTCACATGTTATCGAACTTCATCTTTTATATATTCTTGTATTCTATAAAGTTTTGATATAATGAAAATAAAATATTGTCTTTCTATTTTAGAATTCTCTCTTAAATTTCTTCATGGTATCAGAGCGATGATCTTGCTTCTGCTATTTTATTGAGTTTGTGTCTTAAATTTCTGTTATCGTGGGTAATAAAGAAAACACCGATGAAGCAAAAGTTTAAAGGAAGTGGTTGTCACCTCATCCAATGCAGCTGATAATGATATTCACACTACTTAGAAATTACATTCCATGCTGCTAAATGAATATAACTATCTTCCTTGGTCAAGAGCAATTACTATTGCTCTTGGTGGAGGATCAAGACAGGGCTTTATCAATAGTAAGGAGAAATCTCCAGACTTCAACTCACCATAATATAAGGCTTGGTTATCAAGGGATCAGATGGTTGTGTAGTGGACTCACAACTTAATGA
Source organism: Gynochthodes officinalis (assembly GCA_020080225.1). Taxonomy (NCBI): domain Eukaryota; kingdom Viridiplantae; phylum Streptophyta; class Magnoliopsida; order Gentianales; family Rubiaceae; genus Gynochthodes; species Gynochthodes officinalis. The sequence goes on along the minus strand of CM034618.1, from coordinate 43,392,463 downwards.
AGTGTCACCTTGCTAAAATCTTTAGCTATTGTGAGTCCTCCTTAGATATTTGGGAAGCTGTTCAAGATATGTATGTGAACCAAAACAATTTTGCTTGATTTTTTCAGATTCAGCTAGAAATTGCCACTCTTCAACAAAATGGAAAACCATTTGTCAGTCTACTAGGAAGATTAAAAAGCTTGTGGAAAGAATTGCAGGTATATTGACCTCATTTCGTTGATCCAGTTGTTCTGCGAAAACAAATAGAAAAAGATTAAGTTTTCCAATTATTGGCTAGTCTGGGTTCAAATTATGAAGATTTAAGATGCCATATTTTTATGATTGCTAAACTTCCATCCTTAAAGAGTGTTTGTGCAGCAATTCAACGTGAAGAAGTTCACCAAAAGGTTATGACTCGTGATATTACATCTAGTAATTTAGATACTCGCACTTTTCTTGGTCATCAATCTGTTGAAGGAAAAACTTACAATGGAAAGAAATCAGATCTAAAGCGCAAACATTGTAATTCTCTTAGATATTCAAAGGATTGTTATTAGAGTCGTCATCCAGAATTGAAGCCTAAGTCTATAAAGGATAAAACGGTAAGAGATAAAAAATGAGTCACTAACGATAAGGTAGATTTGGCTACTCATACTCCTGAATCTTTTTCTTCTAGCCTTATTGCTTTGCTTAATGATTTTGCTAGCTATTTACAAGAAAAGCCTGGTCAGAAAGGATTCCAAGATAGAGTCTCTAATCAAGGACTAGATCAACCTGATGCATTTGTTAAGAAATTTGTTCAATTCTTAGATGATGCAACTACTGAAAATAATGAAGGTATCCTAACTGCCACTTTAACTGTGTTAGAAATTAGTAATTTGCATGATTTATGAGTAGTTGATTCTAGCACCACAGATCATTTGTCAAATAAAGCAATCAATATCTATGACTTTATTCCTTGTTCAACATCTTCCTTTGTTTCAGTAGCTAATGGGAAAGGTATTCCTATCAAGGGTTAGGGACAAATCCAACTCATGTTAGATAGTAAGGAATCTAACATTCTCTATGTTCCTTCTTTTCCTTTTCGATTTCTTTTTGTTTGAAAATTGATATCATCTCTTAACTGTAAAGTTGTATTTACCCCTTATAAGGTTGTCTTTCAAGGATCTTATCTTGGATGATTGGTGAAGGATTTCATTTACATAGACTCTACTATTTCTGTTCTGACTCTCAGGTTTCCAAGAGTCTTAAAGTAGTTGTTTCTCCAATTGATGAGCATTTGCTATGGCATCATCATTTAGAACATCCATCAAAGTCTGTTTTTTCAAAAATAATTCTGAGTTTACTTGATAGGACTTAGGATTGTGATATTTGTCATTATTCTAAATCTACTAGACTTTCTTTCAATGCATCATTGTCCCAAAACTACCAAGGAATTTGAACTTGTACATTCGGATGTTTGGGGACCTTTTTCTATTTCTATTGATGGTTTTAAATATTTTGAAACCTTTCTTGATGACTTTTCTAAGGTTACTTGGGTATATCTATTGAACTCAATGAATGAAGTTTTTAGTTGTTACAAGGACTTTCACATGTTGGTTGTTACTCAATTTTCTACTCATGTCAAAATCCTCCAATTTGATAGCAGCATAGAATATACATCTCATGCCATGACAAATTACTTAATTTCTAATAGAATAGTGCATCAAACTAGTTGTGTCAATACACCCCAACACAATCAGGTTGCTAAACATAAAAATCGTGATTTGCTAGAGAAAACTCTAGCTATAATGCTTCAAATGAATGTTCCAAAGGCATTTTGTTCGTATGGAATTCTCATAGATACTTATCTTATAAATCGCTTGCCTAGCAGAATGCTGGATTTTCAATGTCCTCTTGAAGTTTTGCAGCTAAGAAACTACATATATCTTATTTGAAAGTCTTTGGTTGCACTAGTTTTGTGCATTTATCAGAGATCCATCGTGACAAGCTTGATCCATAAGCAGTTAAATGTGTGTTTCTGGGTTACTCACAAACAAAGAAGGGCTACAAGTGTTATGATGCTATTGATAAAAAGCTCTATGTTACTTGAGTTGTTTGTGTTTGTTGAAACTGATCCATATTTTGTGACTCCTAGTCTAGGAGAGATGATAATAGAATTATTTCATTTGCTGAGTGATGAGTCTTATGATGATAGAGATGTTATTTTAGAACTGGGTACACCATCTCCAACTCAAGTTTCATTAGAAAATTTTTCACTGACTATTTGTCCTACTAATGAGACAGCTAGTGGTATGTCCCAAGAAGATACTATCAATTCCAGTGTGTAAGAATCATCCAATACACAAGGCAAAACATCAATCCCTTTGTGTAATCCTCGAATGAGTCATCATCCTTCCACAAAACTGCAAGATTATGTTGCTTATATAGCCAAGCATCCTCTTTCTTATTTTTAACTTATCAAACATTGTCATTTTCACATGCAGCTTTTCTTACGGGTATTTCCAATATTGATGAGTCCAAAACTTTTCAAGAAGCTTATTCTCAAACTATATGGAGGAAAGTCATGGAAGAAAAATTGAAAGCACTAGCAGAAAATAATACTTGGAATTTAGTTCCTCTTCTCAAGGGCAAACATGCAGTTGGTAGTTGATAGGTATTTGAACCCAAGTTTAACTCCAATGGATACGTTGATCTTCATACAACAAGTCTTATGGCACAGGGATTTACCCAAAAATTTGGAGTTGATTATAAGGAAACTTTTGCTCCAGTTGCTAAGATGACCATTGTTAGACCCCTCTTGTTTATTGAAAATAATAATGGCTGGTCTTTATCTAAAAAAGATGTCAAAAACACTATTTTGCATAGTGATCTTGAAGAAGAAGTGTTCATGAAGTTTCTCCCTGGCCATCTTGAAAGTAGTAATCCTAACTTGGTATGTAAACTTCATAAATCTATTTATGGATTAAAGCAACATTCTCGAGCATGGCACGCCAAGTTGAGCTTTGCTCTTAAGATTCTTGGTTTTTCAAAGAGTTCAGTAGATTTATCCTTGTATATTCGACTTGGAAAGGTTTAAAAATTGTTTGTGCTTATCTATGTTGATGATCTCATTATAACCGGAAGTAATGCAGATTCTGTTACTCAATTAAAGAAGAATTTTCAGCATCAATTCTCTATTAAGGACATTGCTCCTTAAAACACTTTCTTGGCATTGAAATGGCAAATTCTAGCAAAGGGCTCTTTTTTAATCAACAAAAATATATTTTAGATCTGCTTCAAGATGCTAGTATGCTAGAATCTAAGCCTGTAGCTACTTCTTTAGATTAGTAAACTGAAACCTGATTCTACGGGAAAGGCATTCGATTCGCCAAATTATTATTAGAAACTTGTAGGAAAGCTTATCTATTTGACTCTCACACGTCTAGACATTTCGTTTACTATAAGTATTGTTAGTCAACATATGCATAAACCCACTATTCTTCATTTGAGAATGGCAAAACACATCTTGCGCTGTTTGAAGGGGGCAATTGGCTGAGGCATAGTAAATACTCTTGATCACCATTCTACTACTGGCTACTATATGTTTGTTGGTGGTAATCTAGTTTCTTGGAAAAGTAAAAAATAGCATGTAGTAGCTCGCTCTAGTGATGAAGCCGAATACCGAGCTATGGTCACAGTAGCTTATGAACTATTATGGCTTAAGAGTCTTCTGTCTAATTTGGGATGTTTGTGTACCATGCCAATGACACTTTGTTGTATAATCAAGCCACAATGCACATCATGGCTAACCTTGTGTTCCATGAAAGAACAAAACATATCGAAGTGGACTATCAATACATTCTCAAGAAGTTTAGTCTAAACTCATTCTTACTCAATATGTCCACATTAGTAATCAACTTGCTGATGTATTCACCAAAGTTTTGCCATCTGCTCAGTTTCATCGGTTATTAAGCAAGCTTGCATCCATCAATCCTTTGGATTGAGAGGGAGTATTGGAAGAATATATTGTTACCTAACTTAGTTCTTAGAATATTTTGTTACCTAACCTAGCTCTTACCTTTCCTATAACTTATAAGATTAGAATTTCATCTATTATATATTCTTATATTCTGTAAAGTTTTGATATAATGAAAATACAATATTGTCTTTCTATTTTAGAATTATCTCTTAAATTTCTTCTTCAACACATGAATTAGCAAAGATTCGGAAGTTTTACCAAATCATCATATGCAGAAACACATTGGCCTAACACTTACAAGTACCACAAAAATAAATGCAACTTGGTTGTAGCATTTTACTAGTGGCTATATCTGGATAGTTTGTAGTTCTGTGTACATAGGGAAGATAGGCTCATGCCAATGTATTTGTTTATGAAAATCAATGAATGCTTTGACACCTTTAAATTCAGAGAGCTGCACTCTGCTTGATGTTGAAGGAAGTGGTAGGTCTTGCATCATTTGAATGGAATACATCATTCTTGATGATTGATCATACCTTGGAAGGCAAAACCAGGTGATGCCTCATGAAGCCTACTATCTTAATTTGATGCCAAGGGCTAGGCCTCTTAATCATATCGTATCAAGATAACTAGCTTGTCATTCTCCTATGTAGAGGTTGATATCTTGTTTGATAAACATAAGTTTTCAAAAAACATTGACCTGTGCTTAGTTCCTTGGTCCAGCTATCTGTCCCATTTACATCCAACTTCACACAAGAAAGCAACTCAGAAAGAAAATGGCCATTTGTTTGCCTCGTATTATTCAAGCTAAGTAATTCCGGAAGTGGCCTTCTATGACAGCTAACAATTCTGCTACTTCATCTTTAAGAGATGTTTCAAGGGGTTATTTTGTAGTTTATGTTGGTGAGAATGAAAAGAAACTATATGTGGTTCCCACTGCTTACCTAAACTAGCCCTCATTTCAAGATTTGTTAAGCCAAGTTGAGGAAGAATTTGGTTTTCATCATCTAATGGGGGGATTAACAATCCCTTGCAGAGAAGACATATTCATGGATCTAACTATTTGATTGAGTAGGAATGAATATTAGCCTCTGGCAATCGCCTTTTACGATTTAGTTGTATTTTATGATTGTAAAGCAAATTTTGTAACTTAAGGTAGATCAAGATGCACAGATTTTCAGTTTACTTCTATGCAGAGCTTTATAAAATATAACTACTTAAAGTTAAAGCTTCTTGGTTTGCATTTTTGGTCAATCACAAAACCCATAACACTATTTTTCCTAATAACTTGTGATCTTTAGCAAAACATTTGAATCAGAAAAGGAAGAACTAAACACTTGCTTAATTTGATAGAGGATAAGTTAAATTTTTCTTGATGTGATGATCTTGAAACAATCTTTTTGCCTTGGCTCTAAGGTATTTGTTGTAGTGAGACAAAGTATATTAACATACGACATATATTCATAGCTTCATGGGTGATATTCTGTATTGTTAAAAATTGGCATTAGCTTACCTTAGAATATAAAATATCATAATTTGAAAAATAAAATTTGAATTTATTTTATTATTATTAGAAGGGATTACTCACTCATCTTAAATTTAGAGGAGATAAATCATCACAATGTTCTTGATGGATTTCGAATCTAACAGAAATAAATTTCTATTTTTAAAATGATATACATTATATATAGTGATGAGCAGGATCATATCTGCAGAGATTGGTCAAATTTGTTTCTTTTGAAAATTAACAAAGTTAAAAAAAAAAAAAAAAAAGAGAGAGGAGGGGAATTATGAAAATTGGAACTAACATAACATATTGAAATGACACCTATAGAGATTGATCAAATTTAATTCTTTTGAAAATTAACCAAGTAAAAAAAAAAAAAACAACAACAAAGGGGTGCAGAATTATGAAAATTTGAACTAAAATAATATAGAGAAATGACAAATCTAATTAATAATAAGAATGCAATTGAGTGAAAAATTAATAATAAGGAATATCTAGCCAAAGGTATAATATCAGTTTGGATTCATGGAATTGCAAATTAACACAAAGTTAATTTCTTCTATTTTTTAATAAGTTGATTTTGGTATTGGACTCTATTAACTTTTCTCTTCTTACTTTCATGATAACCAAAACATACTCTTTAATTACTTCTTTTATTAGTAAATAAACTTAAATAAGCTTTTGGGATTGAATTTATCAATAGCAGTACTCCCTCCATCTCAACAAAAAAGAAAAAAAAAAAGAAAAGAAAAGAAAAAAAAGAGTCACTTTGATTCAGGTACAATTTTTTATTACTACTTATTAGATACAACACACTTAATGCACTAACTAAATGTATAAATTTTTCATTCTTATATTTACCTTTTAATTGTGAGTATATACAATTATTATTAGTAAGGATGTTTATGAATTTGGTTTAAAAGTGGACTCTTTTTTTGGGACAATAAAATTTTTTGAAAGTAAATTTTTTTTTAGGATGGAGGGAGTATTAAAAATCAAAGAGGCTACCTCGTGTGGCCAACATACAAGCAGACCTTTAGATTGTATACCTTATTGACACAAATTAAAAATCTTTTTATCATAAATAGTGTTATTTTATGACAAGTCATAGAACATTCAAATAATTATGGATTAAAAATTCCAAATGACAATATATTATTTTGATAACTGAAAAATAGACCTTTTTGCATTGGAAAAAAAAAAAAACCAAACAGAAACAACTATGCTAAAGGCATCATGTTCATCTCAGTAGTTGGAAAGTTAAAAATTAGATTGAGCACACAAGAATTTTAACTCTTTTAAAGTTTGGTTTTATTATCCATTGCACCTTAATGTTTGAAAATATTATGATCTCCCACCTTGTTCATCTCATGTTCATCTCAAAAGTTTGGCTTTAATTTGCATTTTTACATTAAATTTGCATTATAATATTGGTTGTCGTTACATTTAATGCATATCTTTTTGAAGTAAATACTTTTATTTACTTTAAAAACAATTCCTACTTACATTTTTGTTGATTCTTTTAGCCATTTCATGAATTTCCATATCATTGATAAGTGAATATAATGCTAACTTTTAGGTTAAGATATCCCTATTATCTTATCTAATTATGGAAGAATTTAGCCTTATCCAGTTTTATTTGCAATTTTGTAGGAAGAAAACTGCTGGAAGAAAGATAAGACCGAAAGATTGCTTGCATAATAAGAAAAGCCGCAGTTTTTGTTGAAGAAAAGAAGACTGAGATACTGATGCCATGGCATGTAACTTTACATGCCACAGCATTGAGGAAGTTGGCAGCATTACGGAATTTTAGAGATTTATGCAAATCAGGCTATCCAATTGAGACAAAAGACTTCTACACAATTGGACTTTCAATTTCCGTGGACAAGAACAATTGCAAATGGAAGAGGCTAGCTTTAGAATAAAAGGGACGACACAACACGGCAGAGCAGAACAAGACCACGATAGACGATAGAATAGAGCAATAGACATAGTTAGTTTTAATCTTTATTTTTCATGCAAGCCATGTTTAGTGGCTGAAATTTCTTTTCTTTAGGACTGGGATGTAGCCATCATTACTTAAACTTCATTTATATAATTGTGATATTTTCCAACATCTGATTTATTTGGTTTTATTTCTTGTAAATGCTTGATCACCATTTGCATGTTTAAGGTATTGGTGAAGAGGCGACAGCTGACATCAATATTAGTTTGTAAATTTTTCAGACTTTAATTGTGAATCACGATAGTAGATTCTCAATTTCTGCAGCATAATATTCTTTTGTTCATCATGCATTCATAGTAATTTTGGAGTCACGAAAGTAGTCCCATAATTATTATTTGAATAGTAAGATTATACTCTGAGAGGAGATAATATTTAATTAGGTGAATAGTTGTGAGGAATTATCACAAAATAATTATATGAATGGAATTTATAGTAATGGTTGGTGAAATCCCAAGTCCTAAAGTTTGTTTATCTGGAATCTCTTAGTTGAACTTTTTAATCTTGTTTTTGCGTTGATTTTTGTTATTATTACATCTACCTTCCTTTTTATGTTAATCTAGATAATAGGGTAGATATTGCTTAATCGTAGTTGTTCACCTCCGTGGGACGATACTCAGATTATACTATAATTGCATTACTTGCAATTAGAGGTTAGGAAAACCGAGTCAAATTTTGGCGCTGTTTGAGGCGATTCAATATCAAATTAGCAATATTTTTTCTATTAATTTAGATTGTTGTTTATTTTGTTTACTGTTGTTACTAATTATTGTTGTGTTTTATGCCCAGGAGAACACGTGAGTTGTTACCGTATAATCCTGAGATTGAAAAAACTTGCAAGGCATTAGCTAAAGAAAGCAAACAAAGGAAGGAAGCTCTCAAAATGGCAGAAGATAATCCGATCCCTCCTAGAGTTCTGCTACGTGATTTTGCTATGCCTACACCTGAAGGAGCACGTGCAAGTATCTCACGACCTGTGGTAAACGCTAACAATTTTGAGTTAAAACCTGCACTTATTCATATGGTTCAGCAAATTCAATTTGGAGGAGAATTGTTTGAGGATCCAAATATTCATCTGTCAAATTTTTTAGAAATCTGTGATACTATAAAAATGAATGGGGTAACCGAAGATGCCATTAGATTAAGGTTGTTTTCTTTTTCCTTAAAAGATAAAGCTAAAGCTTGGCTCAATTCTTTTCCATCTGGTACTTTTACCACTTGGGCGGGTTTATCTCAAGCATTTTTAAACAAATACTTTCCTCCTGGTAAAACTGCTAAGCTCCGTAATGATATTGCTAGCTTTACACAGTTAGATAATGAGTCATTATATGAGGCATGGGAAAGATATAAAGAACTGCAAAGAATGTGTCCTCATCATGGTCTTCCTGGGTGGCTAATCTTACAAACTTTTTATAATGGATTAAACCAGTCCATCAAAACTTCTGTAGATGCAGCCGCAGGTGGAACTTTAATGGGTAAATCACTAGAGGAAGCATATAATTTACTGGAGGAAATGTCTTCAAACAATTTTCAGTGGTCTAATGAGAAAAATCAACAAAGAAAGGTGCCTGGAATGTATGGAGTAGATAAAGTAGATTTGTTGAGTGCAAAAATTGATTCTTTAACTAATATGTTTGAAAAGTTAAGCAGTGCGAATGTTATCTCCAATTCCATTTTATGTTGTGAAAATTGTGGAGGATCTCACACCACTGTTGAGTGTGTTCAGGTAGAAAATGTGCAGTTTGCTCAGAATTTTAACAGGCCACAGCAGTACAACCCATATTCCAACATGTATAATTCAGGCTGGAGGAATCACCCGAACTTTTCATGGACAAATCAGAATACTGCCGAAAGCAGTAACGTGAGACAATTCAACCCAGCAGGATTTCAGCCAAGACCACATCAAGCTGAGGTAAAACCATCATGGGAAGTAGCTATTGAAAGGTTGACCGCTACTTCGCATGTTTGAAAAATCGAAGCTAAATTGGATCAAGTTGTGGCAGTAAACAAGAATCTGGAATTTCAGATAGGCCAAATAGCTAATTCTATAAGTGCTAGAGACAAAGGGAAGCTACCTAGCATGCCGGAAATAAATCCCAAAGAGCAGTGCAAAGCAATAACATTGCGCAGTGGAAAGCAGTTGGGTGAAGTGATCAAGAAAGAACAAGAAGAGGAACCTGAACCTTATGTTCCACCAATACCATTTCCGCAAAGATTGAAGAAAGCTCCTGAAGTAGTGAAGGAACCGGAACCTTATGTTCCCCCAATACCATTCCCGCAAAGATTGAAGAAATTTAGAGACGACAAGCAATTCCAAAAATTTGTTCAAGTGTTTAAGCAGTTACACATCAACATACCTTTTGCTGATGCACTTGCTCAAATCCCTGCATATCCTAAATTTTTGAAGGAAATCATGTCCAACAAGAGGAAGCTGGAAGACTTTGAGACGATACCCTTGACTGAAGAAACAAGTGCTCTAATTCAAAATAAATTACCTCAAAAGCTCAAAGATCCAGGGAGTTTTTCTATTCCTTGTACCATTGGTGAATTAAATTTTTCTAAAGGTTTATGTGATTTAGGAGCTAGTGTTTCTTTAATGCCTTTATCTGTTTCAAAAAAATTAGGATTGAAGGAGTTGCAACCTACTAATGTTACTTTACAATTGGCTGACAGGTCTGTAACCCATCCAGTGGGAATTCTAGAAAACGTTCTTGTCAAGGTAAATAAATTTTTTATTCCCACAGATTTTGTAGTGTTAGAAATAGATGAAGATGTTGAGATTCCAATCATTTTGGGAAGACCCTTTTTAGCCACAGCTGGTGCAGTTATTGATGTGAAGCACGGTAAACTAACTTTTAGTATCGGTGATGAGCAGATAGAATTCAATGTCTTTAAATCTTGCAAAAATCCGTCTTTTACCGATCATGTTTACTGGGTGGATGTTTTTACTAAGCGTACTGATGAGTTTGTTAGATTTAACAAATCAAAGGATCCTTTGGAGGAGTGCTTGGTTAGTGTAGGAAACATAAAGGATGAGAATGAAGAGATTTCGTCGATGGCAAGTGCATTGGAAGGGGTCGATTTCAGTCCACAAACAAACTAGCTAATGAAAAGTCGAGCTACAGACTATAAACAAGCACTTTGTTGTTTTATTTCTTTGTTACTTTATTTCCTTCTTATTTTGATTTCTAGTTTAAGTCAATAAAGTTTTTCCTTGTATTTTTACATGTTTCTAAAGACTGCAGACACTGGACAAAGAAGAGTCAACCGTAAATGATGGACAATTTTCTCTTCAATGCTATGGCATGCAATTTTGAGTGCCATGGCATGACACACTTCATGACGGAAGGATGCTTGGACAGAAAGTTTTCAGCGCTGCGGCGGTTATTTCAGCGCAGCGGCGGTTCACTTATAAATTTCTTTCCAATGCCATGGCATGTAATTTTCGATGCCATGGCATAATGCATTTTAAAAAAAAAAAAATTTTGTTGCTCCACCACTTATTGGTCCTGTGGGTTGCCACCATTACCTGCTTTCTCGCACAAGAACAACAACATGAGTGCTGAATCTACTTGACTCAAGACAAGGGAAGTCCTCCTTTTATTTGATTTTTTTGTCAATTTTCTTGATTGTTACATTGAGGACAATGTGTATTTCAGTTTGGGGGGTAACTTTGTGTTTGAGTTTGACTGTGTGTGTTGCTGTGCTTCAAGATTGGTTGTATGTTGATTGTGGTTAGTATGCTTTGTTAGTTTTTTCTGGTTTCTGGTTAGTTAATTGTTAGTTTTTTCTGGTTTCTGGTTAGTTAATTGTTAGTTTTTTTCTGGTTTCTGGTTAGTTAAAAAAAAATGATTAAAACAAAAACAGAATGAAGAGAATGAGGAAATACAAAAACAGTATTATATGCTGAAATTCTTTGTTATGATCTATGATGAGATTGGTTTAAACCTCAACTCATGGGAATACAAATATGCTATGAGAATGAGTAACTCAATCTTTTGGTGTGATTTTTACTCTGTTTTAACATAACTGGAAATCCTTTTGAGCACAACTATGATCAGTCCTTTGTTCTATGTGCAAAGTTTGTATAAACTAAAAGTCTTTATCCTTTTGAATGCAATAATTTGATTTGATTTGGAGATGAAGGTCATAGGCAGTTCTTTGGCCGTTTGAACCTTTCAAGCTAACCTGATTTTGTATCTTATCCATTGAACCTATTTTGAGCCTAATTGATAGAATGGAAAGAACCACCATTCAAGAGTATTTTTTCATAACCTCATTTACTACCTTATAGCCTTATTCCTGTTAAATTTTTATCCTTCTAAAGTCCCTTAAAAAGAGTTTAAATGCACTTTGGTATATATGATACAAGGGAAAGAGGGAGACATGGAGTCCAATGTGAGGTACAAGTTAAAAGAAAAATGGGTAGAAGAGGAGATAGGTTGTGGGCTTAAAAGATAAAGTCTCTTGATACATTGGGTTGAAGGAAGTTGTTATTCTGTTATGAATAATGTTCTGTTGTTGTTGATTTATTTTCCAATATAAAAAAAAAAAGGAAAAAAGAAGAAGAAAGAGGAAAAAGAAGATGAAGCAAACGTATTCTGTTGTTCAGCTTCAAAATGCTTGTTTGGTGTACATTGTCAAAAGAGATTAGAGTACAATAAGTTGGGGGTTGTTATGGAAGGTGTTACAATTTAAAAGTATCTGTCCAATGTGCGTACAAGATGTAAACTCTTTTCTTTGATTTTATATCTTTTCCCCTTCTTTGATAGCCAATCCTGAGCCTAACGTTACAAGCTAAAAGTCCTACCTGATCCAAATTGAGTTGGTTGTTGTATTTAAAGGATGTGGATATTTGTTTTATGCAACTGGCTTTAAGCTGGAATAATGGGATGTGATCCATAGCACACACACACTCTGGTGATGTTAAGCAGGTTTAGGTTGCCCTTTTTGATTGGTCTTACTCATGAATGTGGTGTTTAACTTCCTGTGGGTATTGGTTGAAATCTCTGAGATTTTATATAACACTGATTTCGGATATTAAATTCTTTTGCTTGAGGACAAGCAAGTGTTCAAGTTGGGGGTATTTTGATAAGTGAATATAATGCTAACTTTTAGGTTAAGATATCCCTATTATCTTATCTAATTATGGAAGAATTTAGCCTTATCCAGTTTTATTTGCAATTTTGTAGGAAGAAAACTGCTGGAAGAAAGATAAGACCGAAAGATTGCTTGCATAATAAGAAAAGCCGCAGTTTTTGTTGAAGAAAAGAAGACTGAGATACTGATGCCATGGCATGTAACTTTACATGCCACAGCATTGAGGAAATTGGCAGCATTACGGAATTTTAGAGATTTATGCAAATCAGGCTATCCAATTGAGACAAAAGACTTCTACACAATTGGACTTTCAATTTCCGTGGACAAGAACAATTGCAAATGGAAGAGGCTAGCTTTAGAATAAAAGGGACGACACAACACGGCAGAGAAAAAACAACCACGATAGACGATAGAATAGAGCAATAGACATAGTTAGTTTTAATCTTTATTTTGCATGCAAGCCATGTTTAGTGGCTGAAGCTCTTTTCTTTAGGACTGGGATGTAGCCATCATTACTTAAACTTCATTTATATAATTGTGATATTTTCCAATATCTGATTTATTTGGTGTTATTTCTTGTAAATGCTTGATCACCATTTGCATGTTTAAAGTATTGGTGAAGAGGCGACAGCTGACATCAATATTAGTTTGTATATTTTTCAGACTTTAATTGTGAATCACGATAGTAGATTCTCAATTTCTGCAGCATAATATTCTTTTGTTCATCATGCATTCATAGTAATTTTGGAGTCACGAAAGTAGTCCCATAATTATTATTTGAATAGTAAGATTATACTCTGAGAGGAGATAATATTTAATTAGGTGAATAGTTGTGAGGAATTATCACAAAATAATTATATGAATGGAATTTATAGTAATGGTTGGTGAAATCCCAAGTCCTAAAGTTTGTTTATCTGGAATCTCTTAGTTGAACTTTTTAATCTTGTTTTTGCGTTGATTTTTGTTATTATTACATCTACCTTCCTTTTTATGTTAATCTAGATAATAGGGTAGATATTGCTTAACTGGTAGTTGTTCACCTCCCTGTGGGACGATACTCGTAATTATACTATAATTGCATTACTTGCAATTAGAGGTTAGGAAAAACCGAGTCAATCATTTTGAAGTACATGATTTTATTTACTTTTTTTTTCCCCGAAAAGATAGGTATATTAACTTTTCAAAGTTAATGGATGGTGAGCGGATTGGGTGTGTGCAAAAGTGCATCAAAATATAGCTCAAACTCACACAAATATACACCTAAACCTCACTTAATCAATTGTAGTAAAGCTTAGGGATCATTCTCCACAGGGAAGGGGACAAAACCAAAATTTAAGTGCAACTAATTATTTGCTATCTATGTTAACTAATGCGATGATTTAGAGAGTGACATTTAACTAACTAAAACAAGGAAATAAACACATAAATGAGGAAGGAGGGTGATCCTTGGGTTCAATGCAAGGGTTCGGTTACTTTGACTCCTAAAAGCAACCGAGTGTAGGGCATCGCGGTCTCTCATCATGAGGAACCGCCAAGGCAGTTAAAAAGACACATGCTAAAGTTTCGGGTTTTGGAATTTTTTTTTTTTTTTTTTTTTTTTTTTTTTTTTTACATTTCATCCCTTGTCTTAGCAAACATGCAAACTACATGCATCAACCTCTTAATCCACAAGAAACAAAACAAACAAAACAAAAACAAGAAACAAAACAACACAAAACAAAACCAAAACCAAAACCAAAACCAAAACCAAAACCAAAACAAACCAACACAAACAAAATGAAACAAAATGGACTAAACTAAAACAAAAGGATACGCTTGGGTTGCCTCCCAAGAAGCGCTTGGTTTTAACGTCGCCGGCTCGACTCAATGCATTTCATCCTATTCCTTCCTTTAGTCTTTTCCTAACATGTTTGACCTCCTCTTCCAACAACATTCTTTTCATGCCAAACAAGGGACTAATACCCTTAATATCCTCAAGGGTCTTCTCAATCAACTCCTTGAAAGTGCTTAACTCCAAAAGCTTCCCTTCTTGTTTAGATTCCAAAGGAGATGATATTAACACAGGCAACATTTCATGCTCTTCCAAAAATGCATGTTCCAACCGAGGGAGTAAGGGCTTCAACTCAAGCTTGGGCTCATCGACTTTACGCTTTAGCTTATCTTCACCATCGCCACCGCAATACTTGGTCGATTTCAACCACTTCAAAATCTTCCCTATTATTTCATAAATGGACTCATCTACAAACCAATTCTTAACCATCTCACGAAGTTGTCCATCTATTCTATTCTCTTCTTCATCAAACTCAAGGGGAACATTGGAGGGAATATTTGTCTCCATTGTTTGAGATTCAAGATACCACTCCTCCTTCATCATTTCACCAACACCTTCTTCTACCATATCTACACGGAAGTGGTCCAGATTCTCTCTTGGATAATTCATGGCATCATTCTCATCGAACACCATGGTCTCGTGCAAGTTCAACCTCATGGGATGGTCTACTAAAAGCTTTGTGAAACTTCTCATCTCAAGCCGGATTTCTTCCATCTTTTTCATCAAGAGTTCTTCAAAATTTGGGTTTCTGTCCATGGGATTATTCATTTGATTCCCAAATCCTGAAGTTTGCCATGATACATTAGAAAACGATGGCCCCGAATTGTCCCAACTTTGATTGCTTTGATTATTCCAATTTTGACCACCTCCTTGGTTGTTCCAACCTTGATTTTCTGCTTGGTAGCTGCCATTGTTGCCCCGCTTTTGTTGAAATTTTCTTGCTGCCCAAAATTATTCATGAAGTTAACGGGTTCATCCGCCCACCACATTGATCCGTATGGTGGTCTCCTTGGCAAAGTCCACATATTAAGACCGATTCCAGTTCATCCTCGCCTCCAATGAATTCATCCTATCGGTTAATGCAACAATTGAGCACTAATGTTTGTGCCAATATCAAACTCTAGAAATCCCCTTGTTGAAATTGGTAGCTCACTTCGACTGTAAGCACTTATACGGTTGTTGAACCATGGCTCTAATGCACAAGTATTGAAATTAGGCTCTAAGAATTCCCAAACAACCGCTCTTTTGTTTTCCCCTGCTCGCCATTGAAAGTTAAAAATGAAAATATATACAAACACAAACAAACCTTTTCTAAATATATACAAAAACACAAAACTAACAAACAATTAGAACACTTAGAAACTCGCCATGTTGCCCTTCACCAAGAATGCGCCAAAATTTGGTGAGCGGATTGGTGTGTGCAAAAGTGCGTCAAATTATAGCTCAAACTCACACAAATTACACCTAAACCTCACTTAATCAATTGTAGTAAAGCTTAGGATCATTCTCCACAGGAAGGAGACAAAACAAAATTTAAGTGCAACTAATTATTTGCTATCTACGTTAACTAATGCAATGATTTAGAAAGTGACATTTAACTAACTAAAACAAGGAAATAAACACATAAATGAGGAAGGAGGGTGATCCTTGGGTTCAATGCAAGGGTTTCAAGCACTTTGACTCCTAAGGGCAACCGAGTGTAGGGCATCTTAACCAAGTGGCTACATCCGTTCACTCCAAATCTCCTTTCGGTCTCATTGAAATTATAGAATGAGGAATCTCCTTTCGGTCTCATCCCCACCTAGAGCACATTAGCGCCTATGGCTTCCACACAACTCTAATGCACAACTCTAGCCCTAGATGTTTTAGCCAACTACTTCACATTCCCTAGTTCAAGTGTTTAATCTAAGAGAACCACCTATTTTTCACTCCACATCTCCTTTCGGTCTCAATGGAATTAAAGAATAGAAGATCTCCTTTCGGTCTCACTTCTACCTTTGCACACTAAAACCTATGGCTTCCACACAATTTTAGTGCACAATTAAGTTCATATGGTAGTTGTTTCTTGTCTCAAACACCTCAATTTAGAGAATGCTAGGTAGTTTTTCCCACTTTTTGGTCTACATTCATGCATATTCTAAAACACACACGAACACCAAGAACACACACTAAATGTGGCCATCATGCAATGCATGTCAATTCATTAAATACAAGTAGAAAAATTTCAATTAATGCAAGCCCATCACTCTACAACCAACAAGAAATCAAAATAAACCTAACCCATACATCAAACACCAAGAATCACCCAAGATAAATTTAGCCTCTCATGGCTTCAAACAACCAACAATCACAATGAGAATCAACAATTGAAAGCATAGGAAATATGTAAGAAAAACTTCCCTTAATCAAAAGATTGGTGAATCCAACAAATTCCAACACTTTAGCAATCCAAATCAACTCCAAAGATGGATGTCTTCAAGCCACAAAATGCCAAACCCTAGCCTCTAGGAAAATCCTCAAGATTGGGGAAAATGTGCAAATAATGAAAAACTAACCCTAACCCTATCCTACTTGTCTTGTTTCTGCAGAAAATGGGGTATTTATAGACATAGGGACGTTGGGGAACAATTGTGAAGCTTCCAAAACATTAGGGACGCAAAATGCAAATTTCAGCTTTTGGATGAACAGTAGACCGCCGCAGCGGTCATTTCAGACCGCCGCGGCGGTCTACTGTAGCCACGTTAACCGCCGCGGCGGTTGAAATGACCGCCGCGGCGGTCCAAACCTTCGGGTTTGGACTTCTTTGGTTCGCGCCTTGTTCTGATTTTGTCCAGTTTTGGTCCCTTTTCGTCCGGAATTAGACAAAACTCTCTGAATGAAAGTTTTTCCTCTCTTTCTCAGCTTTCCATATCATCTTGAATCATCTCATTTGGACGTCTGAATCAAGATTTATGGCCTCCGGAAGATGGCTGATTTTTCTCCCTGTTTTCCTCTTCTTTGGTTCTGCCTTGTTCTGCTTTTGCCCAGTTTTGGTTCATTTGCTTTCGGAATTTGAGAAAACGTTCTGCATGAAAGTTTTAGCTCTCTTTCTTATCTTTCCATAGCATCTTTAATCACCTCATTTGGACATTCTCATCAAACGTTATGAACTCCCAAAGATAACTGGTTTTTAACCCCTTTTTTCCTACAAAACCAATAAAAGATGAGAATCACAAATATAGTGTGATTTCTCTAATAAACATGGCATATCTCAATGAAATCTATGCAAAAGCGTGAAAAACACATATTTAAGTTTATGAATATTTGATTCTCATCAATGGATCCAATGGTATTCACCTAAGTGAACTTTTCTTAGCACTTATTTTGGCTAAGACTATTTGACTACATGTCAACACTTTAAAATTACTCTTCTCCTAACTTATTCCCACAAAAATAACATAGCCTAACACAAGTGGTAAATCTAACGATATTATACAAAACAAAAGAAGGGTTAGCCTTACCACTTGATTTTTTGCTATGATCCATCCCCTAACTACTCGGAATTACTATCACTCACCCCGTATATACTCAACACTATTGGCATATTGATATTCCATCCATGCCTCAATGGCCAATTCGACAACCTTCTGTTCCTCTATCCATTCTCTCTCAAAACCCAAAGATTCCTATTCTTCCAAATCATCCAAAAAAGGTAACTCTAAGTTGTGCACGTTTTTCCCAAAATTATTCTTGATATATGGAGCAAATGTCTTGCCACCACTGAATGAAATTAATTCCTATTGTTGTGAGTGATGCCATGATACCAGAACCAATTTCCAAATATTCTGTGCTCGAGTACAAGTAAACATAAGATGTTCCATCATTTCCTCGCCATCTCCACACATTGGGCATATGGGTTCCACTGGGATTCTTCTTTGTTGCAACCTAACACTAATAGGCATAATATCATTACAGCATTGCCAAACAAATGCTTCAATTTCCTCTTCAAATTCAATTTCCATGTTTGCTTCCACATATTTTGCATTTTGCTTCGGCTGGTGCTGCTTTCCAGTTGTTGCTCTTGCTCCAACCTAATTTTTGTCAACTGAGTGTATGCAGATTTAACGGTATACTTTGCATCTGGACTAAATTGCCAAATCAGGTGATCTTTACTACCTAGAGCATCCAATGCAAGCTGCAGAATAACATGTTCATCCTGTGGTGGGAAGAGTCGGGAGATAAGAGAGGTATTCCAAGCTGTACCATCTGCAGATAACAATTCACTTACCCATCACACTAGCTGCTGATCAAGCTGACTACACCTGAGGCAAAAATTCTATCTGCTAGGTATCCAATGCGACTCCCACACCCGAATTGTCTTCCCATCCCCCACTTGATAACTTGTTCCCAAAGTAATCACATGTTTTGCTCCCATCCATCTCTTCCAAAGCCAAGATGCATTTCCCTTTATTTCCATACTCATCATCCCTTTATTTTTTTCTTACTAGGTTTTTTTAGTCATTTCATGAATTTCACAATAAAAAAGTTAAGTTCTAAATGGTCAAAGGGAGACTATAGTATTTCCAATTTTCAAAAGACAACTAGTAATAAAACTAAATTTCAAGAAAAGTAGATATTATGTACCGGAAAAAAAAAACTTTTTGTAAGAAATTTTAAATTTTAAAATTTTAAATAAAAATAAGTTCATTTATTTGTTTTATAAGAAAAAATATTTTTTGTATTTGGTATATAATCCAAACATGGCCAGTTTTTCAAAAACAACTCAAATTAGTCAATTCATTAGACCAAATTAATGCCTAATGTAGGTTCTCATCGAGTTTGATGCCGAGTTCAGTCTTCCACTCTAGTCAATGCTCTAGTTCAATCTTCTCATTTGAAAACAAGTGTTAAAAATGACATCTTACATTGATTTTTAAAACGCTATTTTTGTAATCTTTAATTAAGCTTTTAATCATTCTATGAATGAATATAGGGATGCCAACAATACCATGCAGAGAAGAAACATTTATCGATCATACACTTCCGAGAAATACATTATTTCTTGCATATAGTAAATAGCTCCTGAATTTTATTTTTATTTTCTTGGTAAGATTTTCGAAGTCCATCTAATCTCGCCAGGACTTTGTTTGATGAAAAGGACATGCTAGGCCAATTGAAAAAAATCAAATGCAGTCAGTTTATTGTGAAGACTACAAACTAAAACATCAAAATTGTTTAAGTGCAAATTGTTTCAACTTGTAGATTTAATAACCGACACTCACCAGACACTTGAATTGATAAGTCGGACATTTGGGGAAAAAAGCAAGGCCAAATTGTTAAAGTTAGCGACACAACTGGTGCAAAAATTAGCAAGGCATCACATGGTTTTGCCTAATCTATTTTAGAAACACGTTGCCCTACCACTTCCAGGTCCCACAAGTACAAGGGCAACTTGGTACGTTGCAAATCACCAACGGTTAGATCTGGATAAATTGAAGTATCGCGCAGTGATACGGCTGTCCCTTATATATTTCCCTCCACATTTTGTTATGCAATCATTCAATGCTTTTCCGAAATATTGAAGTCTTTCCTACCAAAGGGGTCCTCTCCACTTTATGTCATGCAGCATGTCAACAGAATACATGGTTCCTAATGCTTGATCGTCAGTTGGAAGGCAAAACCATGTGATGGCTCCTTGATAGGTCTGTTTATCATATTGCATCAAGATAACAAGCTAATCATTCTCCTATATAAACCCCTATAACTAGTTTGAGAACGACGATACTCTTCAAACACAATATTAATTGACCATTGCTTAGTTCCTTTTCCAGCTTGAACCATTCTACCCTTCTTTGTCCAATTTCACACAAGAAAGCATCCTGCAGAGCAATGGCCATCCGTCTGCCTCGTATTATTCAATCCAAGCAACTCCTGAAGCGCTCTTCCTCAGCAGCAATCAATGGTGCTGCTGCCTCAGCTTCAATGGATGTTCCAAGGGGCCATTTTGCAGTTTATGTCGGTGAAAGTGAAACAAAACGATACGTGATTCCTATTGCTTACCTGAACCAGCCTTCATTCCAAGACTTGTTAAGCCAGGCCGAAGATGAATTCGGTGATGATCATCCAATAATGGGGGCTTTGACAATCCCTTGCGGAGAAGAAGTTTTCATTGATTTAACTTCTCGCTTGAGTAGGAATGCGTGTTAGCCTTTGGCAACGGCAAACTTTGTATCTAGTTGTATATTGAGATAGCAATGCCAAATTTTGTAATTTAGAGCAAAACGCACGGATTTCTGACACATGTACAGTTACTGTTATGCACAAGTTAATTATAACAATTTGAAGTTCTTAGTTTCCATTCCTTGTCCATTCATTAAAAGATTCCAAAACATGACATTTGCGTGATTGCTTGTGACTACTGTTTCTTTTCTGTGAGAAAAAACCCTTGATTTTCTGACATGGTGATCATCTCAAAATGAATCTTCTTCTTAAGTGTCCGCTATATTGAAACTTATTATTTTAAAAAAGATATGAATTCATAATATTATTAGAAATATTAATAATTGCTGATCCCTTGCTCGACAAATGTAGTACGTTCCAACTTCCAGAATCGAAATTTGTGGTTATACTCCTCGATCCTTGTACTGAAACCATTGCTGGATGGAAACTGTCGGATGTTATTCCCGTCATAAAGATTTAAGCACGCAAATCACTAACAAGTTTTATGCTGAAGAGAATTTGACAGCACACCAGTACTAGATTAGAATGGATCTTGCGTGGAAATTTTAAATCAACCTTTCTCTGCAACATTGTTCAGTTAGTATTGTTGGATGTCTGTTTTCAGAATAAAAGCTTAGTCGCATAAATCCCTGACTTGGATTAACTGCCAAATATATTCAATGCATGTCATCCAGGTCTTCCTTCTTGTTTGTGATCATGCCCCTTCTTTCCGGGGTCTTGAAACTCTTTTCATGAACAAAAAGTAAATCTTATTGACTGACTTGAGTGTAAACAATGCATCACTATCCAATTTGTTGTGTAATTTGGCTCAACATGTTCAACCATCAATCAACATGCATGATATTCCGTAAGTGCTTGTCTGTGAAGTTGTGATTCTCATCAAATTATTATTTGGTGTTGAAACATCGTCATGTGGATTGCATACTATTCTGTCCCTCTGCCTATGACCAACTTGGTATAAATCTTCAGGTATATGAGGTTACTTGGCCCCTGCAACCAAACAACATAAGTGCAAGTAGGCCACCTATGCTATATTGGTGGTTCTCTATTGCTAGGTTAGTTGTTGCAGATTTATCTCCAGCACTTACGTAAAATGATTCTTTCAGGACGGCAAAGCCATGTGAGATAAAAAAAATACACGGTTTTAAGTGGACCACTTTTATCCAAGGTTTAATTTTCTTTAACTACTCTTTTCTATCGCTAGGGACTGACCACCAACTTGTCTGTCTCTCCCTGTATAAATATATCCGCTTCAATACACTAGCATAACTCAACCTTGAAAATCATCCTATTTCTGCAAACTGCAAATTTCATTCACAAGTGAGTTCTAATTTTTAGAAGTTTAGCACGTGTGATGGGTATTCACTTGCTGCGATTTTTTCGTGCTAGGCAGATTTTGAGTGGAGTTCTTTCAAATCCAGGAGGTGCAAATGTGCCCAAAGGCCACATTGCTGTTTATGTTGGAGAAACAAGTATGAAGAGATATGTGATACAATTATCCTATCTTGTTGGGATCAAAAATAATAAATCCCAAAAGACTACCCAAAAACCCGAAGGCAAACAAGATAACCGAACACAAGGAAGAACCAAATTTCTTCTCAAAGCAAAACTCACAATTTAATGAGGGTGGCCCACGAAATTCAAGTCTTGAGAAACTTTGATAACACAAGCCAAGAGCAAAAACACGTCCCACGTGCAATGGAACCCAAGAAGCAAACAAACACAAATTGGAAGCGGTCCCCACAAACAAATCAAAAGCTTCAATTTGTTGAATTGACTTTCGGCTAAGGAGAAAACAAGCAAAGCAATTTGCTTGAAAAAACTAAGGCTAATAAACAATCAAGAAAGAAGACTTCGGCCGAAAACCGTGCAAACACCGCCAAGCAATGTTTATATGTTTCTCTCTCAGATTCTCTGTATTTTAAACCATGAATAACATGTCCTATTTATAGGACTCAATTAAACCCTATACCTATTGGATTTGATAACTACTAACCAAAACCCAATATGATTAATAATTCTAAATCTAATAGAATTATTAAATTACAAATTATAAATCCAATAGGATATTAGGATACTTAGTTTAATTCTACTACATTGCCTCCTTAAATTAAGTTTTCAGAACTTATCATGCCTCGCATTTTCTTCAACTTCATAAACGAATCCATCTTCAACGCTTTGAAAATATCACCATTGCTCTTCGGTCTTGCAATAATCGATCACAATTTCTTTTCGTTGAACCAAATCACGAATGAAGTGAAATTTGATGTCGATATGCTTGCTTCGACCATGAAACATCGGATTCTTCGTCATCTTTATTGTCGACGTCTATCACACAAGATAGTAGTTGCTCCATCTTGCTTATGTTGAAGAAAATCTAGCATCCTTCTAAGCCACAATGCTTGAGTAGCACCGCTAGCCGCAATGTATTCTCGCTCACAGATAACGCGATAATCGTTGCTTGAACTCCACGAAAATATACTGGATCCAATAAAGAAAGCATAACCAAGTACTCTTTCTCTCCACGGTGTCACCAAATTTCAATCACTATCGGTGAATCCAAGAAGATCAACAGATCACTTTTTGCATAAAAGATTCCTTCACCTTGAGTACCTTTAATGTACCTCAAAATTCTCTTAGTCTGTAAGTGAGACTCGACGTGGATTTTCCATAAATCTACTTATTAAGCCGACAGAAATTGATATCGTGTCTTGTAGTCACAAGTATCTCAAACTCCCTACCAAACTTTTAAAATAAGTAGGATCCACACAAGTGCCAGTCCCATCTTTGGTTAAACGCAATCTTTCTTCAGCTGGAGTCAAGATTGGTTTTGCACCATCCATCTTGAATTTCTTCAAAATATCTCCAGCATATTTCTTTTGACAAATAAAAATGCCTTGATCAGTCTGCGAAACCTCAATTCCAAGGAAGTATGACATAAGACCCATGTCTGTCATCTCAAACTGTCGAATCATAGCCTCCCTGAATTCTGCAATCATCTTGGGATCATTTCCAGAAAATATTAGATCATCCACATATAAGCATACGATAACAACCGCACCATGAGAAGATGTCTTCACATATGAAGCATGATCAAAAGGACAGCGCTGAAAACCACTGTCAACGAAAAAAGAATCAATACGGGTATACCACGCTCTTGGAGCTTGCTTCAAGCCGTAAAGGGCTCTTTTTAAACGGTACACCTTATTTTCTTGACCTTTCTTCACAAATCCTGCAGGCTGTTCAACGTACACTTCTTCCTCAAGTATACCATTTAAAAACGCAGACTTTACATCCATTTGATGTATTTTCCAACCATTTTGAGCAGCTAAGGAAATAATTAAACGATCAAAGATTGCCGAGCAACAAAGCGCAAATACCTCAAAATAATCGATGCCAGGTTTTTGTTTATAACCTTTAGCAACCAACCGCGCTTGAATCTGTCTACTTCTCCATCAGGCTTGTACTTCGTCTTGTAAACCCACTTGACACCAATGGGTTTCTTACCACTTGGAAGATTTGTGAGCTCCCAAGTATCATTCTTTTCAATGGCATGAATTTCATTAGCCATTGCTTTCTTCCAGTGATCCTCACGAACAGCATCTTCAAAAGTAACTGGGTCACAATCTGCAAAGAGAGCAAAATTAACAACATCTTCGTCAGATAAATTTTGAGAGTGACCATCAGCAACATAATCCTGCAAACGAGCTGGTAGACGTCTTTGTCTTTGTGGCCGACTAGACTGCACAGGAATAGGTTGAGTAGAAACTGGGTGCTGTTCGGGTACTTCGGGCTGATTGACCTCATCATCATTGTCATAAAAGTATGAAGGTTGAGGAGGATGACTAACCGAATCATCTAACCCTTTTTCTGACCAATCCCAGACACCTTTCTCATCAAAATTCACATCTCTACTAAAGGTGATCTTCTTTATCACAGGGTTGTATAACTTATACCCTTTAGTCTCAGAACTGTAACCAATAAAAATACACTTGTCCGCCTTATCATCCAGTTTCTTTCTAAGAGCATCTGGAACATGTGCATATGCCAAACAACCAAATACTCTAATATGAGAAATATTTGGCTTTTTACCAGACCAAACCTCATAAGGGGTCTTCCCACTATTGCATCTAGTAGGACATCTATTTAATAAATAGATACCACATGAAATCGTCGCCTAAAACCCTTGGGCATATGTTTGGCAACCATCATTGATCGCACCATGTCCATCATACTCGTTTCTTTCTTCGCAACACCATTCTCACGAGGAGTATACCTTGTTGTCATCCGATGCTTAATACCATGTCCTAAAAATCATCACAGCATCGTATACTCGCGGCTCTATCGATTCTCAAAGTTTTGATGAAGTAACCACATTGCTTCTCAACATACACTTTAAAACTTTTAAAAGTGTCACAAGCATCGACTTATTCTTCAAAAATAAACCTGTGCCTTTCATCTTAAATCATCAATGAAAGTAATAAAATACTTATTACCTCCATTATAAGGAACATCCACGTACATAAATCGAGTGAATGAGTCAGAATGGTTCTTTTGCCCTCCAAGCCTCACCTTTAGGAAACGGATCTCGATGCTTCTTGCCCAAAATACAAGACTCACACTGTCTATGGTGAAAGTTGATGGAAGGCAGCCCAAAAACAATATTATTCTTAGCCAAAAACTGCAATCCACGAAAGTGAAAGTGCCCAAATCTCATGTGCCACAACCAAGTGTCATCAACCTCAATTGAGTTGAAACAAGATGAACCACCACAATTCAAAACAATAGGAAACAATCTACTATTGGTCATGTTCACCTTTGCAATCAAACCCAATCTATCATCAGTGATGGTGCAGACGCGTTTTCGAAAACGCAAATCATAATTCTTCTCTTGAAGTTGACCCAAACTCAAAAGATTTTGATGCAAAGCAGGCACATAAAACACATCAGCAACAGCACTTTTTGCACCATTTTTCAAGGTAATAGGAATATCTCCTTTACCACATACAGGCACTTCATGATTATTAGCAAAACGAACAGTGGATTTAAATGACTCATCCAAATTTTTAAATAATTCCTTCTTTCCAAATATGTGGTTACTACATCCAGAGTCAACATACCACATGTTATTTTTAGACTCTAACCATACCAAACAGAAAATAAGATAGTCTCATGCTTTTCACCAGAATCTTCAGCAACATTAGCACTAATATCCTTATTTTCTGATTTATTAGACCAACAATTCTTTTGGATATGGCCTACTTTACCACAATTAAAACACTTAGGCCCTTTGCGATTATTGTTGGAATTATAAAAATTGCCTCTTTGTTGGGAGGAATTGTTACCTCTACCGCGACCACGATAATTACCTCTTCCTCGTCCACGACCTTTGAAATTCTGACCACGACCACCAGAAGCAGCATTATTGGACGAATTTTCACTGCTTTTCTCCTTAGCAGTCTGAATTTTTACAACTTGCAACGCCTTCTCCACAGGCTCCTTTTCATGGGATTCATCCAATTTGCCATTAATTCTTTGTTCATGCAGCAGCAATGACCCTTGCAATTCATCAACTGACAAAGTTGACATCTCTTTGTCTCTTGCATCACTAAGAACAACATGGTCAAACTTTAATGGCAAAGTATTCAAGACCTTTTCTACAATGAGTTGATCAGTAAGATCATACCCATTCAACTGCATCTCGTTCTTTATATCATTCAAACGAGAAAAATAAGATTCAATAGTCTCATTCTTTTCCATGCTGCATAGCTCGAACTTTCTTTTCAACGTTAACAAATTATTTTGTTGGACTTTGTCAACGCCTCGATACGTTTTGGCCAAAATATCCTACGCTGCTTTTGCGGTTTTAGCGATGGATATTTTTCCAAAAACGGAATCATCAATTGCTCGATGTATTTGAGACAACGCCAAACTATCGCTTTGTTTCGCTGCCTTAGTAGCATCCTGCTAAATTTTCTTGAATATGACCTAACAAATCAAACGCGCGTTGAGATGCGTTTCCATCTTGATCCTCCAAAATTGTAATCTTGTTTACCCTTTAATTTGTGTACGTTACAATTAATATTCCGATTTGCCATAACTTCCAAACACCAACCAATGCTCGATACGGATGTTGGGATCAAAAATAATAAATCCCAAAAACTACCCAAAAACCCGAAGGCAAACAAGATAACCGAACACAAGGAAGAACCAAATTTCTTCTCAAAGCAAAACTCACAATTTAATGAGGGTGGCCCACTAAATTCAAGTCTTGAGAAACTTTGATAACACAAGCCAAGAGCAAAAACACGCCCCACGTGCAATGGAACCAAGAAGCAAACAAACACAAATTGGAAGCGGTCCCCACAAACAAATCAAAAGCTTCAATTTGTTGAATTGACTTTCCTAAGGAGAAAACAAGCAAAGCAATTTGCTTGAAAAACTAAGGCTAATAAACAATCAAGAAAGAAGACTTCTTCCGGAAAAACCGCATGCACCGTACAAGCAATGTTTATATGTTTCTCTCTGTATTCTCTGTATTTTAAAGCATGAATAACATGTCCTATTTATAGGACTCAATTAAACCCTATACCTATTGGATTTGATAACTACTAACCAAAACCCAATATGATTAATAATTCTAAATCTAATAGAATTATTAAATTACAAATTATAAATCCAATAGGATATTAGGATACTTAGTTTAATTCTACTACATATCTTAACCATCCTTCATTCCATCATTTACTACGACAGGCTGAAGAAGAGTTTGGATTCCACCATCCAATGGGTGCTCTAACAATTCCTTGCAATGAAGAAACCTTTATCAACCTCACTTGCCATTTATGTTGCCAATAAGCAAAGAGAAAGCTGTTTTGGCTGTACAAATAGGAGGTTAAATTATGCCTACATTAGTCATTCGAGTAGAATCCAGTTAATCCAATTTTTGACTAGGATGACTAGATTCTTCTTTGTACGATGTAAATTTTGATTGACTTGCCATTGAATATATCAAAAGCTTGCGGATTGATGACAATTACTATTCACGTGCCTATTTTTCGATTATATTTTTTTAAATTATTTTCCTGTAATATATTACTCACATGCCTCTTGATTATTCATAAACAAAAGATGCACCTTAAATGCACAAAAACTAGAAAAGGTCAAATATATAACCAACAAACATGCAGATGTTTTAAACTAGTTTTCTTTTGTAATTTTTATATTTTCTTTTTATTGCAATTTCTTACTACAATACACATATTTTTAAAATAAGACCAAGTTTAGAAGAACAAAATATTGCATATATATTTTTGAAAATATTATGCTCGGAACTTAAAAAAACGAAAAATCCTTCTTAAAAGCTTCTTCACTTTTTGTGTCGATAAAGGTATAATTTGGCTTGTAGATATTACTTTGACAATTTTAGCAATCATCAAAAGGAAGATTCAATTAAGCAAGCTTCCTCTAAATAAGGTTTTCCATAGAAAAAGAACTAATGGGTGAACTAAGTTGATTTGTGGATAAGTCTGCAACTTGTTTGTTAAATTGCTTGAGAAGATATGTTTCCAGGATTCACTTTGTCAGGTTGTCAAATTGCCTGCCATTTACCTCACATGACAAAAACGACAATCTGGGGTATACACTTCTGTCCTGAATTGATATTGGGTGACACAAGGAAAAACAAATAAGTCGAAATTATTTTAACATTAACGAAACATCAGATGCAGAAATTAGCAGAGCATCAGATGGTTTTGCCTAATCTATTGCATAAAAATATTGCCTCCACCATTTTCAGATGCCAGAAATAAAAATGCAATTTTGAGACATTTTACCAACATCTATTTGGATACTTTGTTGATGTGAGCTGTGCCGGCCCTATAGATTTCATTATACAATTGTGGGATTCTTTTCGCAACAATGACACCTTTAATTCTAAAGGGGGCTCTGTCTGCTTTATGTTCAGTGATCTGGTAGGACCTTCATCATTTCAATAGAATAAATGGTTGTAAATGCTTGATAGCAAGTTGTAAAGCAAAACCATGTGATGGCTTATGAGAGCTATTATCTAAATTTGATGCACATTAAAGAGACCTATTTATCATATTGCCTCAAGATAACATAGTTGTCATTCTCCTATATAAAAGCATATAACTTGTTTCAGAAACATAAGTCATCAGAAACAATATTGCCAAGTGCTTAGTTCATCTGCCCCTTTGTCCAACTTCATACAAGAAATTAAGTATTCTGTGGTGGAATGACAATCCGTCTACCTCGTGTTATTCAAGCAAAGCAACTCGGCTTTCTTCCCAGGCAGCAATTAGTGGTGCTGTTGCTCCAGCTTCAGTAGATGTTCCAAGGGGCTATTTTGCGGTTTATGTTGGTGAAAGTGGAAAGAAGCGATACGTGATTCCTATTGCTTACCTCAACCACCCCTCATTCCAGGATTTCTTAGGCCAAGTTGCGGTTTAATTCGGTTTTGATCATCCAATTCGGTTTGACAATCCTTGTAGAGAAGACATTTTCATTGATCTAACTTCTCGCTTGAGTAGGAAAGCATGTTAGCCACTGTGAATGGAATTTCAGTAATAGTATTTTTAGATAGGCAGCAAAATTTTGCAACTTAGGTAGTGCAAAACGAGCAAATTTTCATGTACATATAGTTACTGGTTAATAACAATTTGAAATTGATGCTTCTTGGCTGGCATTCCTTCTCCTGTCATTCAAAAATTCCATAACATCATTATGTTTCATTCCTTGTCTCTATTAGCATAAGTTACTTGGGAAAAAGGTGAAAATTTTATAAGTCAAGAAGATTTTCATCACATCTAATCAGGAGGCTATTTTTCACTACTAGTGATGATGTGCACTCATGAGCTCATATTCTACCTATATCTCATATATCAACTATCTCGATTTAATGTAATTTTAGAAAAATAGAAATCAATTTTGTATTTATTTTGTTTTTGTAAATTAGAAGGCAAAAAGAAGAAAAAAAAAAGATGGAAATGTCGTCTAGCAAAGTAAGAAAAATCCAAGTTTTAAGTTTTTGGAAAGAATTTTATTAACCGAGGCTTGAGTTTTTCTAGACACAAAGCATGAGGGAGCTATTAAAGGTATTTTTGGAACATAGAAACATTCCAGTGATTTTGATTGGAAACTCCAGATAGTACTGGGATATAGTAGCATTTACGTGATTGTGACTGAATTTTCTTTATTTTGTTGATTTTTTTCCTGGTTGTAATATATTTTCCCTCCCTTCTTTTAGACACCATTGTACTACATAATTGTAATTTGTTTGGAGACCTAATACACACACAAGTACAAGTTTTACATGTTAAAAAATATAAATATCTAACTTAAATTAATTAGTAATGAGCAAAGTGATCAAATGATCTTATTAATTAGTCAATGACTCTTCAGAAAACAAATGTATGATATAATTTCTTGACGTGGGACATTTGTAATAGTTTTGAATTCTGATAGATGTTTAATAAAATAAATCCATTAGATTTTTAGAATTTTGCAATTGTAATAAAATATTCAAATTGCTTCAGGAAATATTTTTTGTGTAGGATTTGACTATCAAATTGTTTTAGCTTTGGTTAGTAAGGAAATTCTATGTAAAAGTGTTAATGTAATAGATTTTTAGGAAGGTTATTAATAATATTGAGGGCAAGAAATGTGATTACAAATGGAGTAAGATATAAAGTGGTGGATGGGAAGATAATTCGAGTGTGGGAGTCGCCTTGGATACATGGCAGACAGAATTTTCGCCTCAGGTGTTGTCAGCTAGAGCAGTAGCCAATCAGATGGGTAAGTGAGCTGTTGTTCGATGATGGTATGACTTGGAATACTTCACTCATCTCACGACTCTTTCCAAAACAGGATGAACAAGCTATTTTGTAAATTACATTGGATTCCCTAGGCAACCGAGATAAGTTGATTTGGCATTCTAGTTTAGATGCAAAGTTTACAGTTAAATCTGCATATACACAGTTGACACAAATCAGATCAGAGCAGGAGCAACAACCGGAGAGCAGCACCAACCAAAGTAAAATGCAAAATATGTGGAAGCAAATGTGGAATCTGAATGTCAAGCTGAAATTGAGGCATTTTGTTTGAAAGTGTTGCCATGATATAATGCCTATTAATGTTAGGCTGCAACAATGAAGAGTTCAAGTGGATCCCATATGCCCCATGTGTGGAGACGGAAAGGAAAGTATTGAACATATTATGCTTACTTGTACTAGAGCGCAGAACATTTGGAAATTGGCTCCCGTATCATGGCCTCACTCTCAACAACATGGAATTCATTTCATAGAGTGATGGCAAGATATATGTTCAATACATCATGAAGAAGTTTGGGAAGAACGAGCACAACTTTTGGTTTACCTTTGATGGATGATATGGAAGAGTAGGAACCTTTGGGTCTTCAAAAAGGAAAGGATGGAGGAAAGGAAGGTTGTGGAATTGGCTATTGATTCATGGATGGAATACCAACATGCCAATAGTGATGAGGAATTACAAGCCGAGTGGTAGTAATTTTGAGGTGATAGGAGAGGGAACATAACAAGGAATCAAGTGGTAAGGCTAACCATTCTTTTGGTGTGTATAATATGGTTAGAGTTTCCACTTCATTTATGCTATGTTATTTTTGTGGGAATTAGATAGGTGTAGGGATTTTTTAATGTCTTGACAAGTTGTCAATTAGTCTTAGCCAGCATGAGTGCTAAGAAGAGTTCACTTTGGTGAATTAAAGTGTATCCATTAACTTTGAAAAGTTAATATAACTATCTTTTAAAGGAAAAAAAAAGATTCTTGTTGAGGTTGGATTACCTCTCCTCCATGAAGGCGTTCGTGGTAATTTTTCTAGTTTTTATAAAACTATTTAGGTGGTTGAATTTCTTCTGGTTTTAGATCTAAGCAACTGATTTTATTGTCGTTAATAAAGGAAACAAGTGATTACAAAGGGCCCTTTTCTTCCCAAACTTACACAGTCATTGTTTCTATTCTTACACCAAATGCTCAAGCTAGATCCAATGCAGCTTTAGCTATCATTTACTCATTTCTCACTTCTGATCTTGTTGTTTTCTGCTTCTTTCAACCAGGTAGTTAGCTTGTGGTGTAACATGCCAACGATGGACAATGGGAAACCTTTAGATATGGTGTTGGGAGTCTCGGATCTGTTGTAAAAATTGGAGCTTACTAGAAAAGAAGCAACAGGGGTGATAATTTAGGAAGCGGATGTTACAAAAAGTATGGAAGAGTGTTCAAGATGTCTGGTCGGGCGAATTTTTGGAGATCAGAAGGTGAATTTTACAGGACTCAAAACTACTCTGGAAAGAGTTTGGCCAACCCGAGATCCTTTCAAAATCCGAGAGCTAGGGACTAACCTGTACCAGTTCGTCTTCAGCAACAAAGAGGATAAAGAAATGGTCTTGCAAGGCAAAGGCTAGATGTTCGACTAGCAGTACATCATCGTCCGTGATTGGTCAAATAACTTTCAGCTTATAGAAGAAAATTTTCACACGGTGGAGCTTTGAATCCAAGCTTGGAACATCCCACCTCAATGGTCGTCAAGAGACATGGAATTCATATTGCAGCAACTTTCCTTTCCCCAAGGTGCTGGACATTCTCATTCCAGAAAGCGGAAGCAAAGCTAGTAGATGCATGAAGATTTTGGCTGAAGTCGACTTACACAAGCCTCTTTTGATGGGCACTCGGCTGAAAAATTGCAAGACCAAGAGTGGTGGATCTATTTTAAGTATGAAAACTTGGCATCCTTTTGTTATTATTGTGGCAAAGTTGGGCATATGAAGAGAATGTGTAAGGCGAGAAGGTTTGCTATGGAAAATAATGAAATCTGAGAAGGGCAATTCGGTGATTGGTTGCGTGTTGCAGGTACCAAACCTCATGCTCGAGAGAGAAGAGGGAAGGTAGGTTCTGAAAGCAAAATGCATCAACAAGTAAAAGAATCAGAAAAACGGAAGGACAAAACCCCAAATTCAAGCATGGAAGTGCAAGCGAAACAACAAAACGAGGACCCTAGAAATCTCCACCTAGTAATGGTAAATGCTGAACCAAAAAAAGGATGGCAAGGAGGGTTCAGAGAACACGCACCTACTAAGCCTGATTTTCTGAATATGGTTGCAGAAGTTAGGGAGGTAAGGATGCAAAATGAAGGCCACACAAAAAGGCAGGACCGGGGGGGGGGTGGAGAGTTGGTAGTAAATATGAAAGCAAGCAATGTAGGAAAAACAATCAAGATGTTTGAAGGTCCGGTAGTGGCAGCTAGCAACCAAAGCAATCAGTTTGTGGAAATGGAGGTAGACACCCTACAGGAGAAGGAGGAAGGTGACAAATCAAACGCTAAACTTGAGTTGATTAATGTGCCAGTTAGAAGTCAATCAACAATTCAGCCACAAAGAGAGAATCAATACAAGATCGATAAAGCAACATTAGTAAGAAAGATAAAAGTAGAAAAGCAAGGTCGAAGATGGTCAAGAAAAGGTAACCAAGAGGGCTGAAGGGCCGCAACTCAGGGACAGTCATCCATTAGGGGTAAGCGACCTTGGCGGTTTCAAGATGAAACTTCTGAATTAGAAGAGAATGAGGACTTATACAACAAAAAGATAAGATGTGAAGGTCAAGGCAATGGCAACTTGTCAAAGGTGGTGGCGACTAGCCTTGAGTGATCCCAGCATGATAAATGAAGATATGTGTGTGGGATTGTAAAGGTTTGGGAGGACCCCCTACAGTTCCCCAATTGAGGGAGATTATTTTATCCCACATTACGGAACTTTTATTTTTAGCTATAGCAAGAAAAAAAAAAAGAAGAAGAAATTTTGTGGCTACAGTGTGGCGAAGATTGGGATGCCAGGAACGATGGAGGGTTCTACAGTCGGTCAGCACAAAAGGAGGAATGCTTGTCTGTTGGGATGAGAGCATAAAGGTCAAGCAAATAAGATCAACTAGCTTTTGTATCTAGCTGGAATGCGAGAGTATAGAAGAGAATCGAATCTTTTGGACCATTTTTTTGTACGCGAGCACTGACCATAAACTAAGGGGGTGCTTGTTTTGGGGGTTTAGGAGGAGGGAATGGATTTCAAAGTATTTCCTCCACATTTCCTCTGCTTGGTTTGCATGTTTGATTACCCCATTGGGGGGTTTCCTCATACCCCCCAATATTAGGGGTATGACTTATGAGAGGGGAGAATAGGTTCTATTAAACAAATTTTTTTTAATTAACTAATAATGATTAAAAAAATTAATAATAAATTAGTTTAATATTGTAATAAATAATTAATTAATATTAACTAATTAGTTAATATAAATTAATTTATAATTAACTTATTATTA
Source organism: Gynochthodes officinalis (assembly GCA_020080225.1). NCBI lineage: Eukaryota > Viridiplantae > Streptophyta > Magnoliopsida > Gentianales > Rubiaceae > Gynochthodes > Gynochthodes officinalis. The sequence goes on along the minus strand of CM034618.1, from coordinate 43,358,502 downwards.
TTAATTAATAATAAATTAATTAATTAGGATTAATTTAATTAATCATTCAGTTACTTAATACAGTAATTTAATATTATAATTAATAATTAATTAATCTCATTCATTAATATTAATTATTATAATGAATGTATAGTTAATATTAATTAATTTATAAATAATTAATTTATAATAATTAATTACTTAAGATTAATTTAATCAATAATATTTTTATTAATAATTAATTAATTTAATATTATAATGAATAATTAATTTTTACTAACTAATTAATTAATAGTAATTATTACAATTAATTTTAATAATAAATAAATAATTAAGATTAATTTAATTAATCATTCATTTACTTAATATTGTAATTTAATATTACGATTAATAATTAATTAATCTCATTCATTAATATTAATTATTATAATTAATGCATAGTTAATATTAATTAATTTATAAATAATTAATTGATAATATTGATTAATTTATAATAATTAATTACTTGAGATTAATTTAATCAATAATATTTTTATTAATAATTAATTAATTTAGTATATAATGAATAATTAACTAATATTAACTACTTAATTAATAATAATTATTACAATTAATTTATAATTATAATTGGTAATTATACCCAATTCCCACCACAAACCAATCAGCATAATTATAATGAAACAACCCACTATCATTCTCCATTACTATCATTTTCATTCTCTTTCCCATAACCTTAAATGAACCAAGAAACCCCTAAGACAAGAGCAGTGGAAGTTCTTAGAGCATCAAAGACAGGATTGGGGAGACACGTGGCTTATGAGAGGAGATTTTAATGACATCTTAAGTTCCAAAGAGAAGTGTGAAGGGAGGAAATAAGTAGAGGCCAGTTGTCAACCTTTTCAATCATTGTGAGTCATATGGAAATGGGAAATATAACCTTTGTGGGAAAGAGTTTTACATGGGCTAATAATAGAGTAGGGGAAGGATTAGTAGAAGAAAGGCTAGACAGATTTTTTGGCTTTTCAACTTGGTTGTTTAGCTATCCAAGAGCAAAGGCCTATCATGTGGAGAGGCACTCATCGGATCATTCACTCATCTTGATGGACACTGAACCAAAAGAGCAAAAAGCTAAGAAAAGATTTATATTTGACAAACGATAGGTCAAAAAGGAGAAAATGAGCAGACTAGTGGAAACTACATGAAGAATGCAGCAAAGAGGCACCCCAATGTATCAACTTTGTGCCAAAATAGGACAAAGCGGAGTGGTGCTTTTAAAATAGGGCCAGATGAACATGCACAATTCAGCTAAACAATTAGCAAGGATCAAAACACAAATGGAGTCCCTATCTAGGTAGGGGGTAAGAGGAATTGGCGTGAATGGAGCAAACTAAAAAAAGAACTTCATAGTGCTTACAGAGACGAGGAGGTATATTGGAGACAAAAATCAAGAGTCCAATGGGTTCAAGAAAGTGAAAAAGACACGAAGTTCTTCCACGCCTCAATTATCAATAGGAGGAGGAAGAATACAATTGAAAGACTGGTGAAGGAGGATGGAAGCTTGTGTAGAAGCATTCAAGAAGTGAAGTAGGAAACGCTAAGATTTTATGAGAAACTCTTTTCTACATCTAGTTCGAACTTGTAGCATGATGATTTGGAAGTTATCCTATTGTCGATCAATGAAGCATTGAATCATAGGTTGACGAGACCTGTGGAAGAATCAGAAATCAAAAATGCTCTATTCAAAATGAACCCTAACTTGGCCCCTGTGCCTGATGATATGAATCCCATTTTCTTCTAGTCTTATTGGAATGTGGTTGGTGTAGATTTGTGCAAAGCTGTTAAATACTTTTTTGAAAACCAAAAATGCTTAAACAACTGAATCACACACTAATCACGTTGATCTCAAAAATTTAAAATCTTGAATTTGTTGGCCATTTTCGACCTATTAGCCTATGTAATGTAGTGTATAAGTTCATCTCTAAAATACTGGTTGGCCGGATGAAAGTTTGCCTTCTCAATTGCATTAGCCTTTACTAGGCGGCCTACATCCCAAGGAGACAAATATTAGATAATGTGATAGTTGCGCACAAGTGCATTCATACGTTAAATGCTAAACATAAAGGAAACTAGGGCTAGATAGCCATCAAACTTGATATGGCTAAAGTATACGATAGGGTAGAGTGGAAATTCTTGTGTGAGATCCTCTGGAGAATAAGGTTCTCTGGCAATTTCATTGGTTGGATATGGCAATGCCTTAGTTTTGCTACGTTATCTGTTAATATCAATGGCGAAAAATGTGGGTATATCTAACCAACTAGAGGCATTAAACAGGGGGATCCGTTATCACCCCATTTATTCTTAATTGTGTATGAGGCTTTCTCAAACATGGTTAAGCAAGCAAACCTTAGGGAGGAATACAGGGGCTTAAGGGTGAGCAAGAAAGGCCCACAAATCACCCACCTTCTATTTGCAGATGACTTATTGCTCTTTTGTGAAGTAGGAGTGGAGCAAGCAGATAGGATCAAGGCTTTGCTATCCAACTACAGTAGATTTTCAGGCCAACTTATCAACTGGGAGAAATCTTTGATCTTCTTCTACAAGAACATCCCACAAAAGCAAAAAGATGACATCTGTTAGATTTTAGATGGCATCAAGAAAAAGAGGAAAGCCAGGTATCTTGGACTCCTCATGATCATTGGTAGAGCAAAAAAGAAGGTGTTCAACTATGTAGAGGAAAAAGTCCAACAAAGAGTTACTGGGTGGAAAAACAGGTTTCTTAGCCAAGCTATGAAGGAAGTGCTTATCAAAGCGGTCATCAATGCTCTCCCCACTTACGTGAAGGCATGTTTCAAACTTCCCAAAGGAATTTGCTAAACCATCATCAAAAGGACTACAAGCGTTTGGAGGGGAGACAAAGAAGGTAGGTGAACCAAGATCCATTGGAAAGCATGGAAGGATCTGACATGGCCAAAAGAGGAGAGGGGCTTGGGCTTTAAAAATATACAACTTTTCAATGAAGCACTTATAGCAAAACAAATTTGGAGGATTATCACACAGCCGAACCTCCTCCTCATGAGCAAGGTAATGAAAGCCAAGTACTTCCCAAAAGTGGGTCTCTTGCATGTCCCGATTAGAAACAATGCATTATGGCTATGGAAGTGTTAGATAGGAGTCAGACATGTTATCAAAAGTGGGGCCATTTTCAAAGTGAGGGATAAAGAATCTGTTAGGATATGGGAGAGCCCTTGGATTCCTGGTAGACCAAATTTCTAGTCAACACCTCTTCTTATTCATAGGGAGAAGGTCATATGCGTGAGTGAGCTCTTGCATGACAAGGGAGATCGCTGGAATGAGGAACTAGTGTGCCAAGTGTTTAATCAGTCAGATGCTGACGCCATTGTAAGTATCCCCCTCTCAAGTGACATTCATAGTGATCATAAAGATAAACTTGTGTGGAACTTGACACAACAAGAAAACTATACGGTCAATTCTGCCTACCAAAATGCTATCAAGGGCCATTTGGTGATGCACCAACAAGCCGAGAGTAGCTTAGTTAGGGGAGCAACAAAGATGGCATGGAATAGTAGTTGGAAGCTAGACATCAATGGGAAACTCAAACACTTCAATTGGAGATATTGGCATGGAATTCTTCCAACAAAAGATCAGTTATTAAAAAAAGGCATTCCGAAAGATCCAATATGCAATATGTGTGGAGAAGTTGAGGAGACCTTAGAACACATCCTATTGCACTGGCCCAGAGCACAGAAAGTATGAAAAATAGCCCTGGTAAAATGGGATGCATCCAAGGGAGAAGATCTCAACTTCAAACAATGGTGGTCTAAAATTTGCAATGGAAAAAAGGGAAATCACCTGCAAGACAGAATTGAACTGATAGTCTACATTTTTATTGATACTCTGGAAAATTAGGAATTTAAGGATATTTCAACAAGAATGGAGAAAAGAAAAGGTAGTGGTAGACCTCGCTACAGAAGAATGGCTGGAATTCCAAGAGGTGAGTAGATTAGAGAGAGAATCAAGTTAACGGAAGTGACTAGGAATAATGAATCAAGTTCAATGGTAGTTAGCCAAGACAAGGACTTTTTTGATAGGTTGAGGTAAGGGTTAGAATGGAAAGAATATCCAGCCAACATGAGAATAGAATATTCTACCCATTATAGCTCAAAGAGGTACAAACTGACTAAGCAAAAGTTTGGTTTTTGTTATTGCTTGATGAACATGTAGATATTCTATTAACTTTTGGCCTTGCAAGCTAAGACATTTAGAGATAGACTTTAGCATGATTGGGAACATCCCAAACTGACTTACTTAACCTCATTGTAAGAGCTAAGGTCTTCTTTGCCAGTGGGCTAGATGTAAATGTTACAATTTTGATAGTTAATATAATGATCATTTTTTTGGCCTAAAAAAAAAACTATTTAGATGGTGATCATGTATCTCATGTCTTCCATCATCTTCCGCTGTGTCATTTCTAACACCCATTCTCCTAAAAATACTCGAATAGAAGATGAACGTTGAGAAGGGTGGAAAACTTAATCTAAAATCGACGCAACATGGAAAATCAAATCCAACTCAAGTGTTTTTAAATTACGTGAGGAGAATTTGGGAGAGAAATTTTGAAATAAAAATTCGTTTGGATATTTTATTTGTTTTGTAAGAAAAAATAACTTTTTGTGCTTGGTATATAATCAAAACATCATTTTTTCAAAAACAACTCAAATTAGCCAATTCATTAGGGTTAATAAACCAAATTAATGCCTAATGTAGGTTCTCATCGAGTTTGATGCCAAGTTCAATTTCTAGTATTGAATTTGAGTTGAGTCTTCCACTCTAGTCAATGCTCAAGTTTAATCTTCTCATTTGAGGACAAGTGTTAAAAATCATATCTTACATCGATTTTTAAAACAATATTTTTGTAATCCTTAATTAAGCCTTCCACTCTAGTCAATGCTCAAGTTTAATCTTCTCATTCGAGGACAAGTGTTAAAAATCATATCTTACATCCATTTTTAAAGCACTATTTTTGTAATCCTTAATTAAGCTTTTAATCATTCTATGAATGAATATAGGGATGCCAACAAAACCATGCAGAGAAGAAACATTTATCGATCATACACTTTCGAGAAAGACTATTTCTTGCATATAGTAAATAGCTCCGGATTTTTATTTTTTTTTTCTTGGTAAGATTTTCGATGTCCATTTAATCTTGCTAGGACTTTGTTTGATGAAAAGGACATGTTAGGCCAACTGCAAAAATCAAATGCAATCAGTTTATTGTGAAGACTACAAACTAAAACATCAAAATTGTTTAGGTGCAAATTGTTTCAACTTGTAGATTTAATAACCGACACTCATCGGACACTTGAATTGATAAGTTTGGGACATTTGGGAAAACAAAACAAGGCCAAATTGTTGAAGTTAGCTACATAACTGGTGAAAAAATTAGCAAGGCATCACATGGTTTGCCTAATCTATTTTAGAAACACATTGCCCTACCACTTTCAGGTGCCACAAGTACAAGGGCAACTTGGTACGTTGCAAATCACCAACGGTTGAATCTGGATAAATTGAAGTATCGCGCAGTGATACGGCTGTCCCTTATATATTTCCCTCTACATTTTGTTATGCAATCATTGAACGCTTTTCCCAAATATTGACTTCTTTCCTACCAAAGGGGTCCTCTCCACTTTATGCCATGCAGCATGTCAACAGAATACATGGTTCCTATTGCTTGATCGTGAGTTGGAAGGCAAAACCATGTGATGGCGCCTTGATAGGTCTGTTTATCATATTGCACCAAGATAATAAACTAATCATTCTCCTATATAAACCCCTATAACTAGTTTGAGAACTACGATACTCTTCAAACACAATATTAATTGACCAGTGTTTAGTTCCTTTGTCCAGCTTGAACCTTTCTACCCTTCTTTGTCCAATTTCACACAAGAAAGCATCCTGTAGAGCAATGGCCATCCGTCTGCCTCGTATTATTCAACCCAAGCAACTCCTGAAGCGCTCTTCCTCGGCAGCAATCAATGGTGCTGCTGCTTCAGCTTCAGTGGATGTTCCAAGGGGTTATTTTGCAGTTTATGTCGGTGAAAGTGAAACAAAACGATACGTGATTCCTATTGCTTACCTGAACCAGCCCTCATTCCAAGACTTGTTAAGCCAGGCCGAGGATGAATTCGGTTTTGATCATCCAATAATGGGGGGTTTGACAATCCCCTGCAGAGAAGACATATTCATTGATCTAACTTCTCGCTTGAGTAGGAACGCGTGTTAGCTGCTGCGGTGGAATTTCACTATTTCGTTGTATTTTGAGATACGGAAACAAAATTTTGTAACTTAGGTAGAGCAAAATGCTCTGATTTCCGATGTATATAAAGTTACTTCTATGCAAAGATTATTTATAACTGCCGGAAGTTTAAGATTTTCGGTCTGCATTCCTTCTCTTGTCAGTCCGCAAATCATTTATTCTTGCAATTCTTCTGATTCGGTCTGCCTGAACTTTGTTTTTTCATTGAAGAAAAATTAAAACAATTTTTTCCAATTGATCCTTTAAAAGGCTTTATTCTTAAGATTATTGGCAATATTGCATATTGCTGATCCTTTAAAAGGCTAATTAAATTGTTACTTGGGTGGGCGAATGTAGATTGAAAAAAAAAAGGAAAAAAAGTCCAAATAGTTAAAGTCGCAACATATGAGGTGCAGAAATCAGCGGTGCCACACATGATTCTGCCTAATCCATTTCATATACACATTGCCCCACCCCTTATAGGTGCAACACATACAAATGCAACTTAGTTATCATTTTACAAACAATCTGGATAACAGTTTGAAGTATTCTGTTGAAGTTGATAAGAGCTGTCCAGGAAGCATGGATAGTAGCTCTCTACTTCATGTTGAAGGAAGTGGTAGGGCCTGCATCATTTCGACAGAATGCATGGCTCTAAATGCTTGATCATAAGTTGGAAGGCAAAACCATGTGAAGGCTTATGATGGCCAATATTATTGCTGCCCATTAAAAGGCCTCCTTACCATATTGCCTTAAGATAACAAACTTGTCATTCTCCTATATAAACACCGATGACTTATTTGAGAAACACAAGTCTTCAAAAAAAAAAAATAATAATAAAAATAATACTGAACAGCGCTTATTAACTTTGCAACTTTCTATCTTAATTTCTTCGTCCGACTTCATACAAGAGAGCATCTTATAGAGAAATGGCCATCCGTCTGCCTAGTATCATTCAAGCTAAGCAACTCGTGAAGCAGTCTTCCCTGGCAGCAATCAATGGTGTTGTTGCTCCAGCTCCAACAGATGTTCCAAGGGGTTATTTTGCTGTTTATGTCGGTGAATGTGAAAAAAAACGATATGTGATTCCCATTGCTTACCTAAACCAGCCCACGTTTCAAGATTTGTTAACCCAAGTTGAGGAAGAATTTGGTTTTCATCATCCAGTAATGGGGGTTTGAGAATCCCTTGCCGAGAAGAAGTTTTCATTGATTTAACTTCTCGCTTGAGTAGGAATGCGTGTTAGCCTTTGGCAACGGCAAACTTTGTATCTAGTTGTATATTGAGATAGGAATGCCAAATTTTGGAACTTAGAGCAAAACGCACGGATTTCTGATGCATGCACAGTTGCTTCTATGGACAAGTTAATTATAACAACTTGAAGTTCTTGGTTTCCATTCCTTGTCCATTCATTAAAAGATTCCAAAACATGACATTTGCCTGATTGCTTGTGACTATTGTTTCATTTATCTGAGAAAAAAACCATAAGTTTCTCTCATGGTAATGATTTTAAATTGAATCTTCTTCTTCCCGTTTAAGTGTCCACTATATTGAAACTTATTATGTTAAAAAGGATAAAAATTCAAAATATTATTAGAAATATTAATAATTGCTGATCCCTTGCCCGCCAAATGTAATATGTTCCAACTTCCAGGATCAAAATTTATGGTTATACTCCCTGGTCTTTCTCGTTTTAAAATCCTCGATCCTTGTACTGAAACCATTTCTGGATGGAAACTGTGTGATGTTATTCCCGTTGTAAAGATATAAGCATGCAAATGACTAATGCGGAAGATAATTTGACAGCACAGCAGTACTAGATTAGGATGGATCTTGTGTGGAAATTTTAAATCAACCTTTCTCGACAACATTTTTCAGTTAGTATTGTTGGATGTCTGTTTTCAGAATAAAAGCTTGTAACTGGTAGTCACATAAATCCCTGACTGGGATTAACTGCAAAATATATTCAATGCATGTCATCCAGGTCTTCCTCCTTGTTTGTGATCATGCCTTGTTTTCTGGTTCTTGAAACTCTTTTAATGAACAAAAGGTAAATCTTATTGACTGACTTGAGTATAAACAATGCATCACTATCCAATTTGTTGTCTAATTTGGCTCAACATGTTCAGCCATCAACCAACACGCATGATATTCCTTAAGTGCTTGTCTGTGAAGTTGTGATTCTCATCAAATTATTATTTGGTCTTAAAACATCGTCATGTGGATTGCATACTATTCTGTCCCTCTGCCTATGACCAACTTGGTATAAATCTTCAGGTATATGAGGTTACTTGGCCCCTGCAACCAAACAACATAAGGGCAAGCAGGCCTCCTATGCTAAATTGGTGGTTGCTAGGTTAGTTGTTGCAGATTTGTCTCCACCACTTAGGTAAAATGATTCTTTCAGGAGGGCAAAGCCATGTGAGATCAAATAATACATGGTTTTAAGTGGACCATTTTTGTCCAATGTTTAATTTTCTTTAACTACTCTTTTCTATCTCTAGGGACTGACCACCAATTTGTCTGTCTCTCCCTGTATAAATATATCTGCTTCAATACACTAATATAACCCAACCTTGAAAATCATCCTATTTCTGCGAACTGCAAATTTCATTCACAAGTGAGTTCTAATTTTTAGAAGTTTAGCACGTGTGATGGGTATTCACTTGCTGCAAATTTTTCGTGCTAGGCAGATTCTGAGTGGAGTTCTTTCAAATCCAGGAGGTGCAAATGTGCCAAAAGGCCACAATGCTGTTTATGTTGGAGAAACAAGTATGAAGAGATATGTGATACCATTATCCTATCTTAACCATCCTTCATTCCATCATTTACTACAACAGGCTGAAGAAGAGTTTGGATTCCACCATCCAATGGGCGCTCTAACAATTCCATGCAATGAAGAAACCTTTATCAATCTCACTTGCAATTTATGTTGCCAATAAGCAAAGAAAAAGCTGTTTTGGCTTTACCAATAGGAGGTTAAATTATGCCTACATTAGTCATTTGAGTAGAATCTGGTGAATCCAATTTTGGACAAGGATGACTAGATTCTTCTTTTGTATTGATGCTGTAAATTTTGATTTGACTTGTCATTGAATATATCAAAATCTTCACTTGGCATCCTATTCTTTAGTTTTTTGCTTGATTGAATGTAAAATTAAGTAGGGTATAATAAGGAGCAACTACAAAAGGTCACGCTTTCATTATGATCAAGTAATTACTTAGAGATTGACCATCAAACTGATCAGAGGTTAAGATCCTTTGCTCTTTACCATGATTTATTACACTCGCATGCTTACCATTTTCTGTCCCTGGGATTCTATTTGTGCCAAAATACCTTCTGACACTAGAGAACCAATCACTTCGTCTAGTTAATCAATTTTTAATCATTCTATGAATCAACCACTTCTCAGAAGGGGACTATTTCTTACATATCATTGATATAAAGTTTTTGGTATTACAAAAAATATGGAAGAAGATATTAAGCTTGTGCTTAATTAGTAGGGATACTGGTCGGGTTGTCGAAGCCCCCAAAATTAATTCAGATCTTCAAACTATCTACAATTGATTTGTAGTAGTAGTGGACCAGTTCGAATCTCACGAGGAGCTATGTGTTGAGGGGGGTTTTTTAGCACTTGAGATGAAAAGAAAAATAAAAGAAGAAGTTTAATATCAAATAAATAAAGAAAAATTATAAAACAAATTACTAGAAATATGTAAAAGAAATTCTTCAGTCTTACCAAGCTCCGATCCAAGGAAGTGTAGTTGTACCGAATATATGTAGATCATAGGATGCTAAAGACACTTTTTTATTCAAGCATTTAACCGAAAAATTTCATAAGATAGCCATGACAAAATTTTGAATTTTCCTATTCTATTTGTTTGAACCTAGCATTCATAACAAACCTTACTAACAAATGACTGGGGGCGATAGCGTTCCATATCATTTGATAGTAGCACTAAGAACCTTGAAAACAGTTAAAACAAAAACCAACAATTGAGATAGCTACAATTGAAAATCTTTGTATCATTAATTCCCTTTAAATCATAAATGCATGATTACTGTCACTTTACACATGCAAAAAGATTTAAGTGCTACTTGTACTAATTGTTCCGGGCAATTACGGATCAAGAATAAATAGATAGCTATAGGAAGAAGAATGCAAATAAGTTGTCAATTTATTTATCATTCAAATTCCATAAAAATATAATGCAAGAAATAATGATTACTTGAATGCAAAAGATTATGAACTATGAACAAAACCTCACTAAATATATTGGCATTAACACCCCTTGGAACGGAATGAAAGTAGTTTAGCCACTCATGGTAGCAAAACTATTCTAACTTTATTCTAAAAAGAAAGAAAAGTACAAAAGAAAGGGAAAATTCTGCAGAAAATTAAAGGAAAGACTTATGTCTTCCAAGTTCACTAACCCTCCTATTTATAGCCTTCTTCTCTAACAACCTCCTTAAAGACTTCCTAAAATCTCTCCAACAAATCTAAGTTTTTAAACCTTAAATTCCTAACTAATTATCCAGCCAACCATCTTATCCTATGTAATCCTATGTAATCCTAACAAATGTCATCCAATCTATTCTAACTTGAATTACAAAAGTTTAAATCAAAAGACAAAGTCAAATTTTGAAAATTCAGCCCATCGGTCTTTTGTCTCAGCTTAAGACGTGGTCATATGCATTTCTTTGAGTTTCACCTCCAAGACTTCATCCTTTAAGGCGTGGGCAAGCTTAATCCAAAAGAGTCTTCTGTTTTGGCTCAAGAAGTGCTTCTCCAAAAAAAAATCTTCTAAATCTCCATTAAATTCCATCTTTTCACTTTAGTCTATCAACTTCTCCCCCTGTACAAAAACACTTAAAATTAGCCAATTTCATACCAAATAAAGCATTAACATCATAGTTTTGCTCTTATTAAATGGTAACAAATTAGATCCTATCAAATACCCCCACACCTAAACTATGCTTGTCCTCAAGCATATGATAGATCAATATCTTCCTTTCTATTCCCTTCCCTTTTTCATACCATTCACAAATAACCCAAAATCACCACACATTAGAAATCGAGAATGAAATGACAATTCAAAGGATAAGTATTCATAGCCCGATTTTATAAACATCTCATTAATCCCAACAATTTTGTCGAAATCAAATATACAACATTTGATTACCTCTCACAGGTTGCACTCTATTCACTCAAAGTGTTTAGGGATTCATTTAGCACTCAAATCAAACATAGCATGTCATTACCATATGCTTGCTTATATATCACATCTCCACCACTAATGAATATGAATTTATGCAAAAATCAAAGGGACTTAAAAGGGTTGTAACAGGGCTTAGGTTAAGGTAGGTAAACAAAAGGAAAATTTAGGCTAAACAAATCAAGATATGTAGGAATTTTCTTGCAAGATTTAAAAACAACACAAGTAACATTTTAGAACCACTTTTTTATTCTCTTCTTCTTCTTCTTCTTCTTTTTTTCTTTTGAATATAGTTGGACATCTTGTAAACAATGGAGCACATTTACTTTGTCCAAACCTTTCAGGGAATACTTTTTCATTTTTTCTCATCAATTTTTTCTTTCTTTTTTTCTTCTTTTTTTTTCTTTTTTTTTCAAGTGGTTCTTTTCTTTGGAATCCATAAAAATTTAGTCATGCAACTCATTCCTACATACACTTGACAAATGGTTTAACAATGGTAAATAACAACGGGTTAAGGCAAATGATGTGGTGTTATCACAAAGAAAAGTTTAGGCTCAAAATTGGTTGACTAGGGTAGATATAATGGAATGGCATTTTAGAAAGTTAAAATTGGCTAGTCCTAAACGCCCTTATCATTTCAAAGCATAAACCCACAATGTGATCTTGACATGCACAACAAAGCAAGTTCTAGAATAAACATACCATATTTGTCAATACTCAACAAAGAAATATGTGAGCAAGAAAAGGACAATGCTCATAGGCTCAAATACTCACAATGGTTCAATGTTCAAATATTGTATATTCTTATTCAACTCCATCATCAAAACCAATGAGATGCTTAAACAAAATTTTCAAAACAAGGCCAATCATACTCTCCCTTTTCATGCTTTCCAACTCAATCACTAATGCATGTTAACCAAGAGTTATTCTAAACAAGTATCAAAGAGTTGGGAATTTCAAGGAAGTCAAAAAAATTTTAAACATGCTTTGAGGGATTTTGCAAAAAAACATTTGACCAAAATAATTCAAAATCACAACAGCTAATCACAAAAGTATCAAAGAGCACCCCCACACCTAAATCATACATTGTCCCCAATGTATGAAGAATAGGCACACAATTCAGAAAAAGTAGTGAAAATAGAAAAACAAGGGGGCAAAATAACTTCCCTGAATTGCAAACATATGAGACAAGACATCCAAGGGAAAGAAGGGTACGCTATCTTTTCATGTGGTTGAGAGGGCCAACATAAATTGAAAATAAAAAATACTTCTTCTCAAGGATGGATACCTACAAATCATAGAAGAAGGTAATCAATATGAAGGTAAATAACAATCCCAAACTTAATCTTTGAAACTCAATTAGAAATTATAGTAATAAAATAGGATAAGAAAGGACTTAGGATAGAGACATAATAAGTTCACAAAGATAAAGTGATGTAATCCAAATAAAAATCACTCTATAGCCCTAATCACTTCCTTTATTTAGATGATCATAAACCACTATAATTTGCATATCCAAAGAGAAATTGAAAAGGGTTTGAAAGATACTGAGTTAATAGAAGTTCAACACACCAAAGCACCAAGAAAAATATGAAAGTGTGGTTGAAATAAAATAAAATGAGACTAGGCAAAAGAAAAAATTGAATAGAAACAAAATCTCTATCACATGATAACATGGTGCACTACATGCTATTATGTGAAGGTTGAAAAACACAACAATGAAAATGCACAAAACCATGCCATAGGTGGCCACACTACAACATGCTTTCTTTTAAAACACATTCTCAATGAAGTTCATACAATGCAAACCACTATTTTTTTAATTTTTCTTACCTATGTTACTATTTTTTAGCACATATATTTCAACCCATTCTTTCCAAACTAGAACTAAAATTAATAGAACTCATCAACCCATTTCAAAATCTCTACAATTAGTCCCTTAATCAATCGCAAAAAGGAAATTTAAAATCTCGATGGGGAATGACTGCTTGGGTAAGAAAGAATACTCGGCAGTGTCATGATCAAACAAATAAAGTTTCCACTACAAGAGTACAACAAATAAGATCAACGTAGCACCAAACAGCGAAGAACAAAAGCCAAGGATTTAAAACAAGATAATAACAAAGACAAAGAGCTACGAATGGAAACAAAAATTGTAGAAAAGAAAAAAAAAAAGAAAAAAAATTGGATGAGTCGGTAGCACTTCACAGAAGACAATAGAAAAGAAAAGAGATAGATATGACACAAAGAACAACGGAAATATAAAGAAAAACAGAAACAGAAAATTGAAAAGAAAAAAAAAATTGAAAATTTGAAACCGAAGGAGAAGGGTGATGATGTGGCGCGGCTAGACTTGCGGCCTACAGAAGAGATGGCTGAACTACGACGACCTTGTACTGCCAAGGAGCCGAAGAAGACCGATGGGTTGAGGGCTGTGACTCGGCGGTTGAACGGCGAAGGTAATGAAGAGGCGGAGTGGCGGCCTTTTTTCTACTAGGTGGTGGTGCGGCGGACTGAGTTGCTACGGCTGTACTTGGAATTTGCCGCAGGAGAATTGGCTGAAAATTGGAGAAGAAGAGAAGAAATTGGACTGTTAAAATAAGAGTAAGAGAGTCGGCTGAAAATAGAAGAAAAAGAGAAGAATTAGATTATTAAAATAAAAGGGAAAAGAGTCGGTTGCAATTTTGGAGAAGAAGAGAAGAATTGGGTTGTTAAAAACCCTTATTTTGAAAAATAAAAAAAAAATTTGAATTTTTTTTGAATTTTTTTTTAATGAAAGAAAAACAGAAGACGAAATAAAATAAAGCATGGGCATGCCTAAGGAAAAGGGATTTTCGGATGAACATTGTGAATAAAATCCAGAAGATTATAGATTTTAAGGCGTGGGCACGCCTAAGGTGTTAAAGTCTTCTGGATTTCCTTCATGAAACTATCATTCTCATGGCGTGGGCACGCCTAAGGGGCTCTAGTCTTCTGTTTTTTTTTTTTTTTGCAAAAGCTTCATGAATGAAAATAAAACCTGCATTGCAAAAACAATTAAAATCATTAGTTATATAAAGAAAAGAAAAGAAAAGAAATTTTAAAACATAAATAAATAAAATAAAAATAAACAAAATCAAGAAATTCCTTGGGTTGCCTGCCAAAAACGCAATTGTTTAAAGTCTTTATGCTCGACCATTCTTTCTCTCAAGTTATTAAATTTTTACAAGTTGTTTGGACCACACCTGCATTTTCTTTATTGATTTTGGATGGCTTGGCAAGGGGTTCAATTTTAACGTAGAAGCCTGCAAAACGGAAGACAATAATTGCTCATGAGAAATATGAAATGAATCCTTCAAATTTAAAGGATTTGCAAGAATTTTCAAGGCATATTATTCACTTATATCCTCATCCCCTTCTAACTTTGCACTTAGGCCTGCAGGAAAAACATCATTCTCTTCATCAAAAACATCTTGCACAATAGCATCCACAATGTCAATAGAACACAAAGAATGAGTGTCAACTGGATGTTTCATTGCTTCAAAAATTTTGAAATTGACAATTTGTTCATCAAATTTTATAGAAATTGTGCACTCATCTAGATCTATGTTAGTCTTAGCTGTCATCATAAAAGGTCTCCCCAACAAAAGAGTGGCTGATTCTCCCATGTCATCATCCTCAGTTTTCAAGACATAAAAATCAGCCGGAAAAATCAATTTATTGACTTGTACTAAGACATCTTCCACAACTCCTTCAGGATATGCAGTAGATCTATTAGCAAGTTTAATAATTACCCTTGTTGGCTTCATTGGACCCAAATTTAGGGCACAATATACAGAATATGGCATAACATTATAGATGCTCCTAAATCTAGCATGGCATGTTCAATCATTTTATTCCCAATTACACAAGGAATTGAAATCATCCCCGGATCCACACACTTATCAGGTAATTTTTTTAAAATTACTGCGGATGCATTTTGCCCAACATTGATGGTTTCATCACCTTTTAGCCTCCTTCTATTAGCGCATAATTCCTTCAAAAATTTTGCATACCTGTGAATTTGCTTGATTGCATCTATCAATGGAATGTTTATTTCTACCTTTTTGAATGTCTCCAAAATTCCTTGCTCATACTCCTCTCTTTTTGATCTTGCTAACCTGCTTGGAAAAGGTGCAACATTAGTATTTGAATCATTAGGTAATAAAGGATCAAATCTTACTACTTTTGGGTTCTCTTCTTCCTTATCCTTGGTCTCCTCAATAATTTTCTTTTGGGACGTGGGTGTGGGTTGAAGTTCCCTACCACTTCTCAACATCATTGCATTAACACTTTCCTTTGGATTTACCACTGTCTGAGAAGGTAATCCTTTTGAGACTGCTTGCTTTAGTTCACTCACTTCTGCCGCTAATTGAGATACTCGATTCTCCACATTGCGAATACTAGCTCCAGTCTCTTGTTGAAATTTCTGCACATTGTTTTGAAATTGTTGTGTATTAGTAACCAAAGACCTTACAATATCTTCTAAAGGCATACCTGAATTTGATGATTGCATTGGTGGTGGTGGTTGTGCTAGCCTGTTTTGACTTGCAAATGGATATCTTGGCTGCCCACCTGGGTTCCCATAACTAAGATTTGGATGATCCCTCCAACCAGGATTATAATGGTTTGCATAAGGAGCATATTTTCTTTGGGGTTGATTGGGATATCCTCCAATTACATTTGTTTGTTGCGTCATGTCTTCTTGCAAGGTTGGGCACAAATCTGTAGGATGTCCAGGAATCGAGCAAACTCCACACACCCTTGCATTTTGCAATTGTCCTACAGCCATTTGACGAACTAGAGTAGTTAGATCAGAAATTTGGTCTTGAATACTAGAAGTACTTACCTCATGAATCCTTTTAGTAGTCCCTTCAGATCTTGAACCAAACTGTTGTGAATTCTCTGCCATGTTTGAGATTAATTGCCTTGCTGCAGTTGGTGTTTTGTTCACCAAGGCTCCTCCACTGGCTGCATCAACCATACTGCGATCCATCGGTAATAATCCCTCATAAAAGTATTGCATCAAAAGCTGGTCTGAAATTTGGTGGTGCGGACAACTTGCACACAATTGGTTAAATCTTTCCCAATATTCATATAATGATTCTCCACTAAGTTGTCTAATACCACATATCTCCTTCCTAATATTTGCAGCTCGTGAGGCCGGAAAAAACTTCTCCAAAAACAACCTTTTCATTTCCTCCCAAGTTGTAATGGAACCTGCAGGAAGATAATAAAGCCAATCTTTCGCCTTATCTCCCAAGGAGAAAGGGAAAGCTCTCAAATTAACTTGTTCCTCCGTCACTCCTTGTGGTTTCAAACTAGAGCAAACCACATGGAATTCCTTGAGATGTTTGTGTGGATCTTCACCTGCATTTCCACGAAAAATAGGCAGCAAATGAATAAGTCCAGATTTTAACTCAAATGCTACTTCTAAATTTGGAAATTGTATGCAAAGAGGTTGTTGATTTAAAACTGGAGCAATAAGATCTCTCAATGTACGATCTCTTGCAGCCATTCTTTCTTCCTCAAATGGTGTTGAATTAAATTGTAGCCTCCTTCTTGTTTCCTTCCGTAGTCGTCGTGCTTCCTTCTCAATTTCTGAAATGAACACAAGATCACCTTTGTGAGAAGCACGGGTCATACAATAAAAATCACAATGCTACAAAAAATAAATAAAATAGCTCCCCGGCAACGGCGCCAAAATTTTGGTCGGGTTGTCGAAACCCCCAAAATTAATTCAGATCTTCAAACTAACTACAATTGATTTGTAGTAGTAGTGGACCAGTTCGACTCTCACGAGGAGCTATGTGTTGAGGGGGTTTTTTAGCACTTGAGATGAAAAGAAAAATAAAAGAAGAAGTTTAATATCAAATAAATAAAGAAAAATTATAAAAGAAATTACTAGAAATATGTAAAAGAAATTCTTCAGTCTTACCAAGCTCCGATCCAAGGAAGTGTAGTTGTACCGAATATATCTAGATCATAGGATGCTAAAGACACTTTTTTATTCAAGCATTTAACCAAAAAATTTCACAGGATAGCCATGACAAAATTTTGAATTTTCCTATTCTATTTGTTTGAACCTAGCATTCATAACAAACCTTACTAACAAATGACTGGGGGCGATAGCGTTCCATATCATTTGATAGTAGCACTAAGAACATTGAAAACAGTTAAACCAAAAATCAACAATTGAGATAGCTACAATTGAAAATCTTTGTATCATTAATTGCCTTTAAATCATAAATGCATGATTACTGTCACTTTACACACGCAAAAAGATTTAAGTGCTACTTGTACTAATTGTTCCGGACAATTACGGATCAAGAATAAATAGATAGCTATAGGAAGAAAAATGAAAATAAGTTGTCAATTTATTTATCATTCAAAATCCATAAAAATAGAATGCAAGAAATAATGATTACTTGAATGCAAAAGATTATGAAATTATGAACAAAACCTCACTAAATATATTGGCATTAACACCCCTTGGAACGGAATGAAAGTAGTTTAGCCACTCATGGTAGCAAAACTATTCTAACTTTATTATAAAAAGAAAGAAAAGTACAAAAGAAAGGGAAAATTCTGCAGAAAATTAAAGGAAAGACTTATGTCTTCCAAGTTCACTAACCCTCCTATTTATAGCCTTCTTCTCTAACAACCTCCCTAAAGACTTCCTAAAATCTCTCCAACAAATTTAAGTTTTTAAACCTTAAATTCCTAACTAATTATCCAGCCAACCATCTTATCCTATGTAATCCTATCTAATCCTAACAAATGTCATCCAATCTATTCTAACTTGAATTACAAAAGTTTAAATCAAAAGACAAAGTCAAATTTTGAAAATTCAGCCCATCGGTCTTTTGTCTCAGCTTAAGACGTGGTCATATGCATTTCTTTGAGTTTCATCTCCAAGACTTCATCCTTTAAAGCGTGGGCAAGATTAATCCAAAAGAGTCTTCTGTTTTGGCTCAAGAAGTGCTTCTCCAAAAAAAAAATCTTCTAAATCTCAATTAAATTCCATCTTTTCACTTTAGTCTATCAACTTCTCCCCCTATACAAAAACACTTAAAATTAGCCAATTTCATACCAAATAAAGCATTAACATCATAGTTTTGCTCTTATTAAATGGTAACAAATTAGATCCTATCAGATACTTGCAAATGAAGTTGGAAACTCTCTTGTATATTAGAGCACACAAGTGAGAGATACTTTGCATGCAGACTTGAGAGATCTGTAGTTGTAGCGACAATCAATCACATATGAAAAGACCAGCAAGAATGTATGTGCTCGATTCTGATTTCCAGATAATCTGTCTAGATATTGCGATTATGTAGGGAATAAAATACAATTAAAAGAAAACATCATGTTCCAAAACCCCCACGAAAAAAAATACAAATATTAATTCATGAAAATTTAGTACTTTATAAAATTCAGGGTAATTCCCAGCAACCCCCAAGCTTAATAAAAGTTTATCATAACTCTCATGTAATTTAAAAAGTTTTAAATCATCCCTATAGTTTGTACTAAATTGGATTAATTAGAAGTAGATTGATGACAATTAATATTCATGTGCCCATTTTACGATTATATTATTCTAAAATTTTTGCTCTAATATATTACTCACAAGCCTCTTGATGATTCATAAACAAAATATACACCATTAAATGTACAAAAAAACAATTTCTATATACAATATTTGACTAGAAAATGTCAAAGATATAACCAACGAACATGTAGATTTTTTAAACTTTTTTTTTTGTAATTTTTATATTTTCTTTTTATTGTAATTTCTTACTACAATACACGTATTTTTAAAAAAAGATTAAGTTTAGAAGCACAAAATATTGCATATATATATTTTTGAAAATATTATGCTCGGAACTTAAAAAAAAATAATCCTTTGTAAAAACTTCTTATACTTTTCGGGTAGATAAAGGTATAATTTGGCATTTACATATTACTTGGACAATTTTAGCAATCATCAAAAGGAAGATTCAATTGAGCAAGCTTCCTCTCAATAAGGTTTCCCATAGAAAAAGAACTAATGGGTACCAGCAAAAGCCATGTTCTGGTTGGTTTTGGTGAACTAAGTGTTAGCACATAAATAGCATAAACCCAATATCAAACATATACACGATTAGAATATAGGACCAGAAGTAAAGAGTCGTGTACTAGACTTTAGATCCATAACCGTATACGGAAGTAAGACGGATCCTGGTTAAGTTTTTCACCTCTATAACCCCCTGTATGAACTGGCTTTAATGAGGATGCCTCTTTCTCTCCAAATTTTTGAATAGAAAGTGTTTCTAAAAATTAGGGCTGGAGAAGGGAACCTAGCTGATATTTAAAGTTAAACCTAACCCTCTCATCACAGGCTAGGCTAACTGCAGCCCACACCAGCCAGTCCCACATTAGACTAATTAAAAACCTTTATATCTAACTTTATTAAACAAAGCCAAACATTAGACTAATTAAAAGCATTTATATCTAACTTTATTAAACAAAGCCAAAATAACAATAATTAATATAAGCCCACATATAGAAAAACCTTACACTAAGTTGATTTGTGGATGAGTCTACAACTTGTTTGTTAAATTGCTTGAGAAGATATGTTTCCAGGATTCACTTTGTCAGGTTGTCAAATTGCTTGCCATTTACTTCACACGACAAAAATGACAATCTAGGCTATACTCTTCTGCCTTGCATTGATATTGGGTGCTAGAAATTGTTTTAACATTAACGAAACATCAAATGCAGAAATTAGTAGAGGGTCACATGGTTTTGCCTAATCTATTGCATAAAAATATTGCCTCCACCATTTACAGATGCCAGAAATAAAAATGCAACTTTGAGACATTTTACCAATAGCTATTAGGATACTTTGTGAAGTTGATGTGAGTCGTATGCGCGCTATAGATTTCGTTATGCAATTATGGGATTCTTTCGCAACAATGACACCTCTAATTCAAGGACTCTCTCGCTTTATGTTCAATGATCCGTAGGACCTTCATCATTTTAATAGAATAAATGGTTGTAAATGCTTGATGGCAACTTGGAAAGCAAAACCATGTGATGGCTTATGAGAGCTATTATCTAAGGTTGATGCACATTAAAGAGGCATCTTTATCATATTGCCTCAAGATAACATAGTTGTCATTCTCCTATATAAAAGCATATAACTTGTTTAAGAAACATAAGTCATTAAAAACAATATTGCCAAGTGTTTAGCTCATCTGTCCCTTTGTCCAACTTCGTACAAGAAATTAAGCATTCTGTGGTGAAATGACAATCCGTCTACCTCGTGTTATTCAAGCAAAGCAACTCCTCAATGGGTCTTCCCCGGCAACAATTAATGGTGTTGTTGCTCCAACTTCGATAGATGTTCCAAGCGGCTATTTTACGGTTTATGTTGGTGAAAGTGAAAAGAAGCAATATGTGATTCCTATTGCTTACTTGAACCACTCCTCATTCCAGGATTTGTTAGGCCAAGTAGAGGAAGAATTCGGTTTGATCATCCAATTGGGGTTTGACAATCCCTTATAGAAGACATTTTCATTGATCTAACTTCTCGCTTAGTAGGAAAGCATGTTAGCCAATGTGGATGGAATTTCTTTTGTAGTATTTTTAGATGGGAAACAGAATTTTGTAATAGGTAGTGCAAAACGAGCAAATTTTCATGTACATATAGTTATTGGTTAATAACAATTTGAAATTTAAGCTTCTTGGCTTGCATTCCTTGTCTTGTCAGTCAAAAATTCCATAATATCAATATGTTTCATTACTTGTCTCTATTAGCATAACATTTCACTTGGGAAAAATGTGAAAACTTTATAAGTCTTGAAGATTTTCATCACATCTAATCAAGGCCATTTTCCACTTCTAGTCGTGATAAGTTTTTGCAAAGTCTAAACGACTTTCAGATCTTATGCCTCATAACACCAAGTCGTAATTGTTTTTTAACTCTTTAGTCTGATCTAAATCTATATTCCCTGACTGAGATGCAATTGCATTATAACAACACTTACTTGCAAATGCTTCTTGTTTTGTTTAAGAACAATAGATTTATTATTAAATTCGAAAATAAAAAATTTCTAAAAATCGCATTTTCCTATAAAAAATCAAAGATCATAAACAACAAGCATGGATATTTCTGAAACTTTTTTCTTTGTTTCTATAATTTTTTTATTTTTTTTTTGTATTTTCTTACTATATATAATATACGTATTTTTTTTTTCAATAAGATTAAGTTCAAAAACGCAAATGAATAGTACTTTTTTTGGGTAGGGAAGAGGGGGGGAGCGGAGTGGAGGTTGGTAAATATTAGGCTTCAACTTTTGAAAAAATGTTTTGCAACAGAAGAAAAAGCCCTTGTTTCTACTTTCCTAAAAGCTTTTTCATAGTTTTTCAACGCATTGGATCCTTTGTTACAGTTTTTTGTGCCATTCCTTATTATACACTGTAATAAGTTATCAAAAATCTTGTAATTTGCATTAATATATATACTATTAGTATATACTTTTATTCTAATTAATTTTAATATTAAGTTTTCAATTTTTATATCAACTCAATATTTTAATAAATTTTATATCATTTTATTTGTTTTACACTAATAATTTAAAATAAGTACTCCCTCTGTCCTAAAAAAAGAGTCCATTTTTGATTTGATACAATTTGTTTTTTAAATAACACGGCACAAAACATTTAATACACCATTAAATATATACTTTTACATTTTATCCTTACTTTTTAGTTTGGGTTATACATTATTATTATTAATAAGGATAATATAAAAATTTTATACTAGAAGTTAACTTTTTTTTCAAAACAAAGAAAATTTTTGAAACTAAATTCTTTTTTTAAGTACAGAGGTAGTATAATCTAATAACAAAAAGTGAACTTTTTAACATTAAAATTTATTATAATGAAAATAAATATCACTAGTATAAATATTAATAGAAATTACAATATTTATACAAATTTATTAAAGTATGTAACATCAAATAATACACAAAAAGTGTATCAGAAGTGAAATTTGGCATTTGTATATTACTTGTATAGTATTTTAGTAATCATTAATAGGAAGATTCAATTAACAAATTAACAAATTTTAATTTTTTAAAATAAAGCTTTTCAAAAAAAGAAAGAAAGAAAAAAAAACCAAAGTGTTCCCAATAAGAGTCTTGTGCAATGAAAAGTCTACCTTTGCTTGAGTATTTTGTTTATACAAATCTGATTTTAAGGGTAGTTGCTCGCACTATTATATATGGCTTATGTAGATTAACGCTAGTATAGACAATATTTCAAAACATATTTTTATATTTTTTAAAATAATAATTGTGAGAAAGGAGATATATTTAAAACTGAAAAAGTGTCTTGTAGAACACAATAATGCATTTTGAGATGTTTGTTCCTCCAAATCCTAAGATAATAATTGTAAGATAGAAGATGTATTTAAATTTGAAAAAATATCTTGTAAAACACAAAAATACATTTTCAGATGCCTGTTCCTACAGGCCCTAAGTTGATTTGTGGATAGGTCTACAACTTTTTTGTTAAATTGCTTGTGAAGGTTTGTTTACAAGATTGTCAGATTGTACCTTTGGTCTTGATTGTCATCTACCACCTTCTCCTGACAAACAACAACTTGGGGATATACATTTTCATCGCAAATCAGTCCTTCTTATTGGTTGTCTTATCAACAAATAAAAAATTATAAGAATAAAATCTCACTATGATTCCAAAAAGCAAAGGAAAAGTTAAAAGCACCAAAATATGTAATTTTCATATTTTTAAGATTAAAAAAAAAGAATTTGCAAACAAACTATCGGTGATTTGGAAAAACAAAAAAAAACTCAAAATTGTTATAATTAGCAGCACAATAGGTGCAGAAATTGACAAAGTATCACATGGTTTTGCCTAATCTCTATTGGCCCTACCATTTCTCGGTGCGAGAAATATAAATGCAACTTTGTAACATTTAACCAACAGATATCTGGATACTTTCTGAAGAGTACATATCACCGTCCATTTAAAGATTTTGTTATGAAATTACCTTTAATTTTAATAGGGATTCTATGTGCTTGATGTTCAAGGTTCTGTAGGACCTCCATCATTGCAATGGAATACATAGTTCTAAATGCTTCATTGGAAGTCGGAGGGCAAAACCATGTGATGTCTTATGAGAGTTATTATCTAAATTTTGATGCACATTAAAGATTCCTCTTTATCATAATGTGTCAAGATAACAAACTTGCCATTCTCCTATATAAAATCATATAACTTGTTTGAGAGACATAAGTCATCAAAATCGATATGGAGCAGACTTGGTTCATCTGTCCAACTTCTACCTTTCTTAGTCCAATTCATACAAGAAACTAAGCATTCTCGTGGAGGAATGGCAATCCGCCTACCTTGTATTATTCAAGCTAAGCAACTCTGAAGTGCTCTTCCCTAGAAGCAATCAATGGTGTTGTTGCTCCTACTTCGAGATGTTCAAAGGGGTTATTTTGCAGTTTATGTTGGTGAAAGTGAAAAGAAATGATACATTATTCCCATTGCTTACCCGAACCACCATCATTCCAGGATTTGTTAAGCCAAGCCGAGGAAGAATTTGGTTTTGATCATTGAATGGGCATTCGACAATCACCGCAGAGAAGACATGTTCATTGATCCGACTTCACCCCGAGTATGAAATCGTGTTAACTATTTTGAATGGAATTTCATTATTTAGTTGGATTCCGGATGGGAAGCAAAATTTTGTAACTTAGGTAGAGCAAAAGGAGCAAAATTTTCATGTACATATTGTTACGATTAATTATATCAACTTGAAATTGAAGCTTCTAGGCTTGCATCCTTGTCTTGTGTTGTCATTCAAACATTCCATAACATCATGTTTCCTCGTTACTTGTTCCTATCTGCAAAGCATTTTTCATTCGATATAAAAGGGCAAAATCTTGTTTTGTTGCTTCGAGGAAAAATTTTCAAATTTCTCTCATGTAGGGTGATCTTAAAACCTTGATGTTAAGAAGTTAAACTTACTATTTTAATCGAAGAAAAAAATTATGACATAATATTATTACCAATATTACAAAGCTAATGATGGCAAATCGCTTTATGTTTTTTCCAATGATAAAGATTAAGCACGAAATGAATTATTTCAAGCTTTATGTTGAAGACATTTAGAGAGCAAAGTAGTAATTGATTAGGAAGTATTTCTAATCACAATTAATATGGAACATGATCACTCTTCACAAGCTTCTAAATCTCACACCTCATTAAACCAATTAATAAAAACTTCTCCACTCTTTAGTTTCATCGAATCTATAGTGCTTGACTAGGATGCCATTACATTATAAGGTTGAAATGAAACAAATACAAGTTCGAACTAATGCATGCCTAGACTAAATCCTCAACACTGGATTTGTTCTTAGTTATAAATCAAATTTAATAACATCCACTTGCCAAAAATTAGTTAGAATGTGATAATTAAGTGTTTGGAAATGTTAGGACATTCGGAAAAACAGAATAAATGCAATCATAATGTATTGATGAGACCATACATTAAAACATCGGCTTCTTGTGTAAGAATATTGTTTCAACATGTAGAGTTAGCAACCAACAATGGTTATTAAGTCTCTCAAATTGCATAGTTGGGGATGCTTGGAAAAATATAGAAGTTGAAATTGTCAAAGTTATCAACTATTAGAAAAATATGTTGTTACCTAACTTAGTTCTTAGAATATTTTGTTACCTAACTCAGCTCCTACCTTAGTTGTAAGATTAGAATTTCACCTCTTATAGAATTTCATCTCTTATATATTCTTGCATTCTGTAAAGGTTTGTTATAATGAAAATACAATATTGTCTTTCTGCTTTAGAATTACCTTAAATTTCTTCATGGTATCAGAGCGGTAATCTTGCCTCTACTATTCTATTGAGTTTATCTCTTAAATTTTTGTTATCATTGGTGACAAAGAAAACACCGACGAAGCAAAAGTTTCAAGGGAGGTGGTTGTCGCCTCATCCAATGCTACTGATAATTATATTCACACTAGTCAGAAATTAAGTTACGGTGCTGCTAAATGAATATGACTATCTTCCTTGGTCACGAGCAGTTACAATTGCCATTGGTGGAAGATCAAGATAGGGCTTTATCAATGGTCAAGAGAAATATCCAAACTTCAACTCATCAGAATATAAGGCTGGGCTATTAAGGGATTAGATAGTTATGTCGTGGACTCTCAACTCAACGGAGCATCACCTCTCTGAAATCTTTAACTATTGTGAGTTCTCTTTTGATCTTTGGGAAGCTATTCGAGATATGTATGGCAACCAAAACAATTCAGCTCGAATTTTCAAATTCAGTTAGAAATTGTCACTCTTCAACAAGATGGAAAACCATTTTTCAGTTTGCCAAGAAGATTAAAAAGCTTGTGGAACGAATTGGAGGTATATCAACCTCATTCCGCTGATCCAGTTGTTCTGCAAAAACGCAACGAAGAAGATTAGGTTTTACAATTCTTGACTAGTCTTGGTCCCGATTATGAGGATTTAAGATGCCATATTCTAATGATTGCTGAACTTCCATTCTTAAAGAGTGTTTGTGCAGCAATTCAATGTGAAAAAGTTCGCCAAAAGGTTATGACTCGTGATATTACATCTAGTACTTCAGATACTCGTGCCTTTCTTGCTCATCAATCTACAGGAAGAAAAACTTACAAGGGAAAGCGTTCAGATTTAAAGTACGAACATTGTAATTCTCTTGGACATGCAGTGGATCGTTGCTGGAGTCTTCATCCAAAACTGAAGCTAGCCTAAGTCTGTAAAGGATGACAAGGTAAGAAATAAAAAATGAGTACTCATACTCCTTAATCTTTTTCTTCTAGCCTTGTTGTTTTGCTTAATGATTTTACTAGCTATTTACAAGAAAAGCATGCTCACAAAGGATTCCAAGATGAAGTCTCAAATCAAGGACAAGATAAACCTACCACACTTGTTAGTAAATTTGTTCGATTCTTAGCTGATGCAAATGTTGAAAATAGCCAAAGTATCATGACTGCCTTTGTGACTATGTTATAAATTAGTAATTTGCACGATTTATGGATAGTTGCTTTTGGTGCCATAGATCATATGTCAAATAAAGCAACCAATATCTATGAATTTATTCCTTGTTCAACCTCTTCCTTTGTTTTAGCAGCTAATCAAAAAGGTGTTTCCATCAAGGGTTAGGGAAAAATCAAACTCATGTCAGATAGTAAGGAATCTAACATTCTCTACGTTCCTTTTCCTTTTCATTTGCTTTTTGCTTGAAAATTGATATCCTCTCTTAACTTTAAAGTTGTATTCCCCTTATAAGGTTGTCTTTAGGATCTTGTCACCAAGAAGATTGGTAAAGGATTTCATTTACATGGACACTACTATTTCTGTTCAAACTCTCAAGTTTCCAAGAGTCTTCAAGTAGTTGTTTCTCCAATTGATGAGCATTTGCTATGGCATCATCATTTAGCACGTCCATCAAAGTCTATTTTTTCACAAATAATTCTGAGTTTATTTGATAAGACTCAAGATTGTGATATTTGTCATTATTCTAAATATACTAGACTTCCTTTCATTGCATCATTGTCTAAAAACTATTATTGCATCATTGTCTAAAAACTACCAAGGCATTTGAACTTGTACATTCAGATGTTTGGGGACCTTTTTCTATAATATTTAAAAACCTTTATTGATGACTTTTCTAAGGTTACTTTGGTATATCTATTGAAATGAAAGAATGAAGTCTTTAGTTGTTTCAAAGACTTTCACGTGTTCATTGTTACTCAATTTTCTGTACATGTCAAAATCTTTCGATTTGACAATGGCATCGAATATACATCTCTTGCCATGACAAATTACTTAATTTCTAATGGAATAGTGTGTCAAACTAGCTGTCAATACACCCCAACAAAATGGGTTGTTGAGCATAAAAATCATGATTTGCTAGAGAAAACTCGAGCTATAATGCTTCAAATGAATGTTCCAATGTCATTCTGGTCCTTTGGAATTCTCATAGCAAACAAATGAGGGCTACAAGTGTTATGATGCTATTTCCAAAAAGCTCTATGTTACTTGAGATGTTTGTTTTGTTGAAACTGATCCATATTTTGTGACTTCTAGTCAGGGGGAGATGATAACCAAATTATTTCCTTGTCGAGTGATGATAGAGATGTTATCTCAAAACCGAATACACCAACTCCAAGTCAAGTTTCATATGAAAATTCTTCACTAACTATTTGTCCTAGTAATGATACAGCTGGTGGTATATCCCAAGAAGATACTATCAATCCTAGTGAGCAAGAATCATCCACTGCACAAGGCAAAACATTAATCCCTCAGTGTAATCCTCCAAGGAGTCATCATCCTCTCACAAAATTGCAACATTATGTTGCTTAGACAGCCAAGCATCCTCTTTCTAAGTTTTTGACTTATCAAAAATTAGGGATGGCAAATTACCCCCGACCCGACGGGTTATCCGAACCCGAACCCGGTCAAAACCCTATTGACCTGGTTTTTTTTGGGTTCGGGTTCGGGATCGGATGGGGATGGGAATGGAACCGGTCTGGTTCGGGGTATCCATACCGCCCAACTAACTCCGACCTAATGACCGGGTTCGAGGAAAACCCGATCCCCGAACCTGAAAAAAAACCCGATCCCGTCTTTTATATATTTTTAATATTATTTCATGTTTAAATTTTTATGTTTAGTATTTGTCGCTTGTAAATATATAGCAAAGTTGATTTAGAAAAAAAAAAAAAACTACCACTTAAAATTAAGAACTTCATTTATCCATTTTTTATTTATGTCTATTTCCTCATTCTAATTATACTTTTGCCAAACTTAGATTACTTCTATTCACCCCAACAAATATGCAACATAATATTTCCTTGCCCTCTAGTTTAATTGTTTGGATTAGAATAATTGTAGTATTTTAAATTCTTAGATAATGGCACTGGGAAAATATTTAACTCTTTAATGCTACTTTTAAATTATTTAACTCTTTCCTATTTACTACTAGCTAATCTTGTCAAAATACAAAATATTATTTAATTTATTTTCCAAGTAAAGGGTTTATGGCATTTAATTATTTTTTATTTTTTTCACTAGATTTCCCTAGCATACATCCAAACGCGACATCGGTACTTTTTTTTTTCCCTTTAAAATTCACTTTTATTTTGTATTTCAATCAAACTTACTAACTCTAAGAGTTTTTATCTTACTTCCAAGTCTTCAACTAAACAACATCACTCAATTTCCAAAAAAAGAAAAGTAATATTAAGGGGTTGCGCTCTAGATTTCTATCTCAATAAAAAAAAAAATTACATTAAGTTATATTTATACATATAAAGTGTATGGTTCATCATTCGTATAAATTACATTGAGTTATATTTATACATATAATAAGTGTTATATATATAACATTATGGAGCTAATTAACTAAATGCTAGTGTTTTGAGCATTTGACCAATTGATTTGTATTACTATTACATATGATACGTATTTATATTAATTTTACTCATATATTAGAATTGATTAAATATAATATAAGAATTGAAGAAATTAACATATTTATAAATTTTAATGAAATAAAGTTAAATAACAAACAAAATATTCTTCTATATAGTGACACCATTTTGTACTTTTAATAATCTTTGTGACATTGTATATTTCCATAAAACAACCATTAGAGAATAGATGTTGATGCTTCAATTTGCAAGAAAACGCATAAGCATTTGAATATCCTTTATTGAAAAATATATGGTCATAGTGTTTCATATACAGTAATCTTAAAAAAAATTATTAATTTTTTCATTAAATTATTGTTTTTTTTTCCATTAAATTATTGCTTCATATCTTGTTTATATGTACTAACTTAGTTAACACTGATAAGTACTAAATTACTAACTAAGCATTAATTTAGATAATACTATCCTAATGCGTTCGTGAAGTTCGTTTATATTAAAATAATAATATAAATTAGATAAACACTAAATTACTAACAGCATTAATTTAGATAAGCTCGTTTATTGTTCGTTTATATTAAAATAATAATATAAACATAATATATATAATAAAATGGTTTGTTGATAATGAGTAAGGAAATTTGTTGTGGAGTAGTGGTTAGTGCTTTGTGTTGTTTTGTAGGTGGATGTGGGTTTGATTCTTGCTATGTTGTTATCTTTTCTATTTTTACTCTCCAACCGAAATCCCACATCGGAAGTGGATGGTTTAGCCTGCTTCCAATGCCTCTATAAATTGAGGAGCCCCCTTCCACTTCCGATGTTTGGGTTTGGGTTTTAGAGGTCGGGTTTTGGGGTTTGGGTTTTGGGTACCCGGGGAACCCAAACACGATTAAGCGTGTATGGGTATTGAAGGTAAAATCCGACGGGTCGGGGATGTCCTAAAATTTCGGGTTCGGGATGGGTATGGCAAACCCGACTCAACCCAAAATTGCCATTCCTATCAAAAATTGTCATCTTCGCATGCAGCTTTTCTTATAGATATTTCCAATGTTTAATTATGACCCCAAAACTTTTCAAGAAGCTTCTTCTCAAACTATATGTAGGAAAGCCATGGAAGAAGAGTTGAAAGCACTTGCAAAAAATAATACTTGGAGTTTAAAAGAATACGTATTCATGTGAATCAATTCAAAATTGAATTCACACTGACTTGTTAAAAAATCTAATGAATTCGCTAATCTGTGCATTGACTTAGTTTACCAATCCTAATAAATTGAATGATTCGAGTCATGTTTGGAAAATCAAATCCATACCCAAAACTTCGATACCATGTTAGAAAACTTAACTATAACTCAAATCCAATTGGCAATGGATATAGTGTCCCAAGAATGTTAGTAATGAGGGAAGAAATTGATATGGGATGTAATTTCGTACATAAGATAATTAGGTTACTCCACTTATTGGTAATTAATAGTTTTGAATTGGACACTAAAAAATTCCTAATGTAGTATGAGAGTTTTGTGCTTAGACTTTATGTTTGGATTGTGGTTTATTTGAGAAACTTTGTATTGTAATGTGTGAAAATTTTAGTGAAATTTTTTTCATAAGAAAAAATATTTTGAAGGGAGAATAAAATTTGTACTAGAGGAAAAAAAGTTTTCAGTTATGTGAGGAGAATTTGAAAGAGAAATTTTAAATTTTAAATTGTGAAATAAAAATGCACCTAGATATTTTATTGTTTTGTAAGAAAAAATAACTTTTTGTATTTGGTATATCATCCAAACATAGCCGGTTTTTCAAAAGCAACTCAAATTAGTCAATTCATTAGGCTTAATAAACCAAATTAATGCCTAATGTAGGTTCTCATGGAGTTTGATGCCAAGTTCAATGTCTAGTATTGAATTTGAGTTCGGCCTTCAACTCTAGTCAATGCTCAAGTTTAATCTTCTCAGTTGAGGACAAGAGTTAAAAATCATATCTTACATCGATTTTTAAAGCACTATTTTTGTAATCCTTAATTAAGCTTTTAAACATTCTATGAATGAATATAGGGATGCCAACAATACCACGCAGACAAGAAACATTTATCGATCATACACTTCCTGCTTTTAATTTTATTTTTCTTGGTAAGATTTTCGAAGTCCATTTAATCTTGCTAGGACTTTGTTTGATGAAAGGACATGTTAGGCCCATTGCAAAAATCAAATGCAATCAGTATACTGTGAAGACTACAAACTAAAACATCAAAGTTGTTTAGGTGCAAATTGTTTTGACTTGTGGATTTAATAACCGACACTCATCAGACACTTGAATTGATAAGTCGGACATTTGGGAAAACAAAACAAGCCCAAATTGTTAAAGTTAGCGACATAACTGGTGCAAAAATTAGCAAGGCGTCACATGGTTTTGCCTAATCTATTTTAGAAACACATTGCCCTACCACTTCCAGGTGCCACAAGTACAAGGGCAACTTGGTACGTTGCAAATCACCAACGGTTAGATCTGGATAAATTGAAGTATCGCGCAGTGATACGGCTGTCCCCTATATATTTCTCTCTACATTTTGTTATGCAATCATTGAATGCTTTTCCCTAATATTGACATTTTTCACACCAAAGGGGTCCTCTCCACTTTATGTCATGCAGCGTGTCAACAGAATACATGGTTCCTAATGCTTGATCGTGAGTTGGAAGGCAAAGCCATGTGATGGCTCCTTGATAGGTCTGTTTATCATATTGCATCAAGATAAGAAACTAATCATTCTCCTATATAAACTCGTATAACTAGTCTGAGAACTACGATACTCTTCAAACACAATATTAATTGACCAGTGTTTAGTTCCTTAGTCCAGCTTGAACCTTTCTACCCTTCTTTATCCAATTTCACACAAAAAAGCATCCTGTATAGCAATGGCCATCTGTCTGCCTCGTATTATTCAACCCAAGCAACTCCTGAAGCGCTCTTCCTCGGCAGCAATCAATGGTGCTGCTGCCTCAGCTTCAATGGATGTTCCAAGGGGCCATTTTGCAGTTTATGTCGGTGAAAGTGAAACAAAACGATACGTGATTCCTATTGCTTACCTGAACCAGCCCTCATTCCAAGACTTGTTAAGCCAGGCCGTAGATGAATTCGGTTTTGATCATCCAATAATCGGGGGTTTGACAATCCCTTGCCGAGAAGAAGCTTTCATTGATTTAACTTCTCGCTTGAGTAGGAATGCGTGTTAGCCTTCGGCAACGGCAAACTTTGTATCTAGTTGTATATTGAGATAGCAATGCCAAATTTTGTAACTTAGAGCAAAACGCATGGATTTCTGACACATGTACAGTTACTGCTATGCACAAGTTAATTATAACAACTTGAAGTTCTTAGTTTCCATTCCTTGTCCATTCATTAAAAGATTCCAAAACATGACATTTGCCTGATTGTTTGTGACTACTGTTTCTTTTCTGGGAGAGAAAACCTTGAGTTTCTCTCATGGTGATCATCTTAAAATGAATCTTCTTCTTCCCGTTTAAGTGTCCACTAAATTGAAACTTATTATGTTAAAAGATATAAATTCATAATATTATTAGAAATATTAATAATTGCTGATCCCTTGCTCGCCAAATGTAGTATCTTCCAACTTCCAGAATCGAAATTTGTGGTCATACTCCTCGATCCTTGTACTGAAACCATTGCTGGATGGAAACTGTCGGATGTTATTCCCAGTCATAAAGATAGAAGCACAAGTTTTATGCTGAAGATAATTTGACAGCACACCAGTACTAGATTAGAATGGATCTTGGGTGGAAATTTTAAATCAACCTTTCTCTACAACATTGTTCGGTTAGTATTGTTGGATGTCTGTTTTCAGAATAAAAGCTTAGTCGCATAAATCCCTGACTGGGATTAACGGCAAAATATATTCAATGCATGTCATCCAGGTCTTCCTTCTTGTTTGTGATCATGCCTTGTTTTCGGGGTCTTGAAACTCTTTTCATGAACAAAAAGTAAATCTTATTGACTGACTTGAGTGTAAACAATGCATCACTATCCAATTTGTTGTGTAATTTGGCTCAACATGTTCAACCATCAATCAACATGCGTGATATTCCTTAAGTTTTTTTTTTTTTCAAAAGATAGACTTTATATAAGACTTTGTTGAAAACAAAGTGAAGATACAACATTAGTTCCCTGTGTTTTGAACCCTCTTTGGCACTCAAAGTTGGCCAAAGCTCATCATTTCCTCATCCTCCTACCAAACTAGTGTCCAGAATTTTCCAGAAAATCTAGGGGACATACTAGTGGATTTAATAACCTCCCTAGTTGAGAGAGGTTACTCGATCCACTCTATTTTCTGTTTGCATTCTTCCCTCTTCCTATTGTAACCACTGACCGACATCCTTCCCAGTCCTAGTTACATATTTCCTACCTATGTATTTACTTTATTGAATTCTAGCCATTCTTCCATTGCAACGTCGACCACCATCTTTTCCATCATCCATTCTCCATTAAAAATCCATAAGTTCCTTGATTTCGATAGCATCCACAACAAGTACACGGTGAGTTGGCTTCTTTCCTGGCCGAGATGATTCGTGTTGCAGCTGCTTAGCTTTTGCCACCATCTTTCAAAGCTCTGAATTTCTTCTCCAACATCATGCCATTGTACCGGGGCAAGTCGCCAAACTGTTCTTGCTCTTGAGCAGTTAAAAAATACATGTTCTAAGCTTTCTTCGGCCTCCCCACACATTTGACAGATTGTGTCTATCATCATTTTCCTCCTTTGCAACGCTTTCTTTGTGGGCAAGATGTCATGACAACACCACCAAATGAAGTGTTTTAGTTTGGCTTTTGTGTTTAGTTTCCAGCTAAAGTTCCACATTGCCTTCCTCAAGCTATCAATGGAGCTAGAAGCCTCATAATTCTGCCTTGGTTGCTGTCCTTGTTGAAGGTGCCGATATGCAGATTTGACGGTATAGCTTCCCGATGAACTGTGCTGCCATATGAGTTGATCTTGGCTTCCTTAAGTGATTGTCTGTGAAGTTGTGATTCTCATTATTTGGTCTTAAAACATCGTCATGTGGATTGCATACTATTCTGCTCCTCTGCCTATGACCAACTTGGTATAAATCTTCACATTGCTATTTATGTTGGAGAAACAAGTATGAAGAGATATGTGATACCATTATCCTATCTTAACCATCCTTCATTCCATCATTTACTACAACAGGCTGAAGAAGAGTTTGGATTCCATCATCCAATGGGTGCTCTAACAATTCCATGCAATGAAGAAACCTTTATCAACCTCACTTGCAATTTATGTTGCCAACAAGCAAAGAGAAAGCTGTTTTGGCTTTACAAATAGGAGGTTAAATTATGCCTACATTAGTCATTCGAGTAGAATCCGGTTAATCCATTTTTTGACAAGGATGACTAGATTCTTCTTTTGTATTGATGCTGTAAATTTTGATTGATTTGCCATTGAATATATCAAAAGCTTGCGGATTGATGACAATTACTATTCACGTGCCTATTTTTCGATTATATTATTTTAAATTTTTTTCCTGTAATATATTACTCACATGCCTCTTGATTATTCATAAACAAAAGATGCACCTTAAATGCACAAAAACTAGAAAAGGTCAAATATATAACCAACAAACATGCAGATGTTTTAAACTAGTTTTCTTTTGTAATTTTTATATTTGCTTTTTATTCTAATTTTTTACTACAATACACATATTTTTAGAATAAGACTAAGTTTAGAAGCACAATATATTGCATATATATATATTTTTTGAAAATATTATGGTCGGAACTTAAAAAAAGGAAAAATCCTTCTTAAAAGCTTCTTCACTTTTTGGGTCGATAAAGGTATAATTTGGCATGTAGATATTACTTTGACAATTTTAGCAATCATCGAAAGGAAGATTCAATTAAGCAAGCTTCCTCTAAATAAGGTTTTCCGTAGAAAAAGAACTAATGGGTACCCGC
This sequence comes from Gynochthodes officinalis, assembly GCA_020080225.1. Taxonomy (NCBI): domain Eukaryota; kingdom Viridiplantae; phylum Streptophyta; class Magnoliopsida; order Gentianales; family Rubiaceae; genus Gynochthodes; species Gynochthodes officinalis. The sequence continues at coordinate 43,323,498 of CM034618.1, read as the reverse complement.
AAAAGCCATGCTCTAGTTGGTTTCGGTGAACTAAGTTGATTTGTGGATGAGTCTACAACTTGTTTGTTAAATTGCTTGAGAAGATATGTTTCCAGGATTCACTTTGTCAGGTTGTCAAATTGCTTGCCATTTACTTCACACGACAAAAATGACAATCTAGGCTATACTCTTCTGCCTTGCATTGATATTGGGTGCTAGAAATTGTTTTAACATTAACGAAACATCAAATGCAGAAATTAGTAGAGGGTCACATGGTTTTGCCTAATCTATTGCATAAAAATATTGCCTCCACCATTTACAGATGCCAGAAATAAAAATGCAACTTTGAGACATTTTACCAATAGCTATTAGGATACTTTGTGAAGTTGATGTGAGCTGTGCGGGCGCTATAGATTTCGTTATGCAATTATGGGATTCTTTTCGCAACAATGACACCTCTAATTCTGAAGGGGACTCTCTCTGCTTTATGTTTAATGATCTGGTAGGACCTTCATCATTTTAATAGAATAAATGGTTGTAAATGCTTGATGGCAACTTGGAAAGCAAAACCATGTGATGGCTTATGAGAGCTATTATCTAAGGTTGATGCACATTAAAGAGGCATCTTTATCATATTGCCTCAGGATAACATAGTTGTCATTCTCCTATATAAAAGCATATAACTTGTTTAAGAAACATAAGTCATTAAAAACAATATTGCCAAGTGCTTAGCTCATCTGTCCCTTTGTCCAACTTCGTACAAGAAATTAAGCATTCTGTGGTGAAATGACAATCCGTCTACCTCGTGTTATTCAAGCAAAGCAACTCCTCAGCGGTCTTCCCTGGCAACAATTAATGGTGTTGTTGCTCCAACTTCAGTAGATGTTCCAAGCGGCTATTTTACGGTTTATGTTGGTGAAAGTGAAAAGAAGCAATATGTGATTCCTATTGCTTACTTGAACCACTCCTCATTCCAGGATTTGTTAGGCCAAGTAGAGGAAGAATTCGGTTTTGATCATCCAATTGGGGGTTTGACAATCCCTTATAGAGAAGACATTTTCATTGATCTAACTTCTCGCTTAGTAGGAAAGCATGTTAGCCAATGTGGATGGAATTTCTTTTGTAGTATTTTTAGATGGGAAACAGAATTTTGTAATAGGTAGTGCAAAACGAGCAAATTTTCATGTACATATAGTTATTGGTTAATAACAATTTGAAATTTAAGCTTCTTGGCTTGCATTCCTTGTCTTGTCAGTCAAAAATTCCATAATATCAATATGTTTCATTACTTGTCTCTATTAGCATAACATTTCACTTGGGAAAAATGTGAAAACTTTATAAGTCTTGAAGATTTTCATCACATCTAATCAGAAGGCCATTTTCCACTTCTAGTCAGTATAAGTTTTTGCAAAGTCTAAACGACTTTCAGATCTTATGCCTCATAACACCAAGTCGTAATTGTTTTTTAACTCTTTAGTCTGATCTAAATCTATATTCCCTGACTGAGATGCAATTGCATTATAACAACACTTACTTGCAAATGCTTCTTGTTTTGTTTAAGAACAATAGATTTATTATTAAATTCGAAAATAAAAAATTTCTAAAAATCGCATTTTCCTATAAAAAATCAAAGATCATAAACAACAAGCATGGATATTTCTGAAACTTTTTTCTTTGTTTCTATAATTTTTTTATTTTTTTTGTATTTTCTTACTATATATAATATACGTATTTTTTTTCCAATAAGATTAAGTTCAAAAACGCAAATGAATAGTACTTTTTTTGGGTAGGGAAGAGGGGGGGGGGGGGGGGGAGCGGAGTGGAGGTTGGTAAATATTAGGCTTCAACTTTTGAAAAAATGTTTTGCAACAGAAGAAAAAGCCCTTGTTTCTACTTTCCTAAAAGCTTTTTCATAGTTTTTCAACGCATTGGATCCTTTGTTACAGTTTTTTGTGCCATTCCTTATTATACACTGTAATAAGTTATCAAAAATCTTGTAATTTGCATTAATATATATACTATTAGTATATACTTTTATTCTAATTAATTTTAATATTAAGTTTTCAATTTTTATATCAACTCAATATTTTAATAAATTTTATATCATTTTATTTGTTTTACACTAATAATTTAAAATAAGTACTCCCTCTGTCCTAAAAAAAGAGTCCATTTTTGATTTGATACAATTTGTTTTTTAAATAACACGGCACAAAACATTTAATACACCATTAAATATATACTTTTACATTTTATCCTTACTTTTTAGTTTGGGTTATACATTATTATTATTAATAAGGATAATATAAAAATTTTATACTAGAAGTTAACTTTTTTTTCAAAACAAAGAAAATTTTTGAAACTAAATTCTTTTTTTAAGTACAGAGGTAGTATAATCTAATAACAAAAAGTGAACTTTTTAACATTAAAATTTATTATAATGAAAATAAATATCACTAGTATAAATATTAATAGAAATTACAATATTTATACAAATTTATTAAAGTATGTAACATCAAATAATACACAAAAAGTGTATCAGAAGTGAAATTTGGCATTTGTATATTACTTGTATAGTATTTTAGTAATCATTAATAGGAAGATTCAATTAACAAATTAACAAATTTTAATTTTTTAAAATAAAGCTTTTCAAAAAAAGAAAGAAAGAAAAAAAAACCAAAGTGTTCCCAATAAGAGTCTTGTGCAATGAAAAGTCTACCTTTGCTTGAGTATTTTGTTTATACAAATCTGATTTTAAGGGTAGTTGCTCGTACTATTTTATTTGGTTTATGTAAATTAATGTTTGTATAGACAATATTTCAAAACGTATTTTTATATTTTTTTAAATAATAATTGTGAGAAAAGAGATATATTTAAAACTGAAAAAGTGTCTTGTAGAACACAATAATGCATTTTGAGATGTTTGTTCCTCCAAATCCTAAGATAATAATTGTAAGATAGGAGATGTATTTAGATTTGAAAAAATATCTTGTAAAACACAAAAATACATTTTCAGATGCCTGTTCCTACAGGCCCTAAGTTGATTTGTGGATAGGTCTACAACTTTTTTGTTAAATTGCTTGTGAAGGTTTGTTTACAAGATTGTCAGATTGTACCTTTGGTCTTGATTGTCATCTACCACCTTCTCCTGACAAACAACAACTTGGGGATATACATTTTCATCGCAAATCAGTCCTTCTTATTGGTTGTCTTATCAACAAATAAAAAATTATAAGAATAAAATCTCACTATGATTCCAAAAAGCAAAGGAAAAGTTAAAAGCACCAAAATATGTAATTTTCATATTTTTAAGATTAAAAAAAAGAATTTGCAAACAAACTATCGATGATTTGGAAAAACAAAAAAAAAACTCAAAATTGTTATAATTAGCAGCACAATAGGTGCAGAAATTGACAAAGTATCACATGGTTTTGCCTAATCTCTATTGGCCCTACCATTTCTCGGTGCGAGAAATATAAATGCAACTTTGTAACATTTAACCAACAGATATCTGGATACTTTCTGAAGAGTACATATCAGCCGTCCCAGTCTTAAAGATTTTGTTATGAAATTACCTTTAATTTTAATAGGGATTCTATGTGCTTGATGTTCAAGGTTCTGGTAGGACCTCCATCATTGCAATGGAATACATAGTTCTAAATGCTTCATTGGAAGTCGGAAGGCAAAACCATGTGATGTCTTATGAGAGTTATTATCTAAATTTTGATGCACATTAAAGATTCCTCTTTATCATAATGTGTCAAGATAACAAACTTGCCATTCTCCTATATAAAACCATATAACTTGTTTGAGAGACATAAGTCATCAAAATCGATATGGAGCAGCACTTGGTTCATCTGTCCAACTTCTACCTTTCTTAGTCCAATTCATACAAGAAACTAAGCATTCTGTGGAGGAATGGCAATCCGTCTACCTTGTATTATTCAAGCTAAGCAACTCCTGAAGTGCTCTTCCCTAGAAGCAATCAATGGTGTTGTTGCTCCTACTTCAGTAGATGTTCAAAGGGGTTATTTTGCAGTTTATGTTGGTGAAAGTGAAAAGAAATGATACATTATTCCCATTGCTTACCTGAACCAGCCATCATTCCAGGATTTGTTAAGCCAAGCTGAGGAAGAATTTGGTTTTGATCATTGAATGGGCAGTTCGACAATCACCTGCAGAGAAGACATGTTCATTGATCTGACTTCACCCCTGAGTATGAAATCGTGTTAACTATTTTGAATGGAATTTCATTATTTAGTTGGATTCCGGGATGGGAAGCAAAATTTTGTAACTTAGGTAGAGCAAAAGGAGCAAAATTTTCATGTACATATTGTTACCAGTTAATTATATCAACTTGAAATTGAAGCTTCTTGGCTTGCATCCTTGTCTTGTGTTGTCATTCAAACATTCCATAACATCATGTTTCCTCGTTACTTGTTCCTATCTGCAAAGCATTTTTCACTCGATATAAAAGGGTAAAATCTTGTTTTGTTGCTTGTAGGAAAAATTTTCAAATTTCTCTCATGTAGGGTGATCTTAAAACCTTGATGTTAAACAGAAGTTAAACTTACTATTTTAATCGAAGAAAAAAAAATTATGACATAATATTATTACCAATATTACAAAGCTAATGATGGCAACTGTTTTATGTTTTTTCCAGCGATAAAGATTAAGCACAGAAATGAATTATTTCAAGCTTTATGTTGAAGACATTTAGAGAGCAAAGTAGTAATTGATTAGGAAGTATTTCTAATCACAATTAATATGGAACATGATCACTCTTCACAAGCTTCTAAATCTCACACCTCATTAAACCAATTAATAAAAACTTCTCCACTCTTTAGTTTCATCTGAATCTATAGTGCTTGACTAGGATGCCATTACATTATAAGGTTGAAATGAAACAAATACAAGTTCGAACTAATGCATGCCTAGACTAAATCCCTCAACACTGGATTTGTTCTTAGTTATAAATCAAATTTAATAACATCCACTTGCCAAAAATTAGTTAGAATGTGATAATTAAGTGTTTGGAAATGTTAGGACATTCGGAAAAACAGAATAAATGCAATCATAATGTATTGATGAGACCATACATTAAAACATCGGCTTCTTGTGTAAGAATATTGTTTCAACATGTAGAGTTAGCAACCAACAATGGTTATTAAGTCTCTCAAATTGCATAGTTGGGGATGCTTGGAAAAATATAGAAGTTGAAATTGTCAAAGTTATCAACTATTAGAAAAATATGTTGTTACCTAACTTAGTTCTTAGAATATTTTGTTACCTAACTCAGCTCCTACCTTAGTTGTAAGATTAGAATTTCACCTCTTATAGAATTTCATCTCTTATATATTCTTGCATTCTGTAAAGGTTTGATATAATGAAAATACAATATTGTCTTTCTGTTTTAGAATTCTGTCTTAAATTTCTTCATGGTATCAGAGCGGTAATCTTGCCTCTACTATTCTATTGAGTTTATCTCTTAAATTTTTGTTATCATTGGTGGCAAAGAAAACACCGACGAAGCAAAAGTTTCAAGGGAGGTGGTTGTCGCCTCATCCAATGCTACGGATAATTATATTCACACTAGTCAGAAATTAAGTTACGGTGCTACTAAATGAATATGACTATCTTCCTTGGTCACGAGCAGTTACAATTGCCATTGGTGGAAGATCAAGATAGGGCTTTATCAATGGTCAAGAGAAATATCCAAACTTCAACTCATCAGAATATAAGGCTGGGCTATTAAGGGATTAGATAGTTATGTCGTGGACTCTCAACTCAACGGAGCGTCACCTCTCTGAAATCTTTAACTATTGTGAGTTCTCTTTTGATCTTTGGGAAGCTATTCGAGATATGTATGGCAACCAAAACAATTCAGCTCGAATTTTCAAATTCAAATAGAAATTGTCACTCTTCAACAAGATGGAAAACCATTTTTCAGTTTGCCAAGAAGATTAAAAAGCTTGTGGAACGAATTGGAGGTATATCAACCTCATTCCGCTGATCCAGTTGTTCTGCAAAGACGCACCGAAGAAGATTAGGTTTTACAATTCTTGACTAGTCTTGGTCCCGATTATGAGGATTTAAGATGCCATATTCTAATGATTGCTGAACTTCCATTCTTAAAGAGTGTTTGTGCAGCAATTCAATGTGAAAAAGTTCGCCAAAAGGTTATGACTCGTGATATTACATCTAGTACTTCAGATACTCGTGCCTTTCTTGCTCATCAATCTACAGGAAGAAAAACTTACAAGGGAAAGCGTTCAGATTTAAAGTACGAACATTGTAATTCTCTTGGACATGCAGTGGATCGTTGCTGGAGTCTTCATCCAAAACTGAAGCTAGCCTAAGTCTGTAAAGGATGACAAGGTAAGAAATAAAAAATGAGTACTCATACTCCTTAATCTTTTTCTTCTAGCCTTGTTGTTTTGCTTAATGATTTTACTAGCTATTTACAAGAAAAGCATGCTCACAAAGGATTCCAAGATGAAGTCTCAAATCAAGGACAAGATAAACCTACCACACTTGTTAGTAAATTTGTTCGATTCTTAGCTGATGCAAATGTTGAAAATAGCCAAAGTATCATGACTGCCTTTGTGACTATGTTATAAATTAGTAATTTGCACGATTTATGGATAGTTGCTTTTGGTGCCATAGATCATATGTCAAATAAAGCAACCAATATCTATGAATTTATTCCTTGTTCAACCTCTTCCTTTGTTTTAGCAGCTAATCAAAAAGGTGTTTCCATCAAGGGTTAGGGAAAAATCAAACTCATGTCAGATAGTAAGGAATCTAACATTCTACGTTCCTTTTCCTTTTCATTTGCTTTTTGCTTGAAAATTGATATCCTCTCTTAACTTTAAAGTTGTATTCCCCTTATAAGGTTGTCTTTAGGATCTTGTCACCAAGAAGATTGGTAAAGGATTTCATTTACATGGACACTACTATTTCTGTTCAAACTCTCAAGTTTCCAAGAGTCTTCAAGTAGTTGTTTCTCCAATTGATGAGCATTTGCTATGGCATCATCATTTAGCACGTCCATCAAAGTCTATTTTTTCACAAATAATTCTGAGTTTATTTGATAAGACTCAAGATTGTGATATTTGTCATTATTCTAAATATACTAGACTTCCTTTCATTGCATCATTGTCTAAAAACTATTATTGCATCATTGTCTAAAAACTACCAAGGCATTTGAACTTGTACATTCAGATGTTTGGGGACCTTTTTCTATAATATTTAAAAACCTTTATTGATGACTTTTCTAAGGTTACTTTGGTATATCTATTGAAATGAAAGAATGAAGTCTTTAGTTGTTTCAAAGACTTTCACGTGTTCATTGTTACTCAATTTTCTGTACATGTCAAAATCTTTCGATTTGACAATGGCATCGAATATACATCTCTTGCCATGACAAATTACTTAATTTCTAATGGAATAGTGTGTCAAACTAGCTGTGTCAATACACCCCAACAAAATGGGTTGTTGAGCATAAAAATCATGATTTGCTAGAGAAAACTCGAGCTATAATGCTTCAAATGAATGTTCCAATGTCATTCTGGTCCTTTGGAATTCTCATAGCAAACAAATGAGGGCTACAAGTGTTATGATGCTATTTCCAAAAAGCTCTATGTTACTTGAGATGTTTGTTTTGTTGAAACTGATCCATATTTTGTGACTTCTAGTCAGGGGGAGATGATAACCAAATTATTTCCTTGTCGAGTGATGATAGAGATGTTATCTCAAAACCGAATACACCAACTCCAAGTCAAGTTTCATATGAAAATTCTTCACTAACTATTTGTCCTAGTAATGATACAGCTGGTGGTATATCCCAAGAAGATACTATCAATCCTAGTGAGCAAGAATCATCCACTGCACAAGGCAAAACATTAATCCCTCAGTGTAATCCTCCAAGGAGTCATCATCCTCTCACAAAATTGCAACATTATGTTGCTTAGACAGCCAAGCATCCTCTTTCTAAGTTTTTGACTTATCAAAAATTAGGGATGGCAAATTACCTCCGACCCGACGGGTTATCCGAACCCGAACCCGGTCAAAACCCGATTGACCTGGTTTTTTTTGGGTTCGGGTTCGGGATCGGGATGGGGATGGGAATGGAACCCGGGGTCTGGTTCGGGGGGTATCCATACCCGCCCCGAACCAGAACCTGACCCAGAATGACCGGGTTCGAGGAAAACCCGATCCCCGAACCTGAAAAAAACTCGATCCCGTCTTTTATATATTTTTAATATTATTTCATGTTTAAATTTTTATGTTTAGTATTTGTCGCTTGTAAATATATAGCAAAGTTGATTTAGAAAAAAAAAAAAAACTACCACTTAAAATTAAGAACTTCATTTATCCATTTTTTATTTATGTCTATTTCCTCATTCTAATTATACTTTTGCCACAAGCTATTACTTCTATTCACCCCAACAAATATGCAACATAATATTTCCTTGCCCTCTAGTTTAATTGTTTGGATTAGAATAATTGTAGTATTTTAAATTCTTAGATAATGGCACTGGGAAAATATTTAACTCTTTAATGCTACTTTTAAATTATTTAACTCTTTCCTATTTACTACTAGCTAATCTTGTCAAAATACAAAATATTATTTAATTTATTTTCCAAGTAAAGGGTTTATGGCATTTAATTATTTTTTATTTTTTTCACTAGATTTCCCTAGCATACATCCAAACGCGACATCGGTACTTTTTTTTTTCCCTTTAAAATTCACTTTTATTTTGTATTTCAATCAAACTTACTAACTCTAAGAGTTTTTATCTTACTTCCAAGTCTTCAACTAAACAACATCACTCAATTTCCAAAAAAAGAAAAGTAATATTAAGGGGTTGCGCTCTAGATTTCTATCTCAATAAAAAAAAAAATTACATTAAGTTATATTTATACATATAAAGTGTATGGTTCATCATTCGTATAAATTACATTGAGTTATATTTATACATATAATAAGTGTTATATATATAACATTATGGAGCTAATTAACTAAATGCTAGTGTTTTGAGCATTTGACCAATTGATTTGTATTACTATTACATATGATACGTATTTATATTAATTTTACTCATATATTAGAATTGATTAAATATAATATAAGAATTGAAGAAATTAACATATTTATAAATTTTAATGAAATAAAGTTAAATAACAAACAAAATATTCTTCTATATAGTGACACCATTTTGTACTTTTAATAATCTTTGTGACATTGTATATTTCCATAAAACAACCATTAGAGAATAGATGTTGATGCTTCAATTTGCAAGAAAACGCATAAGCATTTGAATATCCTTTATTGAAAAATATATGGTCATAGTGTTTCATATACAGTAATCTTAAAAAAAATTATTAATTTTTTCATTAAATTATTGTTTTTTTTTCCATTAAATTATTGCTTCATATCTTGTTTATATGTACTAACTTAGTTAACACTGATAAGTACTAAATTACTAACTAAGCATTAATTTAGATAATACTATCCTAGTACGTTCGGTGAACAGTTCGTTTATATTAAAATAATAATATAAATTAGATAAACACTAAATTACTAACAGCATTAATTTAGATAAGCTCGTTTATTGTTCGTTTATATTAAAATAATAATATAAACATAATATATATAATAAAATGGTTTGTTGATAATGAGTAAGGAAATTTGTTGTGGAGTGGTGGTTAGTGCTTTGTGTTGTTTTGTAGGTGGATGTGGGTTTGATTCTTGCTATGTTGTTATCTTTTCTATTTTTACTCTCCAACCGAAATCCCACATCGGAAGTGGATGGTTTAGCCTGCTTCCAATGCCTCTATAAATTGAGGAGCCCCCCCCCCCCTTCCACTTCCGATGTTTGGGTTTTGGGTTTTAGAGGTCGGGTTTTGGGGGTTTGGGTTTTGGGTACCATGGGAACCCAAACACGATTAAAGTAGGTATGGGTATTGAAGGTAAAATCCGATCGGGGTCGGGGATGTCCTAAAATTTCGGGTTCGGGGATGGGTATGGCAAACCCGACTCCGAACCCAAAAATTGCCATTCCTATCAAAAATTGTCATCTTCGCATGCAGCTTTTCTTATAGATATTTCCAATGTTTAATTATGACCCCAAAACTTTTCAAGAAGCTTCTTCTCAAACTATATGTAGGAAAGCCATGGAAGAAGAGTTGAAAGCACTTGCAAAAAATAATACTTGGAGTTTAAAAAGAATACGTATTCATGTGAATCAATTCAAAATTGAATTCACACTGACTTGTTAAAAAAAATCTAATGAATTCGCTAATCTGTGCATTGACTTAGTTTACCAATCCTAATAAATTGAATGATTCGAGTCATGTTTGGAAAATCAAATCCATACCCAAAACTTCGATACCATGTTAGAAAACTTAACTATAACTCAAATCCAATTGGCAATGGATATAGTGTCCCAAGAATGTTAGTAATGAGGGAAGAAATTGATATGGGATGTAATTTCGTACATAAGATAATTAGGTTACTCCACTTATTGGTAATTAATAGTTTTGAATTGGACACTAAAAAATTCCTAATGTAGTATGAGAGTTTTGTGCTTAGACTTTATGTTTGGATTGTGGTTTATTTGAGAAACTTTGTATTGTAATGTGTGAAAATTTTAGTGAAATTTTTTTCATATTGTAATGTGTGAAAATTTTAGTGAAATTTTTTTCATAAGAAAAAATATTTTGAAGGGAGAATAAAATTTGTACTAGAGGAAAAAAAGTTTTCATTTATGTGAGGAGAATTTGAAAGAGAAATTTTAAATTTTAAATTGTGAAATAAAAATGCACCTAGATATTTTATTGTTTTGTAAGAAAAAATAACTTTTTGTATTTGGTATATCATCCAAACATAGCCGGTTTTTCAAAAGCAACTCAAATTAGTCAATTCATTAGGCTTAATAAACCAAATTAATGCCTAATGTAGGTTCTCATGGAGTTTGATGCCAAGTTCAATGTCTAGTATTGAATTTGAGTTCGGCCTTCAACTCTAGTCAATGCTCAAGTTTAATCTTCTCAGTTGAGGACAAGAGTTAAAAATCATATCTTACATCGATTTTTAAAGCACTATTTTTGTAATCCTTAATTAAGCTTTTAAACATTCTATGAATGAATATAGGGATGCCAACAATACCACGCAGACAAGAAACATTTATCGATCATACACTTCCTGCTTTTAATTTTATTTTTCTTGGTAAGATTTTCGAAGTCCATTTAATCTTGCTAGGACTTTGTTTGATGAAAGGACATGTTAGGCCCATTGCAAAAATCAAATGCAATCAGTATACTGTGAAGACTACAAACTAAAACATCAAAGTTGTTTAGGTGCAAATTGTTTTGACTTGTGGATTTAATAACCGACACTCATCAGACACTTGAATTGATAAGTCGGACATTTGGGAAAACAAAACAAGCCCAAATTGTTAAAGTTAGCGACATAACTGGTGCAAAAATTAGCAAGGCGTCACATGGTTTTGCCTAATCTATTTTAGAAACACATTGCCCTACCACTTCCAGGTGCCACAAGTACAAGGGCAACTTGGTACGTTGCAAATCACCAACGGTTAGATCTGGATAAATTGAAGTATCGCGCAGTGATACGGCTGTCCCCTATATATTTCTCTCTACATTTTGTTATGCAATCATTGAATGCTTTTCCCTAATATTGACATTTTTCACACCAAAGGGGTCCTCTCCACTTTATGTCATGCAGCGTGTCAACAGAATACATGGTTCCTAATGCTTGATCGTGAGTTGGAAGGCAAAGCCATGTGATGGCTCCTTGATAGGTCTGTTTATCATATTGCATCAAGATAAGAAACTAATCATTCTCCTATATAAACTCGTATAACTAGTCTGAGAACTACGATACTCTTCAAACACAATATTAATTGACCAGTGTTTAGTTCCTTAGTCCAGCTTGAACCTTTCTACCCTTCTTTATCCAATTTCACACAAAAACCATCCTGTATAGCAATGGCCATCTGTCTGCCTCGTATTATTCAACCCAAGCAACTCCTGAAGCGCTCTTCCTCGGCAGCAATCAATGGTGCTGCTGCCTCAGCTTCAATGGATGTTCCAAGGGGCCATTTTGCAGTTTATGTCGGTGAAAGTGAAACAAAACGATACGTGATTCCTATTGCTTACCTGAACCAGCCCTCATTCCAAGACTTGTTAAGCCAGGCCGTAGATGAATTCGGTTTTGATCATCCAATAATCGGGGGTTTGACAATCCCTTGCCGAGAAGAAGCTTTCATTGATTTAACTTCTCGCTTGAGTAGGAATGCGTGTTAGCCTTCGGCAACGGCAAACTTTGTATCTAGTTGTATATTGAGATAGCAATGCCAAATTTTGTAACTTAGAGCAAAACGCATGGATTTCTGACACATGTACAGTTACTGCTATGCACAAGTTAATTATAACAACTTGAAGTTCTTAGTTTCCATTCCTTGTCCATTCATTAAAAGATTCCAAAACATGACATTTGCCTGATTGTTTGTGACTACTGTTTCTTTTCTGGGAGAGAAAAACCTTGAGTTTCTCTCATGGTGATCATCTTAAAATGAATCTTCTTCTTCCCGTTTAAGTGTCCACTAAATTGAAACTTATTATGTTAAAAAAGATATAAATTCATAATATTATTAGAAATATTAATAATTGCTGATCCCTTGCTCGCCAAATGTAGTATCTTCCAACTTCCAGAATCGAAATTTGTGGTCATACTCCTCGATCCTTGTACTGAAACCATTGCTGGATGGAAACTGTCGGATGTTATTCCCAGTCATAAAGATAGAAGCACAAGTTTTATGCTGAAGATAATTTGACAGCACACCAGTACTAGATTAGAATGGATCTTGGGTGGAAATTTTAAATCAACCTTTCTCTACAACATTGTTCGGTTAGTATTGTTGGATGTCTGTTTTCAGAATAAAAGCTTAGTCGCATAAATCCCTGACTGGGATTAACGGCAAAATATATTCAATGCATGTCATCCAGGTCTTCCTTCTTGTTTGTGATCATGCCTTGTTTTCGGGGTCTTGAAACTCTTTTCATGAACAAAAAGTAAATCTTATTGACTGACTTGAGTGTAAACAATGCATCACTATCCAATTTGTTGTGTAATTTGGCTCAACATGTTCAACCATCAATCAACATGCGTGATATTCCTTAAGTTTTTTTTTCAAAAGATAGACTTTATATAAGACTTTGTTGAAAACAAAGTGAAGATACAACATTAGTTCCCTGTGTTTTGAACCCTTTTTGGCACTCAAAGTTGGCCAAAGCTCATCATTTCCTCATCCTCCTACCAAACTAGTGTCCAGAATTTTCCAGAAAATCTAGGGGACATACTAGTGGATTTAATAACCTCCCTAGTTGAGAGAGGTTACTCGATCCACTCTATTTTCTGTTTGCATTCTTCCCTCTTCCTATTGTAACCACTGACCGACATCCTTCCCAGTCCTAGTTACATATTTCCTACCTATGTATTTACTTTATTGAATTCTAGCCATTCTTCCATTGCAACGTCGACCACCATCTTTTCCATCATCCATTCTCCATTAAAAATCCATAAGTTCCTTGATTTCGATAGCATCCACAACAAGTACACGGTGAGTTGGCTTCTTTCCTGGCCGAGATGATTCGTGTTGCAGCTGCTTAGCTTTTGCCACCATCTTTCAAAGCTCTGAATTTCTTCTCCATCTTTGCTTAGCTCTGAAGAAGCTTTGACCGTTGACCAGAAGTTGACTTTTCAGAATTTTATCTGCTTCTGAAATCAGGTGCACTCATTCTATTTTTCCATTCTTACTTATTAAAAATGGACAAACGCATGCCAATTGAGATGGTCAAACTTCATACTTTTAGTGGGTCTGAATTTAATTCATGGAAGCGAAAGACTCAATTTGGTTTAAAGTATGAAAATATTTTTTATACTGTTTTGAGTACATTTGCTGATACTACTGAGGAAGTTGATGAGTCTCAATGGAATAAGGATGATGACTTCTGCAAGGACTATTTATTGAACTGTCTTTCAGACCGTCTAGCAGAAGTTTATAGTAAGTTTAAGACTGCTAAAGAAATCTGGGACAATTTAGATGCTCAATTTAAGAAGGAGGAGGAATTGTCAAAAACACATCTTGTTGACAAATTCATGGATTTCAAATTCAAGGAAGATATGGAAATCACTCCTCAAGTAACTGATCTAGAAAATTTGAGATCTAAATTGACCAGTGAAAACATCATCGTTTGTGATCCTTTTCTAGTTGGTGCCATTATTTATAAATTACCATCTGCGTGGCATTCTTTCAAAACTGAGATGTACAGGAAGAAAGTGCATGTGGGACTGGATGATCTTAAACGATTCATTAGAATCGAGGATGAGAATCGAGTTAGGAATAACTTGGAGATGGTTAGACAGCAACAATCAGCTGCTAACGCGGTAACAAATCCCAAGAAATTTCCTAAGAAATCCAAGTCACACAAGAGTGAGTCTCAACAATTGGAGGCCAAAAAGCCTATCTTTAAGAAAAAGAAGGGGAAGTGCCACAATTGTGGGAAGTGGGGCCACTTTGCAGCAGATTGTAGGCAACCTAAAAAGGACAAATCTGACACACCAAAGAAGGAAGCAAATATGCTAGTACAGAAGACTGAGCCTCAAAAATTTGTTGCTATGGTGGGCAATAATGGAAAAGCCAGTACTTCTTCAGAATGGTGGTTAGATTCTGGGGCAACGTGCCATGTCTGCAAAAATGAAAAGTTACTTGATGATGTTGCTGAGGCCAACGAAACTATTGTTGTGGCTAGTGGAGCAGCGGAGATGGTGACTCACACTGGTACTGCAAATATGAGCCTCTCTTCAGGTAAACTTCTAACTTTAAAAGATGTTAAAGTAGTTCCTGCTATTCAAAAGAATTTAATTTCTATTAGTCGCTTAGACAATGCTGGCATGAGCATATTTATTTCTGGTGGTAGAGTAACTTTATCTGTTAACTCTCATTATTTTGGTTGTGGATTCTTGATTGGTGGTATGTATAGATTGAGTTCTGTAAATGAAACGGTCAGTCAAGTTAGTTCAAATTTAATTGATCCTACAACATTGCATAATCGGTTAGGACATGTGAACTACAAGAAAATGGCTAGACTAGCTAAGACTCATAATATACCTCTAGATACTTGATCAGTTTAAGATGTGAAGTATGTGCTCAAACGAAAATTACTAGAAAACAATTTTGTACGGTCTCTAGGAGCACACAACTTCTTGATTTAATACATTCTGACCTCTGTGACTTTAAAAGTTTCACAACTAGAGGTGGTCAGAAGTATTTGGTAACTTTTATAGACGATTTTTCTAGATATTGTCATATTTATCTGTTAAAATCAAAAGATGAAGCATTTGATAAATTTAAGATTTTCAAGAATCGTGTTGAAAACCAGTTGAACTTGAAAATTAAAAGGTTTAGGAGTGATAGAGGAGGAGAATATACATTGATAGGGTTCAAGGAATTTTGTGCTTCAGAGGGCATAATACTTGAAACTACTGCTCCTTACTCACCTCAATCCAATGGCATAGCTGAACGTAAGAAACGGGGCGTTAATGAAATGTTAAACTCTATGTTGTTGACAGTGGCATGCCTTCTTGTTATTGGGAGAAGCAGTTTTGACTGCTAATCACATCTTGAATAGGTTGCCGCACTCTAAGTTGTCTTCAACTCCTTATGAGATATGGCATAAACATCCTTGTAGATATGATACTCTTAAGA
Organism: Gynochthodes officinalis; assembly: GCA_020080225.1. Classification (NCBI taxonomy): domain Eukaryota; kingdom Viridiplantae; phylum Streptophyta; class Magnoliopsida; order Gentianales; family Rubiaceae; genus Gynochthodes; species Gynochthodes officinalis. Next base: position 43,307,725 of record CM034618.1, on the reverse strand, counting down.
CTTGGGGTTGTATTGCTTATGTGAGGATACGGACCTAAAAGACCTAAGGTGGGGCCTAGGACAAACACTTGTGTGTACACAGGTAGTGCAGAGGATAGTGTCATTGATCGGTTCTTGGATCTATCAACCAATGTGGTTATAGAATCTAGGGATGCGATTTTCTTTGAAGATAAATTTCTTGAGATCAAGGATTGTGATGCAGGCACTATAGAAATCATTTTGATTCTCCTAAAGAAAGCTGAATCAAATTCCTCGACACTCGAATAATTTACGAATCTGCACCTTTAAGGGTTTCTACAAGAGAACGAGTTCCCAAAACGTTTGGTGAGGACTTTGTCACTTACCATTTAGAGGATGATCCATCCACTTATAAAGAAGCGATGAGATCTAGGGACTCTTTATTGTGGGCAGAAGTCATTGATGATGAAATGAGCTCTCTGTTACAAAATCAAACTTGGCAACTAGTCGATTTGCCAAAAGGGGCTAAGACTATAGGTTGCAGGTGGATTTTGAAGAAGAAACTTAATCCTGACGGATCTATAGCTCGGTATAAAGCACGTTTAGTAGCTAAGGGCTATACTCAAGTAAGTGGGGTAGATTATTTTGATGTTTACTCCCCGGTCTGTCACTTGACTACGATAAGAATTCTTCTTGCTTTGGCATCTATTGAGCACTATGTTGTGCATCAAATGGATGTAAAGACAGCTTTCCTAAATGGAGATTTGGTAGGAGATCTACATGAACCAACTGAAGGGTTTGTCATGAAAGGTTTTGAGAACAAAGTTTGTAAGTTAAACAAATCTTTATGCGGTCTAAAACAAGCACCTAAATTGTGGCATCAAAAATTCGACAAGGTAGTAATGAGTTTAGGATTTCGATCCGATTACTCGGATAAATGTCTTTACTACCGTTACGTAGTCGAATCGAGTTGCGATTATTTGCTTGTATGTAGGCGACATGTTGATACTTGGTTCCGATCATTCCGCGGTGAGTGACGTAAAAGCCGAGTTGACCAAAGCATTTAAAATGTCGATATTGGTGTGGTAGACATCATTCTTGGTATGAAAGTAAGTTTCTGAGCAAGGTATTACTCTTAGCCAAGCTCACTACATTGAAAAACTACTTTCTACAGGGATACGATGATTGTAAAGTGGTGAGACACCAGTATGATCCTAGTAAACGGCTAAGCCCCAATGAGGAGCTAAGCGTGAATCAATTAGATTATTCTAAATTGATTGGTAGTCTCATGTATGTAATGATATGTACCGGCAGGACATAGCCTTTCTCGTAGGCATCTTTGAGTCGTTTCACTAGTAATCGGCCCCGAGCATTGGAATGCCCTCACGCGACTTATGCGATATTTGAGGGTACCTCCAATTATGCTCTATGTTATAATGGCCATCCTCCTATCTTGGAAGGATTTTACGATGCATCGTGGTGCTCGGAATTAGGAGACGATAAATCTACTAGTGGTTATATTTTCACCTTTGGGTGGAGCGGTACATTGCATGGAAATCCAAGAGGCAGACTTATATTGCTTTGTCGTCTATGGAATCGAACTTTTCGCTCTCAGAAGGAGAAGCAGAGTGGATAAGAGAACTGATCCTGGATATTCCATTAACCCGTTTAAAGATTAATTCTTTAAGTATGTTCTGTGATAATCAGGCTACAGTTTCGGTAGTGAAAAACTCACTCTTTAATGGTAAGAGGAGACATATTAGGCTGAAACATGCTCTACTGAATTATCTCATAGAACGTGGTATTATCACTTTGGTCGATGTGAGGTCGAAGGATAATATGGCTGATGCTCTCACAAAGGGACTGCCTAAAGATCGAATATTTAAAATTGTGGGGGAAATGGGGTTAAAGACTAAGACTCTATAGACATGTCTTAACCTACATTTATGTTATTTTAAATTTTCGAATCTTCCTTTGTTGGCTAAGATAAGCACTTGATAATGTTTCGACGATGTTTATGGTTGTCAATATATCATTCCACATTTGATGATATATCCTTTTTTGGGTGAGTTGTCTCATTCCACATGTGATGAGGTAATTTTACTCATTTTGGATGTTCGGTTTAGAGCGGTTGTATCATTCCATATCTGATGATGCTGCTTAACTAAATTTGGACTTGATAGCTGTAACATTCCATATAGAAACATGAAATGGTTCTTTTGTAAAGAAACTGTTTAGGTCTTGTTCTTATAAAGAAACTAGACATTGATGCTTATTGGTATGTGACATTGATGCATATTGTTATTGACATTGATGATTATTGTTATTGATATTGATGCTTATTGGCGTTGATATATATTTGTTTTCAGTCATTGTGGTATTGTGCTAAGTTCTTTTAGTAGAACTAGACACTTTAGTTTGTTACACAAATGATTGGATTTACATGAAATTCATATTTGGTAACTTGCAGAAAATGACTAAATGGAGGAGTGATTCAAGCGGGATCTGAAGGGGATGATCTACTTGATGGATAATTCCTCTAGAGCTCTGCCAGTGGGGACTATTATTTTTTTTGAAATTGAATAAATAGTTCACTTACATATGAAATTGCCCATTTAGTTTGAATTTAGAGTATTTCTAAAACTCTTGTGTTCGAAGTTTAGAGAATTTCTAAAACTTTGATTTGGTTCACTTATGAGTGAGACTTATTGATTGTGTTTGATTGAGTTTAGATTGTTTCTAAAACTCATAATTGTGTTTAAAGAATTCATATTTTTGAGTAATGAATCTTTTTGTGATATGAATGATTCAAAATTCTGTTTTGAACATTACATTATCTATCTATTGGATTGTGCTATATATAGAACATAGGAGGAGATTGTTGGGTATTTAATATAACCCAAGTGTATGTTCTAATATAAGCCCAATAGGTAATGCACCTTTGTAGTGGGCCTAAATGGGCAAGAGCCCATTAATTGGTTTTAACCCTAGTGTATCCCTATTTATATGCTAGCTGGAGGCAGCGTGCTAGGTATTCCAAATTAGATACCTAGGGTGTAATGCTTCAAGCAATCGCATATACTATTGCTTGACTTTAAACCCTAACAATGCCATTGTACCGGGGCAAGTCACCAAACTGTTCTTGCTCTTGAGCAGCTAAAAAATACATGTTCTAAGCTTTCTTCGGCCTCCCCACACATTTGACAGATTGTGTCTATCATCATTTTCCTCCTTTGCAACGCTTTCTTTGTGGGCAAGATGTCATGACAACACCACCAAATGAAGTGTTTTAGTTTGGCTTTTGTGTTTAGTTTCCAGCTAAAGTTCCACATTGCCTTCCTCAAGCTATCAATGGAGCTAGAAGCCTCATAATTCTGCCTTGGTTGCTGTCCTTGTTGAAGGTGCCGATATGCAGTTGTGGTATAGCTTCCCGATGGTAACTTTGCCATATGAGTTGATCTTGGCTTCCTTAAGTGATTATGCTGTGAAGTTGTGATTCTCATTATTTGGTCTTAAAACATCGTCATGTGGATTGCATACTATTACGCTCCTCTGCCTATGACCAACTTGGTATAAATCTTCACATTGCTATTTATGTTGGAGAAACAAGTATGAAGAGATATGTGATACCATTATCCTATCTTAACCATCCTTCATTCCATCATTTACTACAACAGTGAAGAAGAGTTTGGATTCCACCATCCAATGGGTGCTCTAACAATTCCATGCAATGAAGAAACCTTTATCAACCTCACTTGCAATTTATGTTGCCAACAAGCAAAGAGAAAGCTGTTTTGGCTTTACAAATAGGAGGTTAAATTATGCCTACATTAGTCATTCGAGTAGAATCCGGTTAATCCATTTTTTGACAAGGATGACTAGATTCTTCTTTTGTATTGATGCTGTAAATTTTGATTGACTTGCCATTGAATATATCAAAAGCTTGCGGATTGATGACAATTACTATTCACGTGCCTATTTTTCGATTATATTATTTTAAATTTTTTTCCTGTAATATATTACTCACATGCCTCTTGATTATTCATAAACAAAAGATGCACCTTAAATGCACAAAAACTAGAAAAGGTCAAATATATAACCAACAAACATGCAGATGTTTTAAACTAGTTTTCTTTTGTAATTTTTATATTTGCTTTTTATTCTAATTTTTTACTACAATACACATATTTTTAGAATAAGACTAAGTTTAGAAGCACAATATATTGCATATATATATTTTTTGAAAATATTATGGTCGGAATTTAAAAAAAGGAAAAATCCTTCTTAAAAGCTTCTTCACTTTTTGGGTCGATAAAGGTATAATTTGGCATGTAGATATTACTTTGACAATTTTAGCAATCATCGAAAGGAAGATTCAATTAAGCAAGCTTCCTCTAAATAAGGTTTTCCGTAGAAAAAGAACTAATGGGTACCCGCAAAAGCCATGCTCTAGTTGGTTTCGGTGAACTAAGTTGATTTGTGGATGAGTCTACAACTTGTTTGTTAAATTGCTTGAGAAGATATGTTTCCAGGATTCACTTTGTCAGGTTGTCAAATTGCTTGCCATTTACTTCACACGACAAAAATGACAATCTAGGCTATACTCTTGCCTTGCATTGATATTGGGTGCTAGAAATTGTTTTAACATTAACGAAACATCAAATGCAGAAATTAGTAGAGGTCACATGGTTTTGCCTAATCTATTGCATAAAAATATTGCCTCCACCATTTACGGATGCGAAATAAAAATGCAACTTTGAGACATTTTACCAATAGCTATTAGGATACTTTGTGAAGTTGATGTGAAATGTATGGCGCTATAGATTTCGTTATGCAATTATGGGATTCTTTTTCGCAACAATGACACCTCTAATTCGAAGGACTCTCTACGCTTTATGTTCAATGATCGGTAGGACCTTCATCATTTTAATAGAATAAATGGTTGTAAATGCTTGATGGCAACTTGGAAAGCAAAACCATGTGATGGCTTATGAGAGCTATTATCTAAGGTTGATGCACATTAAAGAGGCATCTTTATCATATTGCCTCAAGATAACATAGTCTACAACTTGTTTGTTAAATTGCTTGAGAAGATATGTTTAAAGGGATTCACTTTGTCGGGTTGTCAAATTGCTTGCCATTTACCTCACATGACAAAACGACAATCTGGGGTATACACTGTCTTGAATTCATATTTGGTGACACTGGGAAAAACAAATAAGTCGAAATTGTTTTAACATTAACGAAACATCGATGCGAGAAATTAGCGATGTCACATGGTTTTGCCTAATCTATTGCATAAAAATATTGCCTCCACCATTTCCAAATGCCGAAATAAAAATGCAACTTTGAGACATTTTACCAATCGATATTTGGATACTTTGAAAAATTGATGTGAGTTGTGCCGGCGCTATAGATTTCGTTATGCAATTATGGGATCCTTTTCGCAACAATGACACCTTTAATTCTAAAGGGGCTCTCTCGCTTTATGTTCAATGATCGTAGGACCTTCATCAGTTCAATAGAATAAATGGTTGTAAATGCTTGATGGCAAGTTGAAAGGCAAAACCATGTGATGGCCTATGACACTATTATCTAAGTTTGATGCACATTAAAGAGGCCTCTTTATCATATTGCCTCAAGATAACATAGTTGTCATTCTCCTATATAAAAGCATATAACTTGTTTGACAACATAAGTCACCAAAAACAATATTGCCAAGTGCTTAGTTCATGTCCCTTTGTCCAACTTCATACAAGAAATTAAGCATTCGTGGTGAAATGACATCCTGTCTACCTCGTGTTATTCAAGCAAAGCCACTCCTCGATGGTCTTCCAGCAGCCATCAATGGTGCTGTTCCTCCAGCTTCAGTAGATGTTCCAAGGGACAACTTTGTGGTTTATGTTCGTGAAAGTGAAAAGAAGAGATACGTGATTCCTATTGCTTACCTGAACGACCCCTCATTCCAGGATTTGTTAATTTTTTCTATTTTTGTCTTCTGGGGTTAATATGTATCTTACCAAAAATTCCATTTGCCTCCCAATACAATTGGAAAAAATATTTTCCCAAATCATCCATTTGATTAAACACAGGCCCAACTTTGATTTATAATTATAAACCATGGTACTAAGGCAGTTTTTATTATTGTGTGATGTAGTGAGTTTGAACACGAAAAAAGAATGAGATAATGTCAAGATTTTACTGACCAATATTTTCTTTTGTGTTTTTTTCCTAAAATCATTGCATTTATCATATATTTTCCACACGAAAAACTAGTCCATTCATGATAAATAGAGAAGACTTGCACTTGGCCTATTGCTTAACAAATTTCTCATCAAAGTAATTATATTTACGGTGAAAATTTTAACGGTAATTAACATGACCATTTATCAAACTTATTATTATCCAATGGCTCTTTCCATATAAATGTTAAGTTAATCATTCAAAAAATATCACTGTAATTTTTCAATGTTTGTATCATTACTCTTTGGATGAATAAAAGTTTTAAAGAATGACTTAAGTGCAATAAATCCATTGAGTCAAAAATTAAACCTTGAATTTCTTCTAATATAAATATTAGTGAAATTTGATTTAGTCTTCCTAGTTTTTGGTTTGTCTTTATTAATATTATTTTCCTGAGTAAATTAATTAAAATGACACTTGGGTTTGTTCCCTAAATATATTTATAACATACTCTCACATAATACAATTGGAAATATATCTTTAATAATGTTATTTTTCTGAGTAAATCAATTAAAATAAGACTTGGGTTTATTCCCTAAATACGTATATAACGAACTCTCACATATTAAAATGGAAATTAAGCCACAAAGGTAGCAAGGCCGTCGGTTAGGACAATATGGCAAGAAAACTTCCAAGTCAAGATGAAGACAACTAGTTGTTTAACGCTTAATGAACGATAACTCTTTGAAATTGTACCAAAGTATATATATTTAGTATCATATAATACACAAAATATATAATAAACATAGTATTCTAATTACTAAAACTCTAGCTATTCCCTATTTATAATGTTTTTCACAAATTAAATATTAGTGAAGTTTGATTTCGTTTAAATCACGTTTAACGGAAGCTCGAGAATAGTTGTGTTCATTAAATATATTTTTTAGCCTTCATCTTGATTGTTACTTCTCCAAGTGAATTAAAAAACATTTGAATTCATTACCTGACATCTAGTTACGTGCCATTTAAGTAAATAGAATATAAACAAAAAATGTAACATACTTCAAAATAATGTCAGTGTGTTTATAATTTAAATAAAATGACATAGGTATCAAGTGCGTTACACCATTAACAGGTACATTATAACTGGAACGAAAAATCGTATTTCAATATAATTTGTTCGCAATTCGAAATGGCCAAATTTTTCTTTCATAAACATAAATCGAGGAGAGAATGTACGGAGGGCCACGGGTGATTGAATAATTATTAATCTTGCACATTATAATTCTAAAAACTACCTAAATTTGTCCCATTTAAAAGTATTGTTGACACAAATTTACCTTTGAAGATCAGGGAACCTTGAACAATTGGTATAATTAAAGTCAAGCTGCTTCAATTGTTCTATACCATTAATTTTTGCATAATTATATGTATAATTGATTGTATAAAATTGTAGTCACAAGAATGGCAATACTTCATCGATAATATTATATGTAAATTGCAATTATGGAGACTGAAATATAAAGATGACGAAGGAACAATAATGTGAAGCAAGCATCCCCGGCCCAAAGAATGTCAATATCCTAATTTTGTTCATTTTGATCCGCGGATTGGATAAAAAACAGATCGGATGGGATCAATACATTTTTCAGGCAGATCGATTCAATCCGATCCGTTTTGATACAAATAAAAAAAATATTATAACTTTTTTTCTTTCAAAAAGAACTAACATTAGTTATAAAATATAAATTAATATTCTTTGATAATTCAAATAATTCTATAATTAAATTAGTCAATTTATGAAAAACTGAATTAAAATATTTATATGAAAGTATACAAATTAATTTATAGAAAAATACATAGATTAAAATATTTAGATGAAATTTATTTATTATCTTTATATAAAAATAAATAATTTTTTAACATGAAACTATTAGTTTCATGAAGAAAAGTTTTTCTTATTCATTTCTTGAAATCCAGACATGATACATATACAAATTTTACAAAGAACTTACCTAAAACTTCTTCTACAGAAAATGGTAACTGAATACTACAGAATATGTACATTCCTTACAATTAGGGTAGCATGATTCTATCTTAATTTGGTAATATCAATCTAGCTAATTTATAGGCTAATTTACATCAATGCTCATCAAAGATAGAACTTGGATACTAATGCCATGGCATGTAACTTTTCATGCCACAGCATTACATGCCAACACTCCCCCTCAAGTGGGTGAAAAGATATCTTTGATACCCAACTTGGACAGCGAGATCTTGAAGTCCCTCCCAGATATAGCTTTAGTTAGCATGTCTGCTAGTTGATCACTCGATCGGATGAATGGTATTTGAATGACTCCTTCTTCAATCTTTTCCTTTATAAAATTACGATCAATCTCCACATGTTTAGTTCTATCATGTTGGACGGGATTTTCAGAGATACTTATGGCTGCCTTATTATCACAATAAAGTTTCATTCCGACCTCTGGAGAGTAACCCAATTCGGTCATCAACCTTTTTAACCAAAGTAGCTCGCATACTCCTTTTGCGACTCCTCTGAATTCAGCTTCTGCATTAGAAAGAGACACTACTTTTTGCTTCTTACTTCTCCATGTAACAAGGTTTCCTCCAACCATCGTAAGATAACCAGAAGTTGAACGCCTATCAGTAACATTTCCCGCCCAATCTGCATCTGTATACCCTTCCACATGTAGATGACCATGCTTTCCGAAAAACAGGCCTTTTCCTGGAGCAGACTTTAAATATTGAAGAATTCGGACAACTGAATCCATGTGGTCCTTCTTGGGAGCATGCATGAATTGGCTTACCACACTTACAGCATATGAAATGTCAGGTCGGGTATGAGATAAATAGATCAGTCTTCCTACCAGTCGTTGGTACCTATCTCGATCGGCGGGAGAAATTTGGCGGACTTTCATGAAGCTTATGGTTACGTATTATCGGAGTATCTCTTGGCTTGCACTCGGCATTCCAACCCGGCAAGAAGGTCTAATACATATTTCCGTTGAGACAAGAAGATTCCCTCTTTTGATCTTGCAACTTCAATACCGGAAAATATTTTAACTCTCCCGGATGCTTCATATCAAAGTCACCATTCAATTTAGACATGAGTCTTGCGCTCGCATGATCATTGCTGTGATAATAATGTCATCAACATATATAATAAGAAGAGTTATTTTCTCATTGCACCTCTTTATGAACAAAGTAAAATCAGCCGTGCACTGCTCATATCCATACGCTTTAATAGCAGAACTAAATCTCCCAAACCAGGCACGGGGAGATTGTTTCAATCCATAGAGATCGGTCGGTTCTGAGACAACATTGGGATTGCCATCACACTTGTATCCCGGTGGGATTTTCATGTAAATCTCCTCGTTCAGATTGCCGCGAAGGAATGCATTCTTTACGTCAAGTTGATGTAAGGGCCAGTCTAAATTTGTTGCTAGTGATAACAGAACTCTCACGGTGTTTAATTTCGCCACTGGAGAAAATGTTTCCTTGTAGTCGACCCCGTATGTCTGTGTATACCCCTTTGCCACTAGCCTTGCCTTGTATCGTTCGATAGGTCCATCCGCCTTATACTTGATTGTGAAAACCCACTTACAGTCCACTGCCTTTTTCCTTGGTGGAAGAGCAACTAGCCTCCACGTCCCATTCTTCTCTAAGGCTTCCATCTCATCTCTCATGGCTGCTCTCCATTCAGGATCCTTCATAGCCACCTCCACCCTCGTGGAGCGATTTAGCCAATCGTTCCGATAAATGCTTGATATGTGGCTGACAATCGTCTTGTTGACACATAATTTGCAATGGGATACTTTGCTGTTCGATTTTTTATTTCAGGAGAGTATTTGTCGGGTGGCTTGCCCCGATTATGCCTGTCAGGAAGAACATATGTTTTGCGACTATGTAAATTATCACAAGGTGGAGAAGAAGTGTTTACCTCAGGAGCATTCGCAGGAGTTGGGGTGGATACTAAAGAGGGAGATGGATTGATAGGACTTTGTTGATCTTCACAGAATCCCTGAAGCTCAACTTCCTGAAGCTCGGCTGGAATATCATCACTGTTGGGTTCAGTTTTTTCATTGTTGACAGGGTGTCCAACTTCCATCATAGGCTGGATCATAGTTGTTGGGACTGCAGGTTGCTTTTCCAACGTAGAAGTTACCGTAGGCAATTCTGTATTCGAAATATCCCACCAATTTGTATCCAGCTCTTCATCTGTGGGACGAATACTCGGTTGTGATGATGGATAAAAAAATTCAGACTCGATGAAAGTAACATCAAGTGTAACGTGAAACTTCTTGGTACTTGGGTTATAGCACTTGTAACCTTTCTGATGTGATCCGTATCCAATAAACATACACCTTTCGGCACATGGATCCAGCTTCGTCCTTTGATTTTTATGCAAATGTACAAGGGCCACACATCCAAATACTTTTGGAGGTAAAGTCAAAGCACCAGGAATTTCCACATGATCAGCAAGGCATTGTAATGGAGTTCGAAGGCTTAAAACTCGTGAGGGCATTCGGTTCATAAGATACACCGAAGTTATGACAGCAGCATCCCAAAATCTTTTAGGAACATGGCCACCTATGAGAATAGCTCTTGCGGTTTCAAGAATATGTCGGTTCTTTCTCTCAGCCACTCCATTCTGTTGTGGTGTGTAAGCACAAGATGTCTCATGAGTAATACCATGCAGATTAAAGTAGGTGCTAAGTTTGGTGTTCACAAATTCCCCTCCATTATCAGTTCGAAGGACCTGAATCTTGACACCGAATTGTGTTCTAATCATCTCATAAAAGGTTTCAAATACAGCAGCAACTTCATCCTTGTTTTTCATTAGATAAAGCCAAGTCATACGTGTGCAATCATCCACGAAAATAATAAACCATCTAAAACCAGAAATTGTAGAGATTGGAGATGGCCCCCATACATCAGAATGGATTAAAGCAAATGGTTTTGTCCTTTTATTGATACTGGGAGGAAAACTAACACGATGACTTTTTGCCCGAACACAAGTTTCACATGTGAAACGGGACTCTGAAAAATTACGAAACAATTCAGGAAATAAAACTTTCAAGTATCCAAAAGAAGGGTGTCCCAGTCGACGATGCCATAACCACACTAAGCCTTTTTCTTTGTCTAGACGACCTTGAGTGTGTAATCCATAACCCCTTGTCTTGAAATCATCTAGGAAGTATAATCCATCCCTCTTAGTACCACGTCCAATAATCTCCTTCGTGCGAATGTCCTGAAATATACAAAAATCAGGATGCATTAAAGCAAAACATTGTAAATCACTGGTGATCTGTCCTACCGACAATAGCTTATTGGATAAAGATGGTACTAATAAAGTATTTGGAAGAGAAATAGATTGAGAAAGATGAACATCTCCTGCTCCAGCTACGCTGGAACTTTGTCCATTTGCATTTGTAATCTGGTCAATCTTAGGAGAAGTTGTTGTGGCAAGATCTTGGGAGTCAAAAGTCATGTGATTTGTTGCTCCTGAGTCAATAATCCATTTATCATTCTTGGCCGTGTGAGAGACAGAATAAGCACAGCCTGATTTACCTTTGGGTTCGGCACATGCACTCTGATCGGGAACTAAGGACAATTCAGCCCCTCCAGAAACTAAAGTCGCCTGAGCAGTTTCTTTCCCAGCTGCCTTTGCCTTCCCTTTCTTCTTTTTCTGGAGTTCATCCCACCACTCAGGATAACCATGAAGTTTAAAGCACTTATCCTTTGTATGTTTTGAATTTCCACAGTGAGAGCACCCTCCTGTTGTTGGTACTCCCCCTGCCGTTAACTTTGGTCGGGAGTCAGCCCCTTCATGGCGGGAGATCATAGCTCCACCCGAGACTCCATGTTCTCGGATAAGACATAACGATTTCTTAGGAGATCTTCTCGCCTTACCCTGGCATATGCTTGTTCCACAGTAGGAAATGGTTGGATCTGTAGCACATCTGCTCGTACCTTATCCAGGCGATCATCAAGTCCATCAAGAAAGAGATATACTCGATCTTCTTGAATGGCTAAGTTATATCTTGTGATATCCTCAGCGCACATCATGGGGTTTGGACGTCGAAAAACTATTTCGCCAGAGCACGAAGATTATTGTAGTAGGTTTCGATTGTGCCTCCATTTTGTTTTAACCGCGACACTTGCCGCTTCAAATCATATACTTGGGATGTATCAGTTCCGTCAAAGTAGGTAGTTGCTACTGAATCCCAAACAGCTTTTGCAGTTGGAAATCGTATAAAATTTCCAATTAGTGCTGGTTCCATTGAGTTTATCAGCCATCCTTTTACGGTGGCATCTTCAGTGCTCCACTTCCTAAAACCAGGATCGGTCATGGCTGGTTGTGGAACAGCACCCGTCAAATATCCCAACTTATCCTTCCCAGAGACATACATCTCGATGACTTGAGACCACAAGCCATAGTTGGAACCATTGAACCTAATAGCAATTGCAGGGGCAGAAGGTTCTGTCACTGATGGTGTATTTTGTTGTTGTTGTGATAACAACTGCTTCATCGCAGTTGTAAAATTTTCAAGAATCGTGGCTGTAGATCCTTCACTCGAAGGTGGTGTTGTTGTTATTTCCTGTCTCTCCATGACTTCTAGCAGGCCCTAACCTGCTCTGATACCATGAAGAAAAGTTTTTCTTATTCATTCCTTGAAATCCAGACATGATACATATACAAATTTTACAAAGAACTTACCTAAAACTTCTTCTACAGAAAATGGTAACTGAATACTACAGAATATGTACATTCCTTACAATTAGGGTAGCATGATTCTATCTTAATTTGGTAATATCAATCTAGCTAATTTATAGGCTAATTTACATCAATGCTCATCAAAGATAGAACTTGGATACTAATGCCATGGCATGTAACTTTTCATGCCACAGCATTACATGTCAACACACTTTGCATACCAATGCCATGGCATGTAACTTTTCATGCCACAGCATTACATGCCAACATTTCAAACATAAGTTAAATTTCCTAACATTATATATGAAAAGGAAATCAATAGTAAAGGAAAAAAAAAACGTAGCAAATCGGATCAAAAATCGATTCCATCCGATATTTCGGATCAGATCACTATCCGCTCAAAATGTGGATCGGATTGGATTGAATCATTGATTTTGAACACGTTGTGGATGGTTATTTTGTTTTGCTCTCCGTTGGGGCATGTTTATGCGTAAAAAGAAACAATTAGTGATCATGTTATTGAAAATTGATTTCTCTCTCGAATCAAATTGCACAAGCATTTGCGAACAGTGCATATTAAATTCATCTGCTTTGGGTTAATATGTAATCATTACTACCAAAATGCCAATCATTTCCCATTCATGAATTACATAAATTATTTCTTTCACATTCATTCCTTTTGGATCTTCATTAAACTCATGTCGAGCTACTATTAACAAATTATAACTATTAGAATAAATGCACATCACAATAGAAACCGTTTCAAAAAGAAGGGGGAGGGGGGGGGGGGGGTGGGTGGGGTGGGAGAGGAGGGGAGGGAAAAGTTGGTGTAAGTTAACCTTTAGTTTTAAAAGAATGACTAAAAAATTCAAGAAAATTAATGATGCTATAATATTTTACACTTTCATTAGAAAAAAATTTACTTTAAAAATATCTTTTCCCTTAAGAAAGTCCAATTTTTTTAAAAAATTCATTTATTTTCTTTACGGCTTAAAAGTAGAAAGTAAAAATAAAATTAAAAACTATATATTTAGTTCATCTGTTAGTGATCATGTTGGTGAAAATCGATTTCTCTGTCCAATCAAAATGTACAATCATTTGCGAGCAGCGCATATTCTACAATTCATATGCTTTTGGTTATTATGTAGTCATTTATATCAAAATGCCAATTATTTCTCCATTCATGAATTACATAAATTATTTCTTTGACAATTCATCCTGGTGGATCCTTATTAAACTCATGCCCAGCTACCATTAACAACTTATACCTATAAGAATAAATGCACATCATAATAGAAAAACCCTTTCAAAAAAAAGGGGAGTTGGTCTAATTTGACCTTTAGTTTTAAAAGAATGACTTAAAAATTTAAGAAAACAATGCTATATAATAATATTTTACTACTTTCATCTAAAGAAATTTTCGCTTTAAAAATATTTTTCTTCCTTAGAAAGTCCAATTTTTTTTTTCATTTATTATCTGTACAACTTAAAATTAAAATGTAAGAATACAATCAAAAAACTATATATTTAATATTATTATAATTTCTAATTAAAATAAATGTGATGAACAGGATATTGCAATATCGATCAAAATATTGAAGGAATAATAATGCTATGTTGTAAACCAGGCAGGAAGCCCCAAACAAATTACTATATAATTTGGAGATCGATCATTAATGAATTTCCTTATCCAAATTGTGTGCAAAAGGGTGAACTTAGAAAAAAAAAATGCAAGCACGCATGAACTCCGAGCAGGAAGAGGACTTGACTGAAATCCCATCACCGCAAAATGAATTGCAAAACTTGGTCTTTGAAAATTACTCTTCAACTACCATATATGGTGTTGAATATTCAAAAGTTTTTGTTCTTTAAAAAAAAAAAACTTTCCATCAATAACAAAAATTCATTGTTCTTATATCAAAATCCACAATAAATTGCGACTAATTCATACTCTGCCATTAATCAGCCTTGTATCTATATTCGTCTCTTGGGGTTAATATGTATCATGTCAAAAAATTCCATTTGTCTCCCAATACAAATGGAAAAAATATTTTCCCAAATCATCCGTTTGATTAAACTCAAGCCCAACTTTGATTTATAGACAACGTTACTAAGGCAGTTTGTATCATTGTGTGATTTATTGAGTTTTCACACAAAAAATGTCAAGATTTTATTGACCAATATTTTCTGTTTTGTTTTTTCCGGAAATCATTGCATTGATCATATATTTCCCTCCCGAAAAACTAGTCCATTCACAATAAATAGAGAAGAATCGCACTTGGCCTATTGCTTAATGAATTTCTCATCAAAGTAATTATATATATTTACCTTGAAATTTTTCATGGTAATTAAGGTCACCATTTATCAAACTGATTATTATTTAATGACTCTTCCCTTATAAATGCTAACTTAATCATTTAAAAAATATCACTATAATTTTTCATTGTCTGTATCATTACTCTTCGATAAATAAAAGTTTTAAAGAATGACTTGAGTGCAATAAATCCATTGAGGAACAAATTAAACCGTGAATCTCTTTTAATATAATTATTAGTGAAATTTGATTTGGTCTTCCTAATTTTTTGTTTTTCTTTATTAGTATTATCTTCCTGAGTAAATTAATTAAAATGACACTTGGGTTTGTTTCCTAAATATATTTATAATGAACTCTCACATAATAAAATTGGAAATAGGTTTTTATTAATGTAATTTTTTGAGTAAATCAATTAAAATAACACTTGGGTTTAATCCCCAAATACATATATAATGAACTCTCACATACTAAAACGGAAATTAAGCCACAAACGTAATAAGGTCGTCGGTTATACCAATATTGCAAGAAAACTTCCAAGTCAAGATGGAGGCGACCAAAAGTGAGAAAACTAGTTGTCCAATGCCCAATGGACGATCCCTCTTTGAAAATGACACCAATGGAAAATCCATCAACCTTACCACCCTCTTCATCTAGACCCAACCACAGTTCTAAAACCACCGGTTTCTGATTCTTCCTTTAGAAGAATCAAAAGCGAACTTTAGAGGTGACGGTTTCGATCTGGTTCTAGAATTGTCAGTTTTTTATTCGGTTTCAGTTTGATTTCGGTTCCAATTCTGGTTCCACTTTCTATTGTTAAAAAATAATTTAAATCTAAAAGTTGTATAGAAAATATAACTTAGACTGAAAAAATTATGTATATGACTTACACATAAAATTAAAATTGAAAGTGAGAAAAGAGTATATTTATTTATATTTTTTGAGAGTTGTAAATTTTGTTGTAAAAAGAGAATAAATTGGATTTAAAATTTATAAATAAAATATAACTTAGATTTAGAAAAAAAAATATAATTTGTATTTACAGTTAAAAATTAAAGTGGTAAAAAAGTATATTTTACTTATATTTTGAAGATTGTATTTTGTTTCTAAAAAAATATAATTTAAATTTAAAAGTCGTAAAATAAATATAATTTAGATTTAGATACAAACAAAACCGAAGCCTAGGCATGTCTTGGTGGGCCTAGTGGCTCCATAGTAGAAGAAAATGAGCTTGTCCATAGTAGAATAAATAACTTCTTATCTGGCCATTCGAAGTTATAGAAGGACCATTAACTTCGTTCACTGTAACCCAAAATAAATAAATAAATAAATGTCAAAATAAAAAGGTTTAGGGTAAATTACATATACTACCCTTGTGGTTTGTAAAAATTACTAATCAAACCCCCAGATTTGAAGTATTGCCAATAGCCCCTTAACTTTAATAAATTCATAACATTTACCCTCTTCAATCAACTAAATTCATAATATTTAGCTCCTTTAAATTCATAACATTTAGCCCCTTTAAGAGGGTATTGGCAACATTTCAAATCTGGGGGTTTGATTGGCAGTTTTTACAAACCACAGGGGTAGTAGATGTAATTTATCCAAAGGTTTAACTTGCTAGAAAGATAATAAATACTCACTCCGTCTCAAAACAAGAGTTTATTTCAAGAAAAAAAAAATTTTTTGTCCCAAAAAAAGAGTTCACTTTTCAACCAAATTGCCAAAATATCATTTTTTTTTGGACAAACGTTATGTATTAACTTTCATAAAAAAGTTAATGAGTACAGAAAGGGTCCATTGAAGGACTATCCCTAATCCAACTAACCTAAACGCAGTAGGAGTTGGTTAGGGTAGAAACCCAATCAAATGGGACCAGTATAACCCTGTAAAACGGGTCCAGTACCTCCTAGGTAACCTTATGTAGCTAAGAGCAACAAAAGCAACAAAAGCCCTAGCTTGTACATGGTGGCCACTACTGGCACAGCTCCCTGAAGCAGTTGCAGAAGAAACTGACAGCACAACTTTACTCTTGTAGTACAGAACTGGACGGACCTAACTCCTGTCTCTGCACGAACTTACACTATGTGTCAACGTACTCAACCCTCCTCCTAAACTAAGACATCAAAACCCTAGTGTAGAGAACCCCGCCGATAGCACCACGAAATGCCACTGGCTTCAAAGTCTTGCAATAAAGAAACGTCCATGATACGTCTCAATGTATCCTCCCCTACAAGGGACCCAAAAGCTAACTAATGTCAGTACCTACATTATGAAAAAAAAAGAAAAAAAAAACAGTGTGAAAATCGCACCGTTTCCACACCGTTGTCACCCCTACAAGTTTTTGATGAGAGAAAAAATGCGCAAGGTAGCCCCGCACTTTTTTCAACTGTTTTACAACCCTACTAAAATATCGTTATTAATTATAATTATGTATATTCAAAATTAAAAATTAAGGATAAAAATATAAAGTTATATATCTAGTGGTGTATTAAATGAATCGTACGTAATAACTAATAAAAAGTTATATCTTAACCAAAATTTATCTACTGAAGAAAATTATTGTATTACGCTTGGTAAAACTATTCCTTGAGCTACCAACAAAACCTATCAAAAATAAAACACAAAAAAGTTTTCCTTTGGTTTAGCTCCATCCAATTACCATAATCACTTGGAACGAGATTTGTACCTTAGGTATAATTTGAATAGGATCCATGTGTCTATAAAATTAGACCATGCTCTGCGATGGTGAGGGTTGAGATAAAGAAAGAGAGCTAACATCACTAAGACAACCACAAATGCCATTGAAAAGCTCAGAAAGAATTCTATTGTATAATCTGCACCATCATTATCTTCGTCACCAACACCATGCACTGGATTAACTGTACCTGTAATGCTTTCACATTGTCTTTGGAGCAATGGCGCACAAACAACTGGGTTTCCTCTGTAATTACTCTCATCAAAATTTGTAAAATGTACTTTATCAAGTGTTCTATTTGACAAATTATTATATGATACATTGAACTTGGACAAGAAGTTCAAATTTGTGAGTTCAAAAGGTATTTGGCCACTGAGATTATTGTACAAAAGATCCAAACTCTCTATAAGGTTCAACATGGAGAGTTTTGATGGAATAGATCCTTCCAAGTAATTGTGGGATAAGTTTGACAAGTTTGTCAAAACCTACAAAATTAATCACTAATTCTAAAGTGATGTGTAAAATAAATTTGTAGCAAAGTGGACCAGGTCAAATCCCAAGGGAACTGAAATATAGTTCCAAGCATTGAACAATAAATTAAAAATAAATAAAACAAGGGGGAGTTTGAATAATTAAGTAATTTACTAAAATTCTAAAAATTAATAAAAATAATTACTAAACGGAAAAAAATAGAAAATAGCAAAATTTACCTAATTTACCAAACTTCCAATCCAAGAGTCAATCTCGTTCAATTGCATCATTGATCATAGATCACGAAAAATAATATTGCAACTCAAATATTTAATTTAAAACTTATTAGAATAACCATAATCAATTTCCGTTTTCTTAATATAATTGACCGAACCCAGCACCCAAATCAAAACTTACCATTAATTGACTGGGCACGATAGCATTCCATATCAATTTAATGATAGCATTAACATCTATGAAAATAGTTAAACGAAAATTAAAGCACCGTGATAGCTGTAATAAATTAATCTTGTCCCGTTAATTCCCCTAGGCTAAGCATGCGTATTTCAAGTCATAAACATAATTAACCTAGTTTCTACTTTGTCCACTTATTTATGACAATTACAGATCACTGAATTCATGGATAGCAATAGAATAAATAATGAACAATTAATTTGTCAGATTAACCAATTATCAGTCATAAGAATTAAATCAAGAATTAACAAGTACTTGAATAAAAAGCAAGAATATAAAATTAAGAACAAAACCTCATAGTGATTGCAATTGAAATCAATCTTTCCTTTGAATTAGAAAGTGAAAAGACTGAAATTTCTAAGAAAAAAACTAAAACTAAAAGAAAATAAGAAAAACGTGAAGTTGAAGAGAAAGAAGAGAGACGGCTGCCTTCTCAAAATTCTGCACACTTTTTATCCTTCTAGGTTGTCCTATTTATAACAAAAGTTAGCCCTAAAATATAGTAATAATAACTCTTACTAAAAACTAATTATACTCTGAAAAAGAAACATAATAAGAATAGAAAATATACTCCTAACTAAAATAAAATGCTTGTTTCCTAAAAACTTGCTGCAATAACTCTTTTCCTTCTTTAATTTGACAGCTTCCAATTTCCTTTTCTTGTTGGAACTCTCGATCAATTCTTCTTGCTTCAAGATTAAAGCATTGTGATAGCTGTAATAAATTAATCTTGTCCCGTTAATTCCCCTAGGCTAAGCGTGTGTATTTCAATTCATAAACATAATTAACCTAGTTTCTACTTTGTCCACTTATTCATGGCAATTACCGATCACTGAATTCATGGATAACAATAGAATAAATAATGAACAATTAATTTGTCAGATTAACCAATTATCAGTCATAAGAATTAAATCAAGAATTAACAAGTACTTGAATAAAAAGCAAGAATATAAAATTAAGAACAAAACCTCATAGTGATTGCAATTGAAATCAATCTTTCCTTTGAATTAGAAAGTGAAAAGACTGAAATTTCTAAGAAAAAAACTAAAACTAAAGAAAAGAAGAAAAACGTGAAGTTGAAGAGAAAGAAGAGAGGCAGCTGCCTTCTCAAAATTCTGCACACTTTTTATCCTTCTAGGTTGTCCTATTTATAACAAAAGTTAGCCCTAAAATATAGTAATAATAACTCTTACTAAAAACTAATTATACTCTGAAAAAGAAACATAATAAGAATAGAAAATATACTCCTAACTAAAATAAAATGCTTGTTTCCTAAAAACTTGCTGCAATATCTCTTTTCTTTCTTTAATTTGACAGCTTCCAATTTCCTTTTCTTGTTGGAACTCTCCATCAATTCTTCTTGCTTCAATTTTCGCCCTTTTTTTTCCTCTTTTTCTCCAATTCTCTATTTTCCCTACATAAACAAGAAGTATATCAATTTCAAACAATTTCACATTGTAATCAAGTTAATATGGAGAAAATATTAACAAAAAATATATAAATTTTAAGCTCCATCAAAGTTTAGTGCCCGAATATTACTTAGATCACCCAATTCTAGTGGTATTACTGTTGTTAATTGGTTGTGGGACAAATCAATTGCAGACATATAATTTAGAATGTTACATGTATAAGAGTAGGTTATATCTTTCGTCATGAACTCGACTATTTCATATGCTGCAGAATGGGACGAGTAAAGGGTATCCTGGGCAATGCCCCAAGCTGTTAGGTACCCAAAAATCAAATCCGCATAACTAAATGGTCCCAATTTCCAACCGTCATAATTAAAAGTTTCTCAAAAAGAGATGTAACTTATGCATGAAGGAATTGGACCGTAAAAATTATTCCAAGAAAGATCCATAATGCTTAGTTCCTTCAATTGACATATGGAAGCAGGAATCTTGTCATGCAAATTATTTCCTCCCAACAGGAGAACCCTAAGTTGTGTAGGTGTTCTAACATCACGTGGAATGCCACCAGAAATACGATTATACCTTAAATCTAGAGCCTTCAAAGATGTAGAATTTTCCAATGGTGCATTCGATATTGATCTTGTGGTTTGATTCCTTTGTAGGTGGATGAATTTCAATGATGGAAAACCAAAGCATGATGGTATGGATCCATTTAAGTGATTTTCAGAGAGGCCTAAAAATTGAATATCCGAAAGCTTGCAAATATCATCTGGTATGGTACCTTCTAGTTGGTTTCTCAACAAGTCAAGAAAATTCAATGATGAGAAGTTTCCAATCCACCTTGGAATTTCCCTTGAAACTCATTGTTGGATATATCTAAGAAGCCTAGAAAAGGACTCCGAGATAAACCGTGGGAATTGCTTTCGAAGAAATGATTGTTATCCATGTTAAGTTTACACAGAGTAGTTAAGTTTGTTGAACTTGAGAGGAAATAGCCTCGCAAACTATTATAGGATAATAACAAACCCCAAAGATTGACACACCTAGTTCCAATTCAATCTGGCACTTCTCTAGAAAAATTGTTGTGTGACAAAGCAAAAAATAATGTCGAAGTCAAGTTGCCAAGGCATTCGGGTATGCTATCTTCAAAAGAATTTCCTTACAAAGCCAAGCTTTACAAACTTGGGAAGAATAGACAGATATCTTGAGGAACTTGACCACCAACCTCATTGTTTGAGATGTCTAACATGAAGAGATGTTGTAGTTTGGGTGTGGCATCCGATAGAAATGTGCCTGTAAATGAGTTATCCCTCAGGTTAAGAAATTCTAAGCGCGTGTTATTTTCCAGCAACCAATTTGGAAACTTCCCAACTAAATTATTGGAGGAAAGATCAAGAAATCTTAGTTTTTTTTGATACAACAAAAACTCTAACCTAGAATGAAGGTAAGAAATCTAAACCTTTAGTTTTAACGTATAATTTACTGCCTAGAGGTTCAAGCTTGAATTACTGAAGCTTTGAGTGGTTGGCAACAAAAGTTGATGCACCAAGATGACCAATAAGAGGGTCTTTCAGGCATTTTTCTATTTTTCTAGACAGTTTTTAGTTTGCTTTATTTTACGGGTATTTTGGTAATTTATGTTTTAATTGTCATTTGGTTTAGCACCCTATATAAACTTGTTTTTAGGTTTTTAGGAGGCAAACTTTTGATATTGAAATAATATTACACCGACTTTTGAGATTGTTTGTCTTGTCATTTCCAAATTTTCCTGTGTAGCCTTGTTTTTTTGTCGTTTCGGCATCATTTCGTATCAGAGCACTAGATTGCTTGAAATCAATGGCTACACGAAATCGAGGCAGTTGTAGGGGTAGTGCTGCTGGTCAGGGGTGTGGAGACGTTCTTGATGAAGAAGAGCAGTTGCGTATGAGAGGCCTGCAAGACGTAGAAAATGAAGAGCTCAAGAGACAGGTTCAGGATTTGCAATAACGTCTTACGGAGGTAGGGCTACACATGCAATCCGAACCCAAAGTAGGAGCGAGATCTGCTGACTCATTCGAAGTCAAAGTAGAGGCTGACAAACTTTTCTGGGTTCTGACCCAAGGGCGAAATGCAGGAGTACGACCTGAAAATCAACGTTCTTCTCAAAATTTCGGGATGAAGATCGAGATTCCTGAATTTCATGGTAAGACTCACCCTAATAAGTTTATTGATTGGTTACATACAGTGGAACAGATCTTTGATCTTAAAGATCTAACTGAAAGGTAAAAGGTGAAAGTAGTGGCTATTAGGCTCAAAAAACATGCTTCGATTTGGTGGGAACATGTGAAAAAGCATCGTGCTAGGGATGGGAAATCGAAGATAGAAAGTTGGGATAAGATGAAAAAGTTGTTGCGAAATAAATTTTTGCCTGCGCATTATAGGCAAGAGGTGTTCATAGAGTATCATAATATTAGGTAGCGGGCTTGACAGTCAAGGAGTATACAAAGGAATTTGATCAATTGCGGATGCGATGTGATGTGGTTAAGGAGGACGAACAAACGATTGCTCGATATCTAGCAGGGTTGAATTATGATATCTCCGATGTCGTCCAGTTACAACAGTATTGGACATATGAGGATATGTGTAGAATAGCTCTCAAGGTGGAAGGGCAGTGTAAGAGAAAGGGAAGCAGTTCCAAATGGTCGGGTAAAGAATCTCGAGAAAAAGTAAGAAGTCCTTCAACCCCAACAGTAGCAGTAGGCAAGGGCGTAAATTCGAAGTTGGCATCAAAAGGAGAATAGAGTAGCACCGAAAATAGCAAGAGAGGAGCTGCAAATAAATGATGTTTTAAGTGTTAATGACTGGGCACTTTGCGGCTGATTGTCCAAATCGGCAGATTGTGACCTTAGTGATAATCCCTTGTTTTTTGAGGACCCACAATTTGACGAATCTAATGAGGAAGCGAGAGGATGAGGATCCAACCCAAGATGATATTGTCTATGCCGATTCTGTTGAGTCCCTAGTTGTACTTAGAACTTTAAATATTATTGCGGAGGGGGATGAATCATGGCTTCGAAATAATATTTTTCATACTAAGTGTCCTAGTGGAGGAAAAGTGTGTAGTATGATAATTGATGGTGGGAGTTGTGAGAATGTTATATCTACTACTATGGTAAAAAATTTGGAACTGAAAACTGTCAAACATCCTCAACCATATAAGCTATCATGGCTTAAGAAGGGAAATGAGGTAAAAATGAACAAGAAGTGTTTAGTGCAGTTCTCAATTGGAAAGAAATATACTGATGAAGTGTGGGGTGATGTAGTTCCAATGAACGCTCGTCCTATTCTGTTAGGAAGGCCTTGGCAGCTCGATAGAAAAACTCAGCATGATGGTTTCAGAAACACTTATACTTTCAAGAAAGAAGGTCGGACCATTACATTGGGCCCTTCAGATTTGAGAAAAGAAGAAAAGAGTAATTTGCTAATGAAATCAGAATTCCAGGAAGAGGCCATGAATGCGCCTGAGCTTTTTGCTATGGTAATGATGGAGCAAAATTCTGACAGTTCGGAGATTCCCTCTCAAGTTCTGCCATTACTTGATGAATTTGCTGATGTTGTGCCAGAGAAGCTACCACCAGGATTACCACCCATGAGGAACATCCAGCTTTGTATAGATCTCGTTCTCGGGGCTATTATCCCTAATAAGGAGGCTTACAGGATGAGTCCCAATGAGCATGAAGAGATGTAGAGAGAAGTGCAAGAGTTGCTGGAAAAGGGGGCGGTCTGAGAGAGCATGAGTCATTGTGCCGTGCCAGTGCTGTTAGTCCCTAAAAAAGATGGATCGTGGAGGATATGCACAGATAGCAGAGCTATTAAGGAAATCATGATAAGATATCATTTTCCTATTCCAAGATTTGATAATTTAATTGATCAGTTGCATGGAGCAACTATCTTTTCGAAGATAGACTTGAGGAATGGGTATCATCAGATTACGGTGTGACCTGAAGATGAGTGGAAAACAGTGTTTAAGACTAGAGATGGTCTGTATGAGTGGCTGGTGATGCCTTTTGGGCTGTCTAATGTGCCGAGCACCTTTATGAGATTAATGATTCAGGTGCTTCGTCCTTTTATTGGCCAATTTGTTGTCGTTTATTTTGATGATATTTTGGTTTATAGTTTATCGATTAAGCAACACTTGCAGCATTTAAGAAAGGTGTTTGAGGCATTGAGGGAGCAGAAATTATATGCCAATACCAAGAAGTGTCACTTCTTGACTGATCATGTGACATTTTTGGGGTATATTATATCCGAGGAAGGCATTCAGATGGATCCAACAAAGGTTGAGGCTATTACAAGTGGGAGATTCCAAAAAGTATTCATGAGGTACGTAGCTTTCATGGGCTTGCGTCTTTTTATCGGAGGTTTGTTCGGGATTTCAGTACCATTATTGCACCTCTGATAGATTGTCTGAAGGAAGGTAAATTTGTGTGGATTAAGGAGGCCGAAGTTGCCTTTCAATTGTTGAAAAAGAAGGTGATTGAGGTTTCTGATTTTAATGAGGTTTTTGAGGTACATTGCGATGCTTCCGGCATTGGTATTGGTGGTGTCCTGAGTCAAAAGAGTAAACTGGTGTCATTCTTCAGTGAGAAGATGAATGAGGTGAAAAGGAAGTATTCAACTTATGATAAAGAATTTTATGCCATTGTGAGGAGCTTGGAGCATTGGAGGCACTATCTTATTTCAAAGGAGCTTATCTTGTATTCTAATCATGAAGCCTTGAAATATATCAATGGCCAGCACAAATTGAACACTACGCATGCGAAGTGGGTGGAGTTTCTTGAAGCTTTTAGTTTTTCCATTAAGCATAAAGTAAGAGTGCTAAATTGTGTGGCTGATGCATTGAGTAGAAAACACTCTTTGCTGCCTACAATGCAGGTTAAAGTTCTAGGCTTTGATACTTTTAAAGATTTATATGCTGATGACCCTTATTTTGGGAATATCTGGAGGAAGAGCAGAACGGAGCCTTTTCAGCAATTTCAAATTGTTGAAGGCTACCTTTTTAAAGGCAACAAGCTGTGTATTCCTCAATGTTTTTTGAGGGAATCTATTATTATTGAGGGGCATGCAGGAGGATTAGCAGGTCACTTTGGCGTGGATAAAATGATGGCCTTGTTGTGTGAACGCTTTTTTTGGCCTTGGACGGAGCAAGACGTGACGCGTTTTACAGAAATGTCCAGGATATGTCATGTGGCGAAAACCAAAAGTACCAATGCTAGTCGGTATATGCCTCTACCTTTTCCAATTGCACCATGGGAAGATGTTAGTCTTGACTTTTTCTTGGGTTTGACAAGAACACAGAGAAGTAAAGATTCCAAAATGGTGGTTGTCGACAAGTTCTCGAAGATGGCCCACTTTATTCCATGTAGTAAGACCAATGATGCTTCACAGGTTGCTCGCTTGTTTCTATAGAAAATTGTTAAACTGCATGGAGTTCCCAAGTCTATAACCTCTGATCATGATGTGAAGTTTGTGAGTCATTTCTGGCGCACTCTTTGGAGGCACATGGGCACGAGTTTGAAGTTTAGCTCCTCACATCAGCCTCAGACTGATGGTTAGACAAAAGTTGTCAATCGAAGTTTAAGGAATTTGTTGTGGAGTTTGGTTGGAGACAATCTGCGATAATGAGACTTGGTGTTGGCTCAGGCCAAATTTGCATTTAACAGGTTTGAGTATCGAACTACAGGCAAGACCCCTTTTGAGGTGGTTTATGGGCGTAATCCAATTACTCCTTTGGAACTCACGCCTTTACCAGTTCACAAGCAATTTAGCTCAGAAGCTGAAGAGCATGCAAAATAGATCAAAGAGTTGCATTCCTAGGTCCACGATCAAATAAGCAAATAGAACATGAAGTATAAGCAGCACGTGGATAAGCGCAGGAAAAGAGTGGTCTTCAAGAAGGGTGATCTCATTTGGATTCACCGTAAAAAAAGAATGTTTTCCAGCAGGCAGGTTTGGCAAGTTACAACCTAGGGCTGATTGACCCTTCCGAGTTTTGGAGAGAAACAATGATAATGCTTACAAGATTGATCTACCGGGTGAGTATAATGTATTCGGGACTTCTAATGTAGCAAATTTGTTGCCCTATCACACTGATGAAGAGGACCATGAAGAGATTGATGATGAAGAAGGTGAAGCAGATTCGAGGGCGAATCCTTCTCTAGCAGGGGAGGAATGATGCACCAAGATGACCAATAAGAAGGTCTTTCAGGCATTTTCTGTTTTTCTAGACAGTGTTTAGTTTGTTTTATTTTTCGGGTATTTTGGTAATTTACGTTTTAATTGTCCTTAGGGTTAGCACCCTATATAAACATGTTTTTAGGTTTTTGGGAGGCAGACTTTTGATATCGAAATAATATTACACTGACTTTTGAGATTGTTTTTATTGTCGTTTCTAAATTTTCTTATGTAGCCTTGTTTTTTTTGTCGTTTCAGCATCAAAAGTCAACAAAAATGAACCTTCAAAATGGTTGCTAGAAAGAGATAGGTATTCAAGATGTACAAGGCTAGTGATGACAAGTGAGGGTATGTTGCCACCAAAATTATTGTATGAGATATCAAGAGCCCGGAGAGATGTCAAGTTGCTGAGACACAGTGGAATATTACCACTAAAATTATTTCCACTCATATCAAGTTGAAGGAGATTCTTCAAGCTGCAAATTCCAGCCCAAAAATAAAATAATCCAGCTAAGGAAAACTTTAATTTCTTGCGAATTGTACTTGCATGAAATTTGTGCAATCTAAGTGATATAGCTGCAATTATCATATCCACTAGATTAATTATTTTCTTAGATTCTGCATATATAACATTTTATTTAGTTGAGCAAACCTATGCTTTGCTATCATTTATAAACGAAAAACAGGACCCTATATATTTTATAGTAAAATGTCACTTTTAGCTGCACATTTTTATTATGTTTTTTTTTTGGATGAACAATGGAAAGGAAAGTGCAATTTAGTGCAAAGAAGCGAACGTATATGAGTGTTACATAAGTTTGATCATTGTTAGATTACCTTCAAGGATGGATGAATCATTAATTTGGTTCTCTAAGAGATAAGGCTTTGAGAGAAGTCATGACTTCAATTGATGACAGCTCTTGCATATTTGTACGTCAAAGATTGAGTAGCTCTAAATGTGGTAGGTTCATATCTGCAGCAAAGAATCTCCAAAAATATTATCACAAGCTTAAAGTTGATACTATAATGTTGTTAAAAAGAAAAGAGAGAGAGGAAAAGGAAGTCAGAATTCTATGTTTCAAGGAACTCATTCAAATAATTGACAAAATTAACCAACCAATTACTAGTCACGGTGATACAAAATAATTGAATATCACTCTCAAAATGAAATGTCTTCACTTAATTAAAAAGTAAAAATACAAATAAAAAATATTATTGTATATCATACGTAATAAAAAATTATATTTATCTCCTAAAGTACTTTTTTTTTGGGATGCAAAAAATAATGCATAATTATTAAATGTTCGTAGTAGAGTTTAAAGATACTCATACGGTGATACTAACATGCTACTTCACAAGTTTGCTTTGGACTCATTTTTCCAGTGTTACATATTCTAATTAATTTATAAGCAAACATGAATCCTAAAAAGTATCAAATCACGATTCAAATTTGTGGTATATAGTAATAATATTTACCGAAATTTACCTATGAAGGATAGAGAACCTTGAAAGTAATTATCACACAAGTCAAGATACTCCAGTTGTTTCATACCATTAATTTTTGCATAAACAAAATTATAAAACAAATTACTAAATTTTGAAAAGGAGGCCAAAATGCTGACGAAGTGAGAGATTAGTCATAGTAGCCATGTGAATTTGCAAGTACTTTGTTGATTATGTAAAGGATACTGTTTCCAACATTGAAACAAAAAGGAGTTAATTTACCTTTGAAAGGAAATAACCCCTCCATGCAATTCCCAACAAGAGACAGATTTTTAAGTGAAGAAATTGCTATCATGCATTGAATTCTACTACTGTCGAGGATGTTCCAATCCAAGTTTAAGGATTTTAAGTTTTTGAAACTACCCAGCCGTTCACAACCTATAAAACTCGAAAATAAAAATAAAAAGATGCAATGAGCCAGCACCTTTTCTTACTATTGATGTAAAAAAAAAAAAGAGATTAAGAAAACATTTTGTTTATATGCATAGCAAACAAAGTAATTAACATATTTAGATTAAATGTGTGGTTTATTATTACATATATTTCCCATTTCAAATTTTTCAATATCAAAAAATTGTACTTGTAAATAGTTCAATGATTTGGGGGAAGGGTTTGGTGTTTTTTGTCTTTTTAAAAAAACTCTCGTCGTAAGTTCAAGAAAGTCAAAAAAAAAAAATCTTAAGAATTAAAAAACAATTGGGATCAATTGAATAATCATAAATTTTAAAAAAAATCTCTAATTCAAATAAATTTAACAAAATCTGAACTATTATGCAACAAAATTTGTAAAAAAATTATATCGTTGAAAAGCTTGATTCTTTATTGAATTTGTTTGTGTATAAATCTTCACTTCAACGTTAGAGAAATTAGGATCTTCCAATACAATGAAATTTAAATTATAAGATTTTATATAATACTAATAAGTGAAATTCTTACAAGGAGCACAAATGAATAGTTTACACACTATATTTTTACATCTCAGTTAAGTTTCATTTTTTTGGGTATTTTTAAAAAAATAGTTTGTTTTAAAATTATAAAATTCATTGACAGTCTACATTCAAAACTAGTGTGGAAATATTTTTCTGATTATATATAAACATACTTATCCAACATGCCCAAAAAAAAAAACCAAAAATTAAATTTACCTTCTAAAGAAGTCATCCTATTGCCAGCAAGAGACAGATTCTTTAGGGAATAAATTGTTGTTAAGCATTGAAATGTAATGTTGTCGAATTTGTTCCAATCCAAATTTAAGGATTTGAGATTTTTCAAACTAGCTAATCGTTCACAATGAGCTAAAAACACAAATATTAAACAAAAGATGCAGTTAGACAATAACTTTTCTTCCCAACAACCATTGATAAAGATTCATAATAAATGTAAATTTTTTCAACAAGTCCCTAGGTGCTAGCTTACATGAATTGTTTCAAAAAATATTTTGTGCAGTTAAATTTTTAAATGCTGAGATCAAACTAAAAAAAACAAAAGAATATATTAAATTAGAGAGGGGTACAACACCAAGGCCAAAGCTTCCAAAATAATTCCAACTCAAGTCCAGAGCTTGCAGGTTCTCAAGAGGGAGTAACATGCTTAAGTTTAGAAACCATTGCGGTGGAAAATAACTCCAAACTATATTTCGTCCAAGATCACTAAGATTGGAGTTCAACAATTCTTCCAGTGGCATCACTACAATTGACCCCTTCCCAGTTGCAGCAGTCAGTAGCGATTGGATCATCATTATCATATCCTTGTTCTTCATGATCATGATGATCATCAATCCACGAGGGGAAGGATAAGATCAGGATGGCGCATTGCGTTCATGAAAGCTTTGAAGTCCAAGAGAGCCCGCATTTCTTATGGAAAGCAACTTGAATAAATCTGTATAACTGACATATTAATTAGAGCCCACGACACAAGTATAAAATGGCAGTACTTCATGATCAATATATATTTTTCTCTCTATGAATATATATGAAGAAAAACAAAGAGGATATTGCAATATCGATGAAAGTGTTGAAGGAATAATAATGTTATGGTGTAAACCAGGCAGCCCAAACATATATTATGGAGATCTATCATTAATGATTTTCCTTAGTCTAATTGTGTGAAAAAGGGTGAACTTAGGAAAAAAATGCAAACCCGTATGACACTCCGAGCTGGAAGAGGACTTGACTGAACTCCCATCACCGCAAAATGAAAGGTACTTGCAAAACTTGGTCTTTGAAAATTACTCTTTAACTACCATATATGGTGTTGAATAATCAAAAGTTTTTGCTCTTGTTTTTTTTTTTTTTAATACTTTCCATCGACAACCAAAGTTCATTGTTCTTATATCAATATCCACAATAAATTGTGAGTAATTCATACTCTGCAATTAATTGGTCTTGTTTCTATTTTTGTCTTTTGGGGTTAATATGTATAATATCAAAAAATTCCAATTGTCTCCCAATACAATTGGAAAAAATATTTTCCCAAATCATCCATTTGATTAAACTCAAGCCAACTTTGATTTATAATTATAGACCACGTTACTAAGGCAGTTTGTATTATTGTGTGATTTAGTGAGTTTTCACACGAAAAAGAATGAGATAACAAGATTTTGACAAATATTTTCTTTTGTGTTTTTTCCTAAAGTCATTGCATTTATCATATATTTCCCACCCGAAAAACTACTCCATTCAAGATAAATAGAGAAGACTCGCACTTGGCCTATTGCTTAACGAATTTCTCATCAAAGTAATCATATTTACCATGAAAATTATCGTGGTAATTAACATGACCATTTATCAAATTGATTATTATTCAATGGCTCTTTCCACATAAATGTTAAGTTAATCATTTAAAAAATATCACTGTAATTTTTAATTGTTTGGATTATTACTCTTTGGATGAATAAAAGCTTTAAAGAATGACTCAAGTGCAAAAAAATCCATTGAGGAACAAATTAAGCCGTGAATTTCTTCTAAAATAAATATTAGAGAAATTTGATTTGGTGTTCCTAGTTTTTGGTTTGTCTTTATTAATAGTATTTTCCTGAGTAAATTTATTAAAATGACACTTGGGTTTGTTCACTAAATATATTTATGACGAACTCTCACATAATACAATTGGAAATATGTCTTTAATAATGTTATTTTTCTGAGTAAATCAATTAAAATAACACCTGAATTTATTCCCTAAATATGTATAGAACAAACTCTCACATATTAAAATGGAAATTAAGCCAGAAACGTAACAAGGTTGTCGGTTAGGACAATGTGGCAAGAAGACTTCCAAATCAGGATGGAGACAACTAGTCGTCCAGTGCCTAATGGACGATCACTCTTTGAAGTTTTGCCAAAGTATATATATTTAACACACAAAATATATAATAAACATAGTAGTAAAATTACTAAAAATCTAAACATTACCTATTTCTAATGTTTTTCACAAATTAAATATTAGTGAAGTTTGATTTCATTTAAATCACATTTAACGGAAACTCGTGAACTAGTTGTGTTCATTAGATATATCTTTTAGCCTTCATCTTGATTATTACTTCTTCGAGTGAATTAAAAAACATTTGAATTCATTATCTGACATCTAGTTACGTGCCATTTAAGTAAATAGAATATAAAAAAAACAATGTAACATACTTCAAAATAACATCAATGTATTTATAATTTAAATAAAATGACATAGGTATCAAGTGTGTTACACCATTAATAGGTACATTATAATTGGAACAAAAAATCATATTCCAATATAATTTGTTTGCAATTCGAAATGGCAAAATTTTTCTTTCATAAACATAAATCAAGGAGAGGATGTACGGAGGGCCACCAGTGATTGAATAATTATTAATTAATGAGAAAATCTCCTAACACATTATAATTCTAAAAACTGCTTAAATTCGAGCCATTTAGAAGTATTGTTGACACAAATTTACCTTTGAAGATCAAGAAACCTTGAACAATTGTTATAATTAAAGTCAAGTGAAGGGTTTGTTGAAACCAGCAAAATTAATCAATGATCCTTAAGTCATTGCAAAATAAATTTGCAACAAAAGGGGACTAAGTCGAATCACAAGGGAACCGAAGTATAGTTCTAAGTCTTGAACAATAAATTGAAAATAAATAAAACAATGTGGAGTTTTGAATGATTAACTATTTTACTGAAATTCTAAAAATTAATAAAAATAAATATTCAAGCAGAAAAATAGAAAATAGAAAATAGAGAAAAATTACCAAAATTACCGAGTTTCCAATCCAAGAGTTGATCTCATTCAATTGCAACACAGATCATAGGTCATAAAAAGTAATCTTGCAAACTCAAACATTTAACTTCAAACTTATTAGGATAGCTGTAATAAATTTCTATTTTCCTAATATAATTGACCGAGCCCAATACCCAAATCAAAACTTACCACAATTGACTGGGCACGATAGTGTTCTATATCAATTTAATGATAACATTAAGATCTACGAAAATAGTGAAATCATTATTAAAGAACCGAGATAGTTGTAGTAAATTAATCTTGTCCCATTAATTTCCCTTGGCTAAGCATGCATGTTTCAAGTCACAAACATAATTACCCTAACTGCTACTTGTACCACTCATTCATAACAATTACGGATCACTGAATTCATAGATAGCAATAGAATAAAAAGATAAAGAATTAATTTGCCAGAATTAACCAATCATCAATTATTCATAGGAATTAAATCTAGAATTAACGAGTGCTTGAATTAAAAGCAAGAATATAAATTTAAGAACAAAACCTCATAGTGATTGCAATTGAAAATCATTCCCTTGAATCAGAAAATAGAGTATTGCCACTCATGGTTGCACACATGAATCCTAAAATTTTCTAAGAGAATTACTAAACCAAAGAAAAGAAGGAAAACGTGAGTTCTTGGAGAAGATGGGAGGCTGCTGTCTTTTTGTATTTTTCTATATATTTTGGGCCTTCTAGGTCCCATTTTATAATAAAATCTAGCTCCTAAAATATAGTAATAATAATTATTACTAAAATCCAATTCTACTCTAAAAGGGAAACATAACAAAAATAGGAAATATATTCCTAACTAAAATAAAATACTTGTTTCCTACAAACTTGCTGCAATATCCCATTTTCTTCTTTAATTTGACAGCTCATAATTCCCTTTTCTTGATGGAAATCCCGTCCATAAACTTCTTCTTCTTGATAAAAATTCGTCAAGCCCAATGCCTTTGGCGTGGTCATGCCTAGTAACTGGAAGTTTTCTAGATTTCGCTCCAATTTCACCTTTTTATCATCTTTTTTATCCAATTCTCTAAATTCCATACCTAAAACAAAAAAGCATATCAAAACCAAACAATTTCACCGTAATAATCAAGTTAATATTGGGAAAATATTAACAAGAAATATATACATTTTAAGTTCCATCAAATCCCTCACACCTAAACCATGCTAGTTCTCAAGCATACATTAGATCAATATCTTCCTCTCTATCCCTTTCCCTTTTTCAACCCATTCACAAATAACTCAAGCCATCACACATTAGAAATCAAGATTAGAATAACAATCCAAAGAAAAAGTATTTGTAGCCTGATTTTCTTAAACAAAACATATGCATCTCATCAATCCCAACAATTTCATTGAAATCAAATGCAACAAAACTGATAACCTCTCACAGGTTGCACTCTCATCACTCAAAGTATTTTTAGGGGTTTATTCGGCACTCAAATCAAACATAGCATGTCATTACCATAGGCTTGCTTATATATCACATCTCCACCACTATATATATAAATCCATGCAGAAATCAAAAGGTCTTGAAAAAGTTGTAATGGGGCTTAGGTTGCTTATTTTGATAAAGCCTTGTGTGATCTTGGTGCAAGTATTAATCTTATGCCTCTATCTGTTTTTAGGAAACTTGGCTTAGGAGAAGCCAAACCCACCACAGTTACCTTGCAATTGGCTGATAGATCATTAAAATACCCAAGAGGTATTATAGAGGATGTGCTTGTCAAGGTGGATAAATTTATCTTCCCGGCTGATTTTATTGTACTTGACATGGAGGAAGACCAAGAAATTCCTATTATTCTTGGTAGACCTTTCTTAGCTACAGGAAGGACCCTAATAGATGTGCAAAAAGGGCAATTAACCATTAGGGTTCAAGATGAGCAAGTCACTTTCAATGTCTTTAAAGCACTGAAATTTCCAAGTGAGATAGACAATTGTATGAAGGTAGATACAATTGATGGGTGCACTAAAGAAAAATTCAGCGAGCCATCCAAAAGATCCAATCAAGCATGTCTTGTGGGGATAAAACATTCTAAAAATCAAGAGGTAGATACATGCTCCAAACAACTTGAGGCCTTAGCATCTAAGTTCATTAAAAGGCCATTTGAAGATCTTGGAATAGGTGTTTCCAAACCACTACCTTCAGTTGAGAAGCCTCCACAATTAGACCTCAATCCATTGCCCAAGCATCTTAACTTTGACTTGAAAGCCTCAGGTGAGAAAAGACTACTCCAATTGGATAAGATGGATGAATTCCGTCAAGGGGCGTATGAGAATGCAATGGTGGTTTCTGCAAAATCAATGAAGAACATGCCGATGTGGTCCAAGCAATTGGTAAAAATCTAATTATTTGAGCAATGGAGAACGTCGAGCATAACGACGTTAAAAAAAAATTGCGCTACTTGGGAGGCAACCCAAGTCCTTTTACCTTTATTGCTTTTATTTTGTTATTCTTCTTCTTATTATTATTCTTATTTTTGTCTTATATAAAAAAAAAAATTACTATTTGAAATTCTGCTTTTTGCTGCACCAATCTGAAGAAGAATTCGGTTCAAGGCTTTCCCATTGGAATTTTGTGCTGAAATTTTACAGAAAGGTGGAAGATTCAACTGGGTTCATATACACAAAATTTCAGAATTTTTGGAGCTGTTTTGGTACCTGAACGAAATTCATCTTCAACAGTTGTTCAAAACAGGGCAGTTTCCTCATTTTTCGTTTTTCTTATGTTCTCTTTAGTTGCTATACTTGATCTTTCTCCTTGTTGCATTGAGGACAATGCTAAATTTTAAGTTGGGGGTGGGATACATGAAATTTTGTGTTGGATTTCTGTCAAAAGTTTTGCAAGATTTCAATTTTATTGGTTTAAAAAGAAAAGTCCTTCCAAGTTTTCAATTTTATTGATATCTTCTTTGAAATTTCTAATTCTTTTGATACTCATTTAGAATAATTTTGAGTTATATGCATTAGTTATTTGGGTTGGAATGTATGAATGAGGCAAGAATGATTAGTCTTTGTTTTGAAAATTTTTAAAGCATCTTGTTGATTTTAATGATTGAATTGAATGAGAATGTGCAAGATTTGATATACATTGAACCCATTGTGAGTATTTGAGCTTAAGAGCATTGTCTTTTTCTTTG
Source organism: Gynochthodes officinalis (assembly GCA_020080225.1). Lineage (NCBI taxonomy): Eukaryota > Viridiplantae > Streptophyta > Magnoliopsida > Gentianales > Rubiaceae > Gynochthodes > Gynochthodes officinalis. The sequence goes on along the minus strand of CM034618.1, from coordinate 43,272,362 downwards.
CTCACATAATTCTTTGATTGAGTGTTGTCAAATATGGTATGTTCATTCTAGAACTTGCTTTGTTATGCATGTTGAGATCACATTATGGATTCATGCTTTGAAATGATAAGGGCACTACTTAGGATTAACCATTTTTAACTTTCTTAAAAAAAAAAAAAAAAAAAAAAAGGCTTAACCATTACATATACCCCTAGTCAACCAATTTTGAGCCTTAACCTTTCTTTGTTATAAACACCACATTATTAGCCTCAACCCATTGTTTTTGTTTATCAAGTTAAACCCTATGTCAAGAGTATGTGGGAATTAATTGCATGATAAAATGTCTATTGATTCAAAGAAAAGAACCACTGAAAAAAAAAAAAGGGAAAGAAAGAAAAGAAGTGAAAAATAAAAAAATATTCCCGACAAAGATTGGACAAAGTAGATGTTCTACAAAGTGGATGTTCTTCATTGTGTACAAGATGGTCCAACTACATGATAAAGTGCAAAAAGGGAATGCATGTTATTTGGAATAAGAAGTGGTTCTAATGTGCTATTTTTGTGCTTTTGAGTTATGCAAGAAAGTTCCTATATACCTTGATATGCTTAACCTAAATTTTCCTTTCTTTTTACCTACCTTTACCTAAGCCCCGTTACAACCCTTATAAAGACCCTTTGATTATTGCATGGATTCATATTCATTAGTGGTGGAGATGTGATATATAAGCAAGCCTATGGTAATGACATGCTATGTTGGATTTGAGTGTTGAATGAAACCCCTAAACACTTTGAGTGATTAGAGTACAACCTATGAGAGGTTATCAAATTTTGTGCATTTGATTTTAACGAAATTGTTGGAATTAATGAGATGCGTATTTTATTTAGATTAAAAAGGGCTATGAATACTTGTTCTTTGGCTTAATATTCCAGTTTGAATTTTTAATGTACAATAATTTGGAATTATTTATGAGTGAGTTAGAAAGGGTATGAAAAGAAAAAAAAAAAAGATATTTATCTAGTAAAAGCTTGAGGACAAGCTTTGATCTAAGTTGGGGGTAATTTGATAACTCTATTTTATATAGAGTTTTCTTATTAATTTTGGTTAGAAATTGGCTTGTGTTTTAATTTGTTTTTACATATTTTGGCCAAATTATCCTTTGAAAACTCACTCATCTTCCGGAGTTCATAACTCTTGATTCAGATGTCCAAATGAGATGATTAAAGATGATATGGAAAGCTGAGAAAGAGAGCAAAAACTTTCATGAAGAAAGTTTTCTCAAATTCCGGAAGCAAAGGGACCAAAACTGGACAGAAACTTGAAGAAAAATGTTCATTTTTCCAGTTAGCTCTTTGGCTACGGGTTTTCTGATTTTAACAATGATTTGGGTACTTTTTTCAGCATCAATCAACAACCCAAAGTCTCCATAAGAATTCAATATTCACACAAAGAGAAAGAGCACAGAAGAAGGTTGTAAAGCAAGAAAAAAGGTGGAACACAAAACAACATATGCCAGCCTTTCATTTGAGGGAAAGAGAAACATCTGCACATGAAGGCTTTGAGACCAGCTGCCATCTTTTTATTTTCTGAAGAAAGAGTGCATGAGGACAGCAAGAAAGTCTCTCCAAAATGCAGTCTCACATGGGCAAAAACAAAGCTCAGAAAAATCGGGCAGCAACATAGAGAGAAACAAGCAAACAGCCGAGCATGCACACAAAGAAAGAAAAAGAAAAGAGAATCAAGTCACATGAATTGCCAACTACAAAAGCAAAGCTTGGGCTGTTTTATTTGCTGGAAAAGAAACCAAGCACATGGCAGCAACAACACCTTCGGCAGAGCAAAGAAAGAAGAGCAAATCCTTGCTTATAAATAAGAAAGCTTACAACGGAGGAAGACATTCCATTTCAGCTGATCTCATTTCAGCCGAGCAGCATTTCCTTTCCTTTGTTTTCTTCCTTTAGTTTAGATTTAGTTGTAGTCATTTTATTTTCTTGTCTTTCTTTTCTGCAATTAGTTTAGAAGAAGTCATCGGGTCCTGAAGTTATTTTTGAGTTTCTGTTTTCGGTCTTCATCCTTCTTGGTTTTTCTTCAGAATTTCAGTCATCTTCTTCTTCTCGGTTTTGTTGTCTAAACTTTGTAGTAGTTTATCTCGGTTTTCTTAGTAGATTTACAGCCACAGTTTCTTGTTTCTTCTTCTTGTTTCTCCTGGTTTTCTGCCAATTTTTTCCTTGATTTCTTGTGCTCGATTTTCTTTAGAACTTCAGCTTCTTTGCTCACGGTTTTCCTGCTAAAAAATCAGTCGGTCACTGGTCTTTTGGTTTCTGGAATTCACACATCCATTCCTTCTTGTTTTTATTCTGTTTTAGTTTGCCTTAGGAAAGACATACACATAGAAACTCAGCTACCAAGCTTGAAAGACAAAGAAGAAGAAATTTGTTGTTTTTGTTCCTTGGAAGCTACGGGTGCAAGAAACAAACCATGCAGAATTCTTGGTCTTCAAGTCTTCATCTACGGGTTTTATCTTTTCTTATTTCCTTTAGTTTTGTTTAGTTTAATTTAGTTATTTTATTTTTCTTTCCTTGTTTTTGTGTTTAGTGTTATTTAGCAATTTTAGTAATTTAAATTTTGTATTTTGTTATGAAATTTTTGGCTACCACCTACGGGTTTTGTTGAAGTTTATTTTTATTTTTTTTTCTTTTTGCAATTATGTTTAAGAAATTGGTGTTGTTCTTCTATTTTAATATGAACTAAATTCTTTTTCTAGGGTTTAGATGTAGCCTAACTATGAAGTCTTAATATTTTTCTATTAATATAATTTGATTTAATTTTCTATGGTTGAGTATTTATCTTTGTGCTTAATGCTTCTAATTACTTGATCACTAATTAGATGATTTGTTAATCATAACGAATTGGAAGAGGAGTTATGTGTCAAGTTCATTGAGATAAATGCCATAAATTGCATGTAGGATAGGAATATACCTACATGGTTTGTGTAGTTGCTATATGAGAATCCATAGAAATTAATGACTTCATAATTGTTGTAATTCACATAGGAATATAGTGAATTAGCAATTAGGAGGATTTTTATTAGATCTCGGGAGGGACTAGTAAATAAATTAGGGAATCTCGACTATCAACCAAGAAATTAAATTAGATTATAGAAATAGATGAATATTAAGATGGAATAGTTATGGTGAAATCGAAAACTCTAGAGCTTTAGCCAATTTGATTTATTACTTCACTTTGCCTTGCTTTGTTTTAAATTTATTTTTTTTATTCAAGTTTTAAATTTAGTTTTAATTTAGTTTATTCATAAAATATCTTTTATCATTCAAATAGAGGTAGAATTAACTAAATTTCGGTAGTTGATAAACAATTAGTCCTTGTGGGAACGATAAATTTATATTCACTTTATATTACTTGTTAACGATCACGTGCACTTGCGTGTAAAATCGACCAACAAGTTTTTGGCGCCGTTGCCGGGGACTAATTTGATTTTATTAATATCGATACCAAGTAGTTCTACCTTTAATTTGAACTTTTATTTACTTTTGTTCTTTTATCTTGTTAGATATTATTCTGTGGTGCATGAGAAGGTTTGGAAGTGATAATCTCCTCCCATTGGATCCGAGATAGAAAAGACTTGTCGTTTGAATAGAAAGGAAAGAGAGGAACTTCTGCACAATCTCATAACACTATGGCTGAACATGAAGAGAACGCTATCCCGGTCGCTAATGCCAACACTAGAGCATTACGTGACTATGCTTTGCCTACTGCCACATATGATCTCCACAGTGTCATACCTCCAACTGTTGCGGCAAATAATTTTCAAGTGAAGTCGGGCATAATCCGGATGGTTCAAACTAATCGATTCACTGGTTGGCACATGAGGATCCTAATGCTCACTTAATCAATTTTCTTGAGATCATGCTACATTGAAAATGAATGGTGTCTCTGATGATGCCATTAGACTGAGGCTTTTCCCATTCTCACTGAGGGATAGGGCCAAGAGTTGGTTGCTTTCTTTGCCAGCAGGAGCAATCACCACGTGGGACATGTGTAGGCAGAAATTTTTGACGAAATATTTTCCACCCACAAAAACTGCAAAGATGAGGAATGAGATCACCACATTCACTCAAAATGAGATGGAATCACTTTCTGAAGCATGGGAGAGGTACAAAGATTTATTGCGAGCATGCCCTCATCACGGTATCCCAGTTGGTTCTGATTGCGGACTTTTTATAATGGGTTGATTCGATCAACCAAGATACTTGTAGATCTTTGCGTGGGAGGTTCACTAATGGGGAAAACATATGAAATTTGCTTATGCATTGTTGGATGAGATGGCATCTACAGACTACCAATGGTCTTCAGGGAGATCCACACTACCGAAAAATCATGGCAGGTATGACGTTGATGCCCTCACTGCACTATCAGCCCAGGTTGCTACACTATCAAAGCAACTTAGTTCACTCAATGCAAATGCCATCCATATTCCTCCAGAAGCTTGTGATTTTTGTGGTGGACCTCATTCTAGTGGTGATTGTCAAGTGGGAAATCCTTTTGCCCCATCGCAGAGGGAACAAGCTCAATTTGTAGGGAATTCAAATAGACAGTATAATCCATACTCCAACACTTACAATCAAGGATGGAGAGATCATCCCAACTTTTCTTGGAGAAACAATCAGCCTGCTGATAAACCTTATGGATTTCAGCCTCCACAGCCAATTCAACCCCATGCACAAAAGGTGTCTTTAGAAGATGCTCTTGCTCAATTGAGCATGGCCACCTCACAGTTCATGACTAAGACTGAAGCCACAATGCAAAATCAGTCAGCATCCATCCGAAATTTGGAAGTTCAAGTGGGACAACTGGCCAGTGCATTAAATTCTAGACCACAAGGGTCTTTGCCTAGTAATACGGAAATCAACCCTAAGGAACAAGTGAAGGCAATTACACTAAGAAGTGGCAAAGAGTTACCTGAACCTGTGACACAGAAAAAGTCAAAACAAGAAGCAGTGGAAGTGCAGTTTGAAAAATCTGAGGAACAAACTGAAGAAGTTGCAAAACCCAAGTCGAAGTTGTTTCCAGATAATCCACCTCCTTATGTGCCACCTATGCCATATCCTCAGCGATTCCAAAAGCAAAAGCTAGATAAGCAATTTTCTAAATTTCTTGATGTTTTTAAGAAATTACATATTAATATTCCTTTTCTTTGATGCTTTGGAACAGATGCCTAGCTATGTGAAGTTCATGAAAGAGATCCTCTCCAACAAAAGAAAGCTAGAAGAATACGAGACTGTTGCACTTACTGAAGAATGCAGTGCCATTTTACAGAAAAAAATTCCTCCTAAACTTAAAGATCTAGGGAGTTTTGCTATTCCTTGCACTATAGGAAATTCTTATTTTGATAAAGCCTTGTGTGATCTTGGTGCAAGTATTAATCTTATGCCTCTATCTGTTTTTAGGAAACTTGGCTTAGGAGAAGCCAAACCCACCACAGTTACCTTGCAATTGGCTGATAGATCATTAAAATACCCAAGAGGTATTATAGAGGATGTGCTTGTCAAGGTGGATAAATTTATCTTCCCGGCTGATTTTATTGTACTTGACATGGAGGAAGACCAAGAAATTCCTATTATTCTTGGTAGACCTTTCTTAGCTACAGGAAGGACCCTAATAGATGTGCAAAAAGGGCAATTAACCATTAGGGTTCAAGATGAGCAAGTCACTTTCAATGTCTTTAAAGCACTGAAATTTCCAAGTGAGATAGACAATTGTATGAAGGTAGATACAATTGATGGGTGCACTAAAGAAAAATTCGAAGCGAGCCATCCAAAAGATCCAATCGAAGCATGTCTTGTGGGGATAAAACATTCTAAAAATCAAGAGGTAGATACATGCTCCAAACAACTTGAGGCCTTAGCATCTAAGTTCATTAAAAGGCCATTTGAAGATCTTGGAATAGGTGTTTCCAAACCACTACCTTGATTGAGAAGCCTCCACAATTAGACCTCAATCCATTGCCCAAGCATCTTAACTTTGACTTGAAAGCCTCGGTGAGAAAAGACTACTCCAATTGGATAAGATGGATGAATTCCGTCAAGGCGTATGAGAATGCAATGGTGGTTTCGCAAAATCAATGAAGAACATGCCGATGTGGTCCAAGCAATTGGTAAAAATCTAATTATTTGAGCAATGGAGAACGTCGAGCATAACGACGTTAAAAAAAAATTGCGCTACTTGGGAGGCAACCCAAGTCCTTTTACCTTTATTGCTTTTATTTTGTTATTCTTCTTCTTATTATTATTCTTATTTTTGTCTTATATAAAAAAAAAAATTACTATTTGAAATTCTGCTTTTTGCTGCACCAATCTGAAGAAGAATTCGGTTCAAGGCTTTCCCATTGGAATTTTGTGTTGAAATTTTACAGAAAGGTGGAAGATTCAACTGGGTTCATATACACAAAATTTCAGAATTTTTGGAGCTGTTTTGGTACCTGAACGAAATTCATCTTCAACAGTTGTTCAAAACAGGGCAGTTTCCTCATTTTTCGTTTTTCTTATGTTCTCTTTAGTTGCTATACTTGATCTTTCTCCTTGTTGCATTGAGGACAATGCTAAATTTTAAGTTGGGGGTGGGATACATGAAATTTTGTGTTGGATTTCTGTCAAAATTTTTGCAAGATTTCAATTTTATTGGGTTAAAAAGAAAAGTCCTTCCAAGTTTTCAATTTTATTGATATCTTCTTTGAAATTTCTAATTCTTTTGATACTCATTTAGAATAATTTTGAGTTATATGCATTAGTTATTTGGGTTGGAATGTATGAATGAGGCAAGAATGATTAGTCTTTGTTTTGAAAATTTTTAAAGCATCTTGTTGATTTTAATGATTGAATTGAATGAGAATGTGCAAGATTTGATATACATTGAACCCATTGTGAGTATTTGAGCTTAAGAGCATTGTCTTTTTCTTTGCTCACATAATTCTTTGATTGAGTGTTGTCAAATATGGTATGTTCATTCTAGAACTTGCTTTGTTATGCATGTTGAGATCACATTATGGATTCATGCTTTGAAATGATAAGGGCACTACTTAGGATTAACCATTTTTAACTTTCTTAAAAAAAAAAAAAAAAAAAAAAAGGAAGGCTTAACCATTACATATACCCCTAGTCAACCAATTTTGAGCCTTAACCTTTCTTTGTTATAAACACCACATTATTAGCCTCAACCCATTGTTTTTGTTTATCAAGTTAAACCCTATGTCAAGAGTATGTGGGAATTAATTGCATGATAAAATGTCTATTGATTCAAAGAAAAGAACCACTGAAAAAAAAAAAAGGGAAAGAAAGAAAAGAAGTGAAAAATAAAAAATATTCCCGACAAAGATTGGACAAAGTAGATGTTCTACAAAGTGGATGTTCTTCATTGTGTACAAGATGGTCCAACTACATGATAAAGTGCAAAAAGGGAATGCATGTTATTTGGAAGAAGAAGTGGTTCTAATGTGCTATTTTTGTGCTTTTGAGTTATGCAAGAAAGTTCCTATATACCTTGATATGCTTAACCTAAATTTTCCTTTCTTTTTACCTACCTTTACCTAAGCCCCGTTACAACCCTTATAAAGACCCTTTGATTATTGCATGGATTCATATTCATTAGTGGTGGAGATGTGATATATAAGCAAGCCTATGGTAATGACATGCTATGTTGGATTTGAGTGTTGAATGAAACCCCTAAACACTTTGAGTGATTAGAGTACAACCTATGAGAGGTTATCAAATTTTGTGCATTTGATTTTAACGAAATTGTTGGAATTAATGAGATGCGTATTTTATTTAGATTAAAAAGGGCTATGAATACTTGTTCTTTGGCTTAATATTCCAGTTTGAATTTTTAATGTACAATAATTTGGAATTATTTATGAGTGAGTTAGAAAGGGTATGAAAAGAAAAAAAAGATATTTATCTAGTAAAAGCTTGAGGACAAGCTTTGATCTAAGTTGGGGGTAATTTGATAACTCTATTTTATATAGAGTTTTCTTATTAATTTTGGTTAGAAATTGGCTTGTGTTTCAATTTGTTTTTACATATTTTGGCCAAATTATCCTTTGAAAACTCACTCATCTTCCGGAGTTCATAACTCTTGATTCAGATGTCCAAATGAGATGATTAAAGATGATATGGAAAGCTGAGAAAGAGAAAAAACTTTCATGAAGAAAGTTTTCTCAAATTCGGAAGCAAAGGACCAAAACTGGACAGAAACTTGAAGAAAAATGTTGATTTTAGTTAGCTCTTTGGCTACGGGTTTTACGATTTTAACAGCATTTGGGTACTTTTTTCAGCATCAATCAACAACCCAAAGTCTCCATAAGAATTCAATATTCACACAAAGAGAAAGAGCACAGAAGCAGGTTGTAAAGCAAGAAAAAAGGCTGGAACACAAAACAACATATCTTGTCTTGACCTTTCATTTGAGGAAAGAGAAACATCTGCACATGAAGGCTTTGAGACCAGCTGCCATCTTTTATTTTCTGAAGAAAGAGTGCATGAGGACAGCAAGAAAGTCTCTCCAAAATGCAGTCTCACATGGGCAAAAACAAAGCTCAGAAAAATCGGGCGACAACATAGAGAGAAACAAGCAAGCAGTAGAGCATGCACACAAAGAAAGAAAAAGAAAAGAGAATCAAGTCACATGAATTGCCAACTACAAAAGCAAAGCTTGGGCTGTTTTATTTGCTGGAAAAGAAACCAAGCACATGGCAGCAACAACACCTTCGGCAGAGCAAAGAAAGAAGAGCAAATCCTTGCTTATAAATAAGAAAGCTTACAACGGAGGAAAACATTCCATTTCAGCTGATCTCATTTCAAATGAGCGACATTTCCTTTCCTTTGTTTTCTTCCTTTAGTTTAGATTTAGTTGTAGTCATTTTATTTTCTTGTCTTTCTTTTACTGCAATTAGTTGAGAAGAAGTCATCGGGTCTGAAGTTATTTTTGAGTTTACATTTTGGTCTTCATCCTTCTTGGTTTTTCTTGAGAATTTGGTCATCTTCTTCTTGGTTTTTTTGTCTAAACTTTGTAGTAGTTTATCTCGGTTTTCTTAGCAGAATTACAGCCACAGTTTCTTGTTTCTTCTTCTTGTTTCTCCTGGTTTTCTGCCAATTTTTTCCTTGATTTCTTGTGCTCGGTTTTCTTTAGAACTTGACTTCGCTCACGGTTTTTCTGCTAAAAATCGATCGATCCTTTGGTCTTTTGGTTTGGAATTCACACATCCATTCCTTCTTGTTTTTATTCTGTTTTAGTTTGCCTTAGGAAAGACATACACATAGAAACTCAGCTACCAAGCTTGAAAGACAAAGAAGAAGAAATTTGTTGTTTTTGTTCCTTGGAAGCTACGGGTGCAAGAAACAAACCATGCAGAATTCTTGGTCTTCAAGTCTTCATCTACGGGTTTTATCTTTTCTTATTTCCTTTAGTTTTGTTTAGTTTAATTTAGTTATTTTATTTTTCTTTCCTTGTTTTTGTGTTTAGTGTTATTTAGCAATTTTAGTAATTTAAGTTTTGTATTTTGTTATGAAATTTTTGGCTACCACCTACGGGTTTTGTTGAAGTTTATTTTTATTTTATTTTTTTTTCTTTTTGCAATTATGTTTAAGAAATTGGTGTTGTTCTTCTATTTTAATATGAACTAAATTCTCTTTCTAGGGTTTAGATGTAGCCTAACTATGAAGTCTTAATATTTTTCTATTAATATAATTTGATTTAATTTTCTATGGTTGAGTATTTATCTTTGTGCTTAATGCTTCTAATTACTTGATCACTAATTAGATGATTTGTTAATCATAACGAATTGGAAGAGGAGTTATGTGTCAAGTTCATTGAGATAAATGCCATAAATTGCATGTAGGATAGGAATATACCTACATGGTTTGTGTAGTTGCTATATGAGAATCCATAGAAATTAATGACTTCATAATTGTTGTAATTCACATAGGAATATAGTGAATTAGCAATTAGGAGGATTTTTATTAGATCTCGGGAGGGACTAGTAAATAAATTAGGGAATCTCGACTATCAACCAAGAAATTAAATTAGATTATAGAAATAGATGAATATTAAGATGGAATAGTTATGGTGAAATCGAAAACTCTAGAGCTTTAGCCAATTTGATTTATTACTTTACTTTGCCTTGCTTTGTTTTAAATTTATTTTTTTTATTCAAGTTTTAAATTTAGTTTTAATTTAGTTTATTCATAAAATATCTTTTATCATTCAAATAGAGGTAGAATTAACTAAATTTCGGTAGTTGATAAACAATTAGTCCTTGTGGGAACGATAAATTTATATTCACTTTATATTACTTGTTAACGATCACGTGCACTTGCGTGTAAAATCGACCAACAGTAGTGACTAGACCACCAGTACTTTTGCCCGAAATCACAATAAAGTAGTAGGCAAGTCGTACATCTTCTCCATCAAATTTCTAAAGTTTAGACTCTAAAAAGGCAAAGATGACACTAGGGATGATTCTGACGGGTGGTGGCAGGGCAACGAGCAGCAGCCCAGCTAAGCTTGGACGGCTACAAGAGATAAATAAAAGAAGAACAAGCTTCTAAACCCTTATTGAGTAAATGGGAAAAATATTGTTTTTTTAAAAAAAAAAATTTTGATTTTTTTATTGCAAATCAAATCATGAAGAAAAATAGAAGACTAAGTATAACAAAGCGTGGGCCCGCTTAAAATTTTAAAAAAATTATATATTTAATATTATTAAAATTTCTAATTAAAACAAATGTGAATAAAATTTAAAAAATTATATATTTAATTTTATTATAATTTCTAATTAAAAGAAATGTGATGAAGAGGATATTGCAATTAATATCGATCAAAATGTTGAAGGAATAATAATGCTCTATTGTAAACCAGGCAGCCCAAAACAAATTAATATATAATTTGGAGATCGATCATTAATGAATTTCCTTATCCAAATTGTGTGGAACAGGGTGAACTTAGAAAAAAAAAATGCAAGCCCATATGATGACACTCCAAGCAGGAAGACTTGGTAGTCAATACGAAGACGATTTGACTAGACTCTTGATAGAATGTATAATTGCATATTTATTAGGATAATTCTCTTGTGTTTTAGTTGATTAAAATGCTTGTTTATATGGATATTAATTATTTTTATGATTAATGGCCAAAGTGGAGCATTTTTAAGAAAAAGGTGAACAAATGAAAAGCAAAGAAGAAGACAAGAAACAGCCATCAAATGAAAATTGAAGAAAGACAAGCGGCCAAAGAAGAAGACAAGAAACAGCCATCAAACGAAAAGCAAAGAAAGACAAGCGGCCAAAAGAAAGAAAAAGAAAAAGAAAAGAGAGGGCCACAAGAGAGAACAAAAAGAAGGCTATTGCTTAATTGTGAAGAATTGTGAAGAATGGCATAATTGTGAGGAATGGCATAAAGAAAAAAGATAAAAGAAAGTGGCCACCTTTTGATGGCTACAATATTTGATAAAAGAAAGTGACCACCTTTCGGTGGCCACAACCAAATGTCTTGAATCCTTGCCTATAAATAGGCAAGGCTTGGAGACGATCAAGGCATCGCATTTTTTAGGCTTTCCAATTTCAATTGAGAGAAAAACAAGGAGCATCACAACAAAACACAAGAGAAGGCAAGACATTAGCGGAAAAACAAAGACCGCACAAGACAAAAGCCGCACGGGAAAAGCTGGTTCTTTTATTTTCCTTATGTTTTCTTCTACCATGTTTAGCTAAATTCTTTTATTTTCTAATTAAGATTAATTGAGGTATGATTCTAACAATTGTGAGGTTCCAATATTCTATTATTTTCTTTCATTCTTGAGTATTTATATATTTTCTATGTTTCATTATATTATTTGATTGAATTGTTAGACAGAAGGCCTATTGTTTAATAGTCGAATTCAATAGATAGTCATGTAGAATAATTAACCATTGGTTGATTGTTCTAATTCAAGTGACAAATAACAACATCGAAAGGTAATCAACGCCTTAGATTGTATGTTATGAAAACATATATTCTAACTTAAATAAACTAGGCGTTTCCAGGTTTACTGGTTAGTAATTGAGTCTTTTTGAATCTTAATGTGATTAATAGACATAACTCATAGGACTGATCCGAAGGTTTTGTTTGTTAATTAGAAAAATAACTAATCGAATGGATCCGAAGGTTATCGAGAAAGTAAGAAAATATTGGTTATTAGAGGACGAATCTTCAACAACTATAACCAATTTATTCAAGATAAAAGAACCTATCTTTTGAATCAATGATCAATTCAAGGAATCAATACCGAAATTAATTCTTGGTTGGAAGCTTCTCCATATTAATTTTTCCTCATATTTTTAGTTAGCTAGTTAATTTGTTTGGTTTGTCTCCCCTCTTTTTTTTTAATTTGTTTAAGAAATAAATTTAACTAATCTTTGTGGATTCGACTCTCTCACTTCTATCTACAAAATTTAGCTCAGAGAAGGATTATTTTTGGTGGTTTCGACACCCACCAACTCTCATGACAGCAAAAACCTAGGAAAAAATGCAAGCCGGTTTGATGCACCAAGCAGGAAGTCTTGGTAGTCAAGATGAAGACGACTTGACTAAACTCTCTTGACAACAAAATGAAAGGGGCTTTGTAAATTAATCAACAACTGCTGTATATGGTGTTGACCGTCGAATATTCAAAAGTTTGAATTCTTTTTTTATTTTCCATCAACAACCAAATATTCATTACTCTAAAATCAAACAAAAGTTTTTATGCAACCCTGTTTGACACTTCGAGCAGCAAGACTTGGTAAACTTGACTAAACTCTCATGACAACAAAATGAAATGGACTTGCACACTTGTCTTTGAAAGTTACTCTTCAACTGAGGCTTTTCCAATTTTGTGATTAGAAAAAATGGAGTGGAAATTTTTGGGGCTGGATTTGGGCGTGTTCCAAGTATGTTATGGGCGCATCTGCCAAGTACGCACAAATTTTTTGGGTGCATTTGGCAAGGGCCCAAACACTGTGCCCAGGCCAGGGCACATTTGCCTTGTTTCGGCGCATTTAGAACATGGGTGAATTTCCTTTTTTAAAATAAATATATATTATAATAGTTATAAATATTTTATAATATTTTTATTATAATGTAATAGTATTATTACAATTATAATATAATATAATAATTATAATTATATAACAATTACAATAATATTATAATATAATTATTAACAATAATTATAATATTATTAATATGGATAATATAATTTGTATTTTTATACTTATTATAATAAAAGCTAACATTTGAGCTTATTGTAGTAATAACTAATAATAAGAGTTAATAATTACAATAATAATAATAGTAAGAGATAAAAATAATGGAAATAAAGTGATAATTGTAGTAAGAACTAATATTAGATTAAAAACACTATTAAGTACTAAAATTGGTAGCTAATACAATTAGGGTTTAAAATTTAATACGACACTCTTTGTTTATTTATATATGGAAGATAAATAAATATATATATCTATATATCTATATGTATATATATATATATATATATATATATATTATAATAATTTATACAAATATACTTACCCTTTAAATATAAATGAATACAAAATGCATTCATTATCACAAACTCTACATGTATTATCATTATATATGCAATTATTGTAATATTAAAATAATTTATACTTATATATACTTATATATATATATAAGTATAAATTATTTTAATATTACAATAATTGCATATATAATGATAATACATGTAGAGTTTGTGATAATGAATGCATTTTGTATTCATTTATATTTAAAGGGTAAGTTTATTTGTATAAATTATTATAATGACACATACTTACATATAATAATAATAATAATAATAACAATAAATATAGTTATAATAAGGTTCCATTTGTTGTATTATAATGTATTGCACGAGGCCATTAAGGTTTGGGGTTCAACGTTTATGGTTTAGTATTTAGGGTTTAGAGCTTTGTGTACTACAATGTATTCCACTTTTTATTCTATGAGATTTTAAGTAATTAATTAAAAAAGCAGCGAATCAAAATCAGAAATTTATATGGGAATTTTATCAATATCAGTGTAATATTAATATATAAAATAAGGATATTAAAATGGATTATGGAAAATCTAGACACCAAATTTCTTTATTCATAATATAATCATGTAGATAATTGAATAAAAAAGTATAGGGTTTAGGTAGCGTATTACAATGTATTGCACTTTTTATTCAATGAGATTTCAAGTAATCATTTATAAAAGTAGAGAATCAATATCAGAAACTTAGATGGGAATCCTATCAATATCAGTGTTATATTAATATATAAAATAAGATAGTACAAGTAAGGATTGGAAAATAAATTCAGCCAAGAGTCATTTGCTTTTAAAAATTTTACTATTCCTAAGGGCGAAAAAGGTGCGATTTTTGCATTGTAACTATAGTACTTACTGTAGATACACAGCAACGGTCATAATTTTTTTTTTCTTTTAAGGATAGTGTAGCTTATAGGTCCCCCGTTTGAGGGGTTTTGGGGTTCCTAGTTTGGGCGGGTGTGCTGAGTTGGATTTTGGACTTCAGATTGCTGGATGTCAAAGCCAGTGGGGCTCCGGGTGTTCTCAGCCACACTTCCCTACTGATGATTTTTGTGTTTTAACTTGGGAGGAGGCTCAAACACGAGGTCATGTAGCGTAAAGCCGAGATGGCAGGTTGTAGGTAGAGGCCAACAAGCTAGGGTTGTAGTTCTCTTAGCTAGTTAGTAGCTAGGAGGTACCAATCCATTGTATTGGGCTATGCTGGTCCCGTTTAAGCGGGGTTAGGCCTTAACCAAAAGCTACTAGGTTTAGGTTAGTCGAATTAGGGCACGTCCTTTGATGGACCTATCATGTACTAGTTAACTTTTACTTAAAAGTTAATACAATGGACTCTTTTTGGGAAAAAAAAAAGAGAGTAAGGATTGGGAAAACTAGACACCAATTTTCTTCATCTATCATATAGTTATGTAGATCATTGAATAAAAAAGTGTAAGGTTTAGGGTTTAGGGTTTAGCGTATTACAATGTATTGCACTTTTTATTCAATGAGATTTCAAGTAATCATTTATAAAAGCACAGAATCAATATCAGAAACTTAGATGGGAATCCTATCAATAGTAGTGTAATATAATATATAAGTCTCCCTAGTTGTTTTATGGCATATTATTTAAGCCTCCCCAATTGTGTTACTCACAAAATTAAACCTAAAACTCTATGTTTAGATTGACATTACGTGATGAAAATCTAGTAGCCAAGTGTGAAAACCAAAGGGGAAGTTTCTAGCTAGCTAAAGGCCGAAGACATGAGTTCAAATTCTGCTCAATTCAGTTCAAATCCATATAGCACTTGGACTTATTGTTTAGGCAATTGGATGTTGATTTAGGAAGCTCAAGTTCCAACCACACGTGAATTCCATTCCAGTTTTGGCAGTCCAACAATTCCAAGCCACACTTGGACTTTAGTTTAGGGAATGCTTAGTATAGTTTAGGCAACTATTTGTTCTATTTCCTTTTCTTAGATTAGGAGTCTTTCTTTTTAGTAATTATTTCTTTAGTTAGTTTCCTAAAAGGCTAATCCAACCAGGGAATGGCTTTCTTAATTCTTACAACTTGTAACCTATAAATAGAGGCGATTCAGCCCCAAGAAATTCAGACTTTGATTACTTACAAACCAAAGAGCTTTATTGCTTTTCTTTGAGTTCTAGTTTTGAACTTGCTTTGAGTCTTTCAGGATAGCCTCTTAGGTTCATGTTTAAGCTATTTTATTGAGTTTGTTTCCCTCAATAATCTGAGTGTGCCGGTTGGTTCCAAGGATAGTTAAAGTTCACATATTGGGTCTTTGATAATTCCATTGGGTATCAAGTGGACAAAAACAAGGTCCTTCTTCAGATCTTGGAGGTGGTGTCTTGCTAAAGGAAGACTAGTTCAACCTAGAGGACAATACTAAGACCAACACTATGGTATAGGTTCGAATTCTTATTCTTTGGTTTGAGTCATATCAATTTGGTATTAGAGCTGCCTTTGGGTTGCTCCTTGAATTTGTTCATAACCTTTGTGTTTTCTGTTCGTGTCTCTGTGTTTCTTGTTTTTCCTCCTTTTTGTTTCATATATCTGAGTTTTGTTTCTTTCCATAATCTCTTCATGATTATCTTCTTAATTCTGTGTTGAAAACCAAACAAAAGAAGTTCCAAACGATTGCTTCAAATCTGCTCCAGTTTCTGCCGATTTTACTGCCCAGTTTTCTTCCTGTTTCCCATCACTGTTTTAGTTGTTCCCATCCTCTGTTTTCTTGTGTTACAACTTGGTTCTGTTCTCTTGTTTCCTTGTGTGAATATTGGAGACTTTGGTTGTTGAATTGCTTCTACAAAAACCGTGAAGCAACCTGCTGTACTCAGAAAAACCCGTAAGTTCTATCCAGAAATTTTTTGCAAAATTTTTCAACCAGTTTCTGTCCAGCTCTATGATATATCTGTTCTGTGATATATCTGCCCAGCTCTTAGTGAATTTTTCTATAAAATTGTACTGCAAAAGTGAAGCCAACTACTGCAAACAAATCTGAAACCCGTAGCTGAAAAATCAAGAAAATTCCAGAAAACCTGAAACCCATCCCGTCTGAATTCTGCCCACTCTTACTTTGATCTTGATCAGATTGTTTCGTAATTATTTTCTGATTACAAAGGCTTCAATTTTTTTCCAAAAGTGGGTTGCAAAATTGAAAATCCCCTGCTGGAAATTTAGAAAGTTTTCTGTGAGAGAAGACCGACCAGAAAACCCAAAAACCTGAGTTCTGAATTTAGCCTGCTTTGTGTTCTATCCTTCGGGTTGCATATTGGTTGTTTAAGAAGGCCTTGAATTGTTGAAGTTTGTTGCCAAGATTGTGCTCAAATTCGTGGTATTGGTTGCTGGAGTTTGTTTGGAAACTTGCTGTGTAAGAAATTTTTCCAGAAAACTTAGAACCCGACAATTTACTTCTGCCTGTTTCTGAATATTGGCTGATAGAAACAATTTCGGCTTACTGAATTTTTCTTTTAAAGTGGTGTTACAAGCTGTAATATTGGTAGCTAGAGCATTGTGTGAGTTGTTTCAGGAAAGGGATCCTCAAAGAAAGTTGAAACCTGATTGGAATTGGTTTTGTCCAGAATTGAAAGATTGAAGCATAGTCTAAGTTCGGTTGATATATTGAGCAAGTTAAATCATATTCACCAAGTTTACTTCATCACAAGTACAAAAAGAACCATTTTCCATATTCTTTTCGATCCTTAAAATCCTTGTTTGTTAATTCAAACATCAGCCTTAGTTATTTCTTTCTGTTTATCATCTTTGGAAAAAAAAAACCGAATTTTGCTATCATTATTTTCCCTTCTTTGCAAAAGTCAATTTTAGCTGTTTCTTGTTCTCAGAGTTTGTTTCTTGTCTTTCTTGACCTCCAAAAATTTTGTTCTTGCTTTAATTTGAATTTAATTGTCTATTTTTTGAGACTTTTGAGGCTTGTTTTTTTATTACAACTCTAAGAAAAGTAATTGAGTGTGAGTAAACCTACTCTACAACCAATTCACTATAAAAAGAGAGCTCAACCTTATATTGGTGAGAGTCTCATACATTGGGTAATTGGTTAGAGGGAAGTGAGGTAGGAAAGTTTTTACTAACATTGCTTGCGTAGAGATGGTTGAAAATCCAAGTGATCAAGACATGAAAGAATACCTTAAGGGTATAGCTTCAGCTATAGAATTAGTTCATAGAAGAATGGAACGAATGAAAATTACAATGGCTCAAGTTGCATCCAATTCGGAGGCAACCAAGCCCGAAGAGCCTCAAGAAGTTACTCAAACAAACCCTAAGGAGAGAAAGAAGAAGTACAAAAAGGAAGAAACAAGTAGCTCGTCCGAGGAGGAGGAATTCGAAGCTTCAAGTTCAGATGATGACCATTCTTCTACAAGAAGTAAAAGGAGATCCAAGAAGGATGATAATCTTGCTAGCATTAAGTTGCAAATTCCAGAATTTGAAGGCAAGAATGATCTGGAAGCATACAAGGAATGGGAGGAAAAAGTTGATAAAATTTTTGATACTCATATATTTTCCAAGAAAAAGAAAGTTAAGTTGGCTGTAGTTGAGTTTTCTAGACATGCATCTACTTGGTGGCGAAAAACTTGTAGCCAAAGAGAGAAGAAGTTTAAGTAGCCAATTTCATCTTGGAATGCCTTGAAAAAGGTTATGAGAAAGAAATATGTTCCCCCTCATCACAAAAGAGAGTTATTGCAAAAGCTTCAAAGCTTAACTCAAGGGAACAAAAGTGTAGATGCTACTACAAAAAGATGGATCTAGCCATGCTATGTGCTAATATAGAAGAAGATGAAGAATCTACAATGGCAAGGTTCATGGATGGACTTAATAAGAATATTGCATCATCTAGTTGAGTTGCACCACTATAATGATTTTGAGCAGCTATTACAAATGGTTGAAAAGGTTGAGAAGCAACTCAAGAAGGTACCACAAAATGTGAGGAGCTCAAACACAAGCAATGATTGGCGAAACAACAACAATAATCACCAAGGTGGAAGGTTTAACTCGTCAAGTTCCGGAAGCACTCAATGGAGTAGAGGTTCAACTTCCAATCCAACAAGTGGGGAGAAATTCATACCACAAAATGCTCCAAAGGTAAGTAATTCTAAACCCTCTCTAGTTCAAATAATACTAACACTAATTCCTCTTTTCAGTGTTTTAGGTGTTTAGGCCGAAAACATATAGCCTCTCAATGTCTAAACTCACGAACCATGACCATCTTAGATAATGGAACCTATCAAAGTGAGAGTGAAGAGGAGTTAAGTATTCAAGATGAAGACATGGCCACAAATCATGTTGATAAACATTGGGGGTATGAAATGGATCAACCAATTGGAGATTGTTTGGTGATCATAAGAGCTTTGAGTGTTCAACCTGAGGAAGACACCGAGGATCAAAGGGCCAATATTTTCCATTTCAAGTATCTTATTAAAGAACAAATTTTCATGTTAATTATTGATGGAGGATCTTGTACTAACCTTGCTTCTACTTATCTTGTAGATAAATTGAAGCTCAAATGTTCCTTGCATCCAAAGCCATATAAATTGCAATGGATGAATCAAAGTGGATCACTTCGAGTCACAAAGCAAACTTTGGTAAGTTTTTCTATTGGAAATTTTACTGACAAAGTTCTTTGTGATGTTATTCCTATGCAGGCCACTCACCTACTATTAGGAAGGCCTTGGGAGTATGATAGTCATGCAAATCATTCCAGAAGAATTAATAAGTACCACCACAACAAAGATGGAAAAGCCCTCATACTAGCACCATTGCCACCCTCGGAAGTTAATAAGTTTCAGTAACAACAAAGGGTAAGCAAATGGAGTGGATCGGAAAACAAAAAAAGATTGAAGAAGTTCACAATTCTGCTCAACCTATGAGCACACATATTTCTTCAACTTCTAAAGGAAAGCTTCGGTTCTCATGAGTAAAACTGAAGATGTATCACCATCCATTGAAAATTTTAAAGGTAGTTTCTATACTTACATGAATGATGTTGATAGAACTTTAAATGCAAGTAAAGCATGTGTACTAAATATATTTCAAGTGGTGTTGTTTACTACTAAATATTCCCAAATAATTTGTGTTAACATCCCAATAAATTGTGTTAATTATTTTTTTAGGGGTGTTAATTATTGTGGTTATTCCCTGTTTGAGAATATTTCTGGTTTTAATCCAATAACCCCTCTTGACTTAGTGCCATTGCCAAGCAATGAGCAAATAAATTTTCGTGGTACAGCAAAGGCTAAGTTTGTTCAAGACTTGTATGCGAAGGTACGCCTTCAACTCCTGCAGACAAATGAACATCATGCTCAAATTGCCAATAGAGGAAGAAAGCAATTATGTGCTCAATGTAACATATAAATAGAGGCTATTCAGCCCCAAGAAATTCAGACTTTGATTACTTACAAACCAAAGAGATTTATTGCTTTTCTTTGAGTTCTAATTTAGAACTTGCTTTGAGTCATTGAGGATAGCCTCTTAGGTTCATGTTTAAGCTATTTTATTGAGTTTCTTTCCCTTAGTAATTTGAGTGTGCCGATTAGTTCCAAGGATAGTCAAACTTCACATCTTGGGTTTTTGATAATTCCATTGGGTGTCAAGTGGACAAAGACAAGGTCCTTCTTCCGATCTTGGAGTTGGTGTCTTGCTAAAGGAAGACTAGTTCAACCAAAAAGGCGATACTAGGACCAACACTCTGGTATAGGTTCGAATTCTTATTCTTTGGTTTAAACCTTCGTTTACATTACGTAGTTTGTTGCTTAGGGTTTTTTTTTTCTCAACAATGACATGAAAAGATGTACAAAGGATTGGAATGGAAATTAAACTACATAATATTGAAATTGTATTACACAAGTTTTTATTTATTTATGTTCTCTAAGTTTTCCATGCGTTCTTATGTAGTGGGTCGAATAGTTCTCTTAGATCTACATAAATGTACAATATGTTCTTCTTGCGTCATAGTCGGATCTACGCCTTCATTTACAATATCTATATTTCATCTACGACGTCATCGTCGTTGTCATCATCGTCCTCATGACCATCATCCTCATTCAATGGATGTGCAGACATATGTACTGGGGTGCGCATCCCTAGAGAGTGGAAGACACTAGAAGATGGTTGATCGATCGTGTCAACAACCCCCGACGAAGGAAAAACATGCTATGTTTCCGCGCATAGATGTAATTGGCTCAAATGCCCCCGACTGTGTGGAATCACCTAAAGGGTTAGGTATGTCACCTTGATGGAGTCGAGACCCTCTACCATCTTGTCTTCAACCTTGAACATTCCTATGATTTCTGGCAACGACGCGAGGGTTCATAACCTGTTGCATAGCTCAATCCCCAATCTACAGTGGACTAATCTCCAATCTATGTAACTCTCGCACCGTACGTATTGACTTAGAAATGTAATCTCGTATCACAGTAAGTCTAGGTGCATCCGAGGTTCACAATGTGTGTCCAACAACACACGGTAGACTCGAGACACTACATCCATCTAAAGGAAAATAAGATAGTTGTTACACATTGTATGAAAATAACATTCATAACATTCAATTTAAGAGAGGACTCGTACCAAAAACTCTAATGTATAACCAATGCCATGAAAACCCTCTAGTGGTGCATCATCGCGGGATGGGTCGAAAAAAAAATTAATTGATATTATTCATGCGTAAACCCAATAATATCAATTTTTTGATAAGTATAAAATAGTTTATTGCCACCAATTATAAGTAAAAAAATATTACCATATACCAGTCATTTCACCTCGCTCTTAAGTTTTTTAAATTTAACCAAGGCATATTTTTATCTCCTCTCACGTTTGTACAACCATAGTTTGAACTTTATAGTTGTTGGAAAATAGTGCATAGAAAAACAATGTCAAACTGGGCGAAAGGTGAAAGCTAATGATAAATGGTTCCCACATTCGATTTGAACATAAACGCAGTGCAATTACATAATGAAGATATGTAAATTTTCAACAATATATTCGCATACTACTTTTACCACCAAATAATACAAACACTATTATTTCTATTAGTATACTCATAATGTACTGTACATTATATCAATACAAATGTTACATCTCCACTTGCAATGATAATTTCTCCCCCCTGCATAATTACATAATTAAAATATGTAACTATTCAAATATATATTCGCCAACTACTTTCACCACCAAACAATACAAACAAATTTTTTCCCTCTAATAAATATACCCATAATATATTGTACATTGTACATTTCAAAGCAAATTAGACGTATCAAAATTAAAGCATTACAAATATTTTACTTCCACGAGTGAGAAAAGTTCTGTTCAACAAACATAAATATAACATGTAAATTTGCAAACATATTTCCGCATACAACTCCTACTGCCAATAAATATGCAGAAAATTCACAGGGTGCAAACACATTATTGATGAAAGGAAAAAATTCTCACAAATTTCCACATATATACTCCATATGTACTCGCATACTAAAATTTTACTGGCAAATAATACAAATAATTTTATTTCCACTAACAATTTCAAAATATACTGTAAAATTTAGCTTCATTTTGATAACAATACATAAAAAATTCAAAAATTTACCAAAGTACCTAATGTCTAGAACTGGCATTGGAAATAGTCGACGGACAACTTGGGGAATGTGGCTTGGGGCAGTGGTAGACTTGCTCGACAGTCGATTATCAAGCTTACAACCAAACAACCAAAACAATTATACACAATCCAATCCACCTATCTCTGTCCTTACGGATATGGGCCGTGCTTCCCAAAATCACGACGAGCCTGACTGTTTGGTCCAAATATCACAAAAAACAAATATCACAAAAAATTTCAATCCGGGGAGGAGAAAAAACTTTTAGCAAAAATTTCAGTCTAGCGATCACAAACAATTACTACAAAATATGCAAAAAAAAAAAAAAATTCAAATAGGCAAACAAAAGTCACACAAACTTTCAATCTAGTCCAAATTCCCTCAAGTTTGGCTTACAAATTTCAGAAATGGGGCTTCTAACAACCAAACCAAAATGCCAAAAAAATCAATCAGTCCAGGGAGAACAATGATAATTTCAGCAAAATTTTCAATCAAGGGAACACAAAAAAAATTCAGAAAAAATGCAAAAAAAAAAAAATTCAAGAAATGGGACGAACAAATGCACAAAAAATTCCATAAATGGGACGAATAAATGCGAAAAAAATCCAAAAAGTCACACAAAATTCAGTCAAAGTTTGGTTTACAAAATTCCTGAAAGTCATAAAAAATTCAGTCGCACAAAAAAATTCCAGAAATGGCATGAATAAATGCACAGAAGTCGCACAAAATTTCAGAATTCCAGAAATATTTGGCTTTCAAATTTCAGTCGGAGTCCAAAACGCTCCTTGCTTTGTCACTCAGCTAGCAGCAGTGGCGGCAATGGGAATGGTCCTCAAATGGGGCTTCCAACCAAACCAAATTGCCATAAAAATCAGTCTAGGAAGGAAATAAAAAATTCAGAAACAATTGCAGTCCAGGGAGGATAAAAAAAATTCAAAAAAAATGCACAAAAAATTCCAGAAATGTAAGACCAAAAATTCGATAAATGCTACTAAAAAATGCACAAGAAAAAACATAAATGGGCAAACAAAAGTTGCACAAAATTTCAGTCGAGCAAAAATGCTCATACAAATTCCACATTCGATTTGCTTACTAAGTTCAGTCGAAGTAGCAAATGGGCCCGATCGGAAAATGGCCCTTGCTTCGGCGGCAACGATATCGGCAGAACTGGAACTAAAGTGGGGATTTTGGGAGGACTGAAATGGAACTAAATTGGGGGGTTGACACCCAGTGGCAATGCGTGAGGGAGAGGCGGAAATTTCAGTCAAAATGCACAACGTCGAGACGGCCAAAAAATTGCAGATGCGACAAAAAGGAAGATTTGGCAAATGCTTAGTAAAATTTGGAAGATTTGCAGAAGGCGGCCTCTGTTTCTTCGTGTTGTTTTTATTTAGTGGCTTGGGCGCATTCGAGCCCTAATTTTTTATTCGTCCACTTTTGCAATTTTTTTTTTCCAGGGCAAATGCGCCCAGCACGGGTTTGGAACTCCCCCAATTTTCGCCCCACAAATTTCCACTATTTTTTTCCTATAACAAAATTAGAAAAAACTCCTATTCAACTAGCATATATGGTGTTGAATATTCAAAATTTTTTGTTCTTTTTTTTTTTTTTTAAATTTCCATCAACAACCAAAATTCATTGTTCTTATATCAAAATCCAGAATAAATTGCGAGTAATTCATACTCTGTCATTAATCAGCCTTGTATCTATTTTCGTCTTTTGGGGTTAATATGTATTATATCAAAAAATTCCATTTGTCTCCCAATACGATTGGAAAAAATATTTTCCCAAATCATCCTTTTGATTAAACTCAAGCCCAACTTTGATTTATAGACAACATTACTAAGGCAGTTTGTATCATTCTGATTTAGTGAGTTTTCTCACAAAAAATGTCAAGATTTTAATGACCTTTTTTTTTTGTGTTTTTTCTTCAAATCATTGCATTTATCATATATTTCCCTCCCAAAAAACTAGACCATTCATGTTAAATAGAGAAGACTTGCACTTGGCCTAATGCTTAACAAATTTCTCATAAAAGTAATTATATTATAATTAAGGTGACCATTTATCAAACTGATTATTATTTAATGACTCTTCCCATATGAATGCTAAGTTAATCATTTAAAAAATATTACTATAATTTTTTATTATTTGTATAATTACTCTTTAGATGAATAAAAGTTTTAAAAAATGACTTAAGTGCAATAAATCCATTGAGGAACAAATTAAACCGTGAATTTCTTCTAATATAAATATTAAGTAAATTCAATTTGGTCTTCCTATTTTGGTTTGACTTTATTAATATTATTTTCTGAGAAAATTAATTAAAATAACATTTGGATTTGTTCTCTAAATATATTTATAACGAACTCTTACGAAATAAAATTGGAGATACGCTTTTATTAATGTTATTTTTGAGTAAATCAATTAAAATAACGCTTGCGTTTATTCCCCAAATACGTATATAGTGAACTCTCACATACTAAAACCGAAATTAAGCCACAAATGTGACAAAAAAACGTATGTAGTGAACTCTCACGTACTAAAAATTAAGCCACAAACGTAACAAGTCTATATAAGACTTGGGGGTTTTCTCCTCTGAATTGGTTGTGGGACAAATCAAGTCTGTACAAGACAGTATAAGAATGGTTATTGCATGTGTTTTGCTCTCCACTGGGGCATGTTTATACCTTAATAGAAACAGTTGGTGATCATGTCGTCAAAAATTCATGGTATTCCCTTTATAATTGAATTTCAATTCTTAAAATAGATGATCAAAAACAAAAGCATGCATAAAAAATAGATATCCTCATGATCTAGTCACGAAAATTATTGTATTACACTTTGTAAAACTATTCCTTGAGCTAGCACAAAAAACTATCAAAAGATAAGACACAAAAAAGTTTTTCTATGGTTTAGCTCCATCCAATTACCATAATCACTTGGAACGAGATTTGTACCTCAGGTAGAATCTGAATAGGATCCATGTGTCTATAAAATTAGACCATGCTCTGCGATAGTGAGGGCTGAGATAAAGAGAGAGAGCTAACGTCACTAAGGCAGCCACAAATGACACTAAGAAGCTCATAAAGAATTATATTGTATAATCTGCACCATTATTATCTTCGCCAGCAACACCATGCCCTGGATTAACTGTACCTGTAATGCTTTCACATTGTATTTGGAGCAATGGTCCACAAAGACCTGGGTTTCCTCTGTAATTACTCTCATCAAAATTTGCAAACTGTCCTTTGTTAGGTGTTCTACCTGACAAATGATTATATGATACATTGAACTTGGACAAGAAGTTCAAATTTGTGAGTTCAAAAGGTATTTGACCACTGAGATTATTGTATGAAAGGTCCAAACTCTCTATAAGATTCAACATGGAGAGTTTTGATGGAATAGATCCTTCCAAGTAATTGTGGGATAAGTTCAGTGCCCGAATATCACATAGATCACCCAATTCTTGTGGTATTTGTCCTGTTAATTGGTTGTGGGACAAATCAATTCCAGACATATAATTTAGAATGTTACCTGTATAAGAATTGGTTATATCTTTCGTCGTGAACTGGACTATTTCATACATTTCAGAACGGGAGTAGTAAAAGGTATCTTGACTAATGTTCAAAGCTGCTGGGTACGAAGAATTGAAAGCCCCAGAACTAAATGGTCCCAAATTCCAGTTGTCATTATTAAAATTTTCTCCAAAAGAGATGTAACTTATGCATGAAGGAATTGGACCAGAAAAATTATTCCAAGAAAGATCCATAATGCTCAATTCCTTCAATTGACATATGAACGTAGGAATCTTGTCATGCAAATTATTTCCTCCCAACAGGAGAACCCTAAGTTGTGCAGGTGTTCTAATATCACGTGGAAAGCCACCAGAAATACGATTATACCTTAAATCCAGAGCCTTCAAAGATGTAGAATTTTCCAATAGTGCATTCGGTATTGATCCTGTGATTTGATTCGTTTGCAGGTGGAGGAATATCAATGATGGAAAACTAGAGCATGATGGAATAGGTCCATTTAAGTGATTTTCAGAGAGGCCTAAAAATTGAAGATCCAAAAGCTTGCAAATATCATCTGGTATGGTACCTTCTAGTTGGTTCCCTGACAGGTCAAGAAAATTCAATGATGAGAAGTTTCCAATCCACCTCGGAATTTCCCCTTGAAACTCATTGTTGGATATATCTAAGAAGCATAGAAAACGACTACGAGATAACCCAAGCGAAATGCTTCCGGAGAAATGATTGTTATCCATGTCAAGGTATAACAGAGCAGTTAAGTTTGTTGAACTTGAGGGGAAATATCCTTGCAAACTATTATAAGATAATAACAAACCCCAAAGATAGGGACACCCAGTTCCAACTTGATCTGGCACTTCTCCAGAAAAGTTGTTTTGTGAGAGATCAAAAAATAATGCTGAAGTCACGTTGAAAAGGGATTCAGGTATGCTACCTTCAAAAGAATTTCCTGACAAATTCAAGCGTTCCAAACTCGGGACGAATAGGCCTATATCTTGAGGAACTTGACCACCAACCTCATTGTTTGAGATGTCTAACAACCAGAGATGTTGTAGTTTGGGTGTAGTATCCGATAGAAATGGGCCTGTAAATGAGTTATCCCTCAAGTTAAGAAATTCTAAGCGCGTGTTATTTTCCAGCAGCCAATTTGGAAACTTCCCAACTAAATTATTGGAGGAAAGATCAAGAACTCTTAGTTCTTTCTGATACAACAAAAACTTAGGAACCTTCCCAGTCTCATTGTTCAAATTGCATCCAGTCAACTGGAGAACTTTAAGCTGGAATGAAGGTAAGAAATCTAGACCTTCAGTTTTAATGTATAATTTACCGCCTAAAGGTTTAAGTATGAATTGCTGAAGCTTTGAGTGGTTATAGCAGAAGTCAAGGAAAATGAACCTTCAAAATGGTTGCTAGAAAGAGAGGTATTGGAGATGTCTGAGGCTAGTGATGACAAGTGGGGGTATGTTGCCGCTAAAATTATTGTGCGAGATATCAAGAGTCTGGAGAGATGTCAAGTTGCTGAGACACAGTGGAATATTACCACTAAAATTATTCCAACTCAGATCAAGTTGAAGGAGATTCTTCAAGCCGCAAATTCCTGCCCAAAAATAAAATAATCTAGTTGAGGAAAACTTTAATTTCTTGCGAATTGTACTTGTATGAAATTTGTGCGATCTAAATGATATAGCCGCAATTATCATATCCACTAGATTAATTATTTTCTTAATTTCTGCATATATAACATTTTATTTAGTTGAGCAAATCTATGCTTTGCTATCATTTATAGACAAAAAAGGAGCCTATTTTATAGTAAAATGTCACTTTCAGCTGCACATTTTTCTTTTATTGTTTTGGATGAACAATGAAAAGTAAAGTGCAATTTAGTGCAAAGAAGTGAATGTATGTGAGTATTACGTAAACTTGATCAATGTTAGATTACCTTCAAGGATGGATGAATCAGTAATGTTATTTCCTCTCAGAGATAAGGTTTTGAGGGAAGTCATGACTTCAATTGATGACAGCTCTAGCGTGTATATATATTGAAGATTGAGTAGCTCTAAATGTGGTAGCTTCAGATCTGTAGCAAAGAATTTTCAAAACTATTATCGTGAGTTTAAAGTTGATAGTAGAATGCTATATATAGTTGTTCACAAGAGAAAGGAACTCTCATCCAAGTAACTGACTAAACCAACCAATCCGTAGTCACATTGATACAGAATAATTGAACAGTACTCTCAAAATGCAATGTCTTCATTTAATTTTAAAAAAAAGATAAAAGTAAAAAAAGTTATTGTATCTCATAAGTAATGTAAAAAGTTATATCTATTTTGCAGTACTTTTTTGTGGGACCCAAAAAATAATGTATAATTAATAAATGTCCATTAATTCGTGATACAGTTCAAAGATACTGATACTAGCATGCTGCTGCACAGGTTTGCTTTGGACTCGTTTTTCCAGTGTTGCGTATTCTAATTAACTTTATAAACAAACGTGAATATATACTAAAAAATTATCAAATCAAAATTTTGTGCCTTTGTAATAATGTTTACCCAAATTTACCTTTGAAGGATAGAGAACCATGAAAGTGATTAACACTCAAGTCAAGATATTCCAATTGCCTCAGACGATTAATTTCTGCATTAACAAGATTAAGAAAGAAAACACTAAATATTGTGATGCTACAGATTTAGAATGATAAGGAGGCCAAAATGTTGAAGAAGTGAGATATTATTCTAGGAGCCATGCGAATTTGCAAGTACTTTGTTGATTATGTAAAAGATATTGTTTCTAACATTAAAAAAACAGTTAAATTTACCTTTGAAAGGAAATAACCCTTGTAAGTTATTAACCGCAAGAGACAGATTTTTTAGTGAGGAAATTGTTGTTATACATTGAATTGAACTGTTGTCGAGGTGGTTCTCATCCAAGTTTAAAGATTGGAGATTTTTGAAATTGGCCAATCGTTTACAACCTGCAAAATTTGAAAATATAAATAAAAAGATGGAATTTGCCAGCAACTTTCTTTCCATTGAAGGGAAAAAAGAAAAGAGAGAGATAAAAAAAACATTTTTTTATATACGTAGCAAACAAAGTAATTAACATATTTAGATTAAATGTGTGATTTATTATTGCACATGTTCTCCATTAAAATTTTCCACTATTAGAAATTTATACTCGTAAATAGTTCAATGTTTTCGGGGGAAGGGTTTGGTTTGTTATTATTATTTTTTAAAATTCTCGTCTTGAGTTGCAGAAAGTTAAAAATTGGGATCAGTTGGAATCAGTTGAATTAAAAAAAGTCCTAAGGATCCTTTTAAAATAAAATATTGGGATCAGTTGAAAAAATCATAAAAATAAAAGAATCCTTTTAATTCAAGTAAATTTAAGGCAAAATCTGAACTAGTATGCAATAGAATTCATGAAGAAAATTATATAATTGGAAAAGTTTGTTTATTGCTGAAATTATTTAAACAAACTCTTTGTTGTAAAACTGGAGAAACTGTGATCTGGTAATGGAATGGGGCTTAGATTATAAAATTTTTTGTAATACTAATAGGTATAGTTCTAGGAGGAGTTCAAATGCGCAAATGTACACGCTATATTTTTACATTTCATTGCAATTTCACATTTTTGGGAATTAAAAAAACACTTTGTTTTAAAATTATAAAATACATGGACAATTTACATTCAAAACTAGTGTGGAAATATTTTTCTAATTATATATAAACATACTGATCCAACATACAAAAAAGAACAAAATTAAATTTACCTTCTATAGAAGAAATTTGATTGCAAGCAAGAAACAGATTTTTTGGGAAGAAATTGTTGATAAGCATTGAAATGTAGTGTTGTTCCAAAGGTTTCAATCCAAATTTAAAGATTCCAAATTTTTTTAAACCAGATAATCATTCACAAGGTGCTGAAAACACTAATTTGAAAAAAAAAAAGATGCAATTAGATAATAACTTTTCTTGTTAACAACCATTCATAGAGATCTGTAATAAATGTAAAAATTTTCGAGAATTACCAAGGTGCTAGCTTACATGAATTGTTTCAAAAATTAATAGTGGGGTTAGATTATTGAATGTTGAGATCAAACTACAGAGAACAAAAGAATATATCAAATTAAAGAGGGGTACCACACCTAATCCAGAGCTTCCAACCAAATTCCAACCCAAGTCCAGAGCTTGCAGATTCTCAAGGGGGAGTAAAATGCTTAAATTTAGAAACCGGTGCAGATTATAATAATTATTATAAAAAATATTTTGTCGAAGATCACTGAGATGGAGTTCAACAATTCTTCCGGTGGCATCACTGCAGTTGACCCCTTCCCAGATGCAGCAGTCAGTAATGATTGGATCATCATTATTATATCCTTCTTCCTCATGATCAATCCATGAGGGAAGGATAAGATCGGGATGCTGCTTCTCATTCATGGAAGCTTTGAAGTCCAAGAGAGCCTGCCTTTCTTTTGGAAAGCAACTTGAACAAACCTGTAAGATTGACACATTAATTAGAGCCCACAACACAAGGATGAAATGGCAGTACTTCATCATCAATATATACTTCTCTGTATATATATATAAAGAAGAAAAAAAAATGTGAGGAAGGGGAGATTGCAATATCGGTCAAAATTGTGAAGGAATAATAGTGTTATGTTGTAAACCAGGCAGCCCAAAACAAATTATATATATATAGGAGATCGATCATTAATGAATTTCCTTATCCTAATTGTGTGGGAAGGGTGAACTTAGAAAAAAATGTGTTAGGTGGCCTTGGGACCCTCTCAAATTGATTGAAGACTTTGGCAAATAAAGTTGATAAGCGAAAAAGACTTTCTGCAAATGAATCCAATTTTCCATGTGAACAAAAAGGTTTTCACGCGGTTTGGGAGAGATTTTCGGCAGAAATGATGCTTGGCAGTTTCTTCTGCCTTCACCTATAAATAGAGGCAATCGAAGGAACGCAAAACCGCACCACACAACACAATCCCTCAGTTAAATCTTCCCTCTCTTTTGTTTTTCTTCTTCTCAATATAATTTTTAAATTGGTGTTTGGGAAGATATTATTTGTAAACTTTATCCGCATTTTAGTAAAGTTTAACTTCTGGTCATACTGACCGAATTACGTAAATTCATGTTTATCTAATTTATTTTTTCCTTTGTACTGTCTTTATTATCGTCTCTACGTGTTATCAACTAATAGTGGGGCTTGTTTCCTAACAAAATGCAACCCCGTTTGATACTCCGAGGAGAAAGACTTGGTAGTCAGGATGAAGACGACTTGACTAAAGTCCCATCACCGCAAGATGAAATGGACTTGTACACTCTTTGAAATTTACTCTTCAATTACTACATATGGGGAATATTCAAAAGTTTTTTATCTTTTTTTTTTGTCAACTTTCCATCAACAACCAATATTCATTGCTCTCATATCAAAATCCACAATAAATTGCAAGTAATTCACACTCTGCTATTTTAGGTCTTGTTTCTGTTTTTGAATTTTGGGTTAATATGTATAATATCAAAAAATTCCAATTGTCTCCCAATACAATTGGAAAAAGTATTTTCCAAACCATCCGTTTGATTAAACTCAAGCCCAACTTTGATTTATAATTATAGACCACGCTACTAAAGCAGATTGTATTATTGTGTGATTTAGTGAGTTTTCACACGAAAAAGAATGAGATAATGTCAAGATTTTACTAACAAATATTTTCTTTTGTGTTTTTTCCTGAAATCATTACATTTATCATGTATTCGCCTCCCGAAAAACTAGTCCATTCACGATAAATAGGGAAGACTAGCACTTGGCCTATTGCTTAACCAATTTCTCATAAAAATAATTATATTTAGTGTGAAAATTTTCACCATAATTAACGTGCATTTTTATCAAACTAATTATTATTTAATGGTTTCTCCTATATAAATGCTAAGTTAATCATTAAAAAAATATCACTGTAATTTTTATTGTTTGTATGATTATTGTTTCAAAAAATAAAAGTTTAAAGAATGACTTAAATGCAATAAATCCATTGAGGAACAAATTAAACCGTGAATTTCTTCTAATATAAATATTAGTGAAATTTGATTTGGTCTTCCTATTTGTTAGTTTGTCTTTATTAATATTATTTTTCTGAGTAAATTAATTAAAATGACACTTGGGTTTGTTCCCTAAATATATCTATAACGAACTCTCACACAATAAAATTAGAAATATGTCTTTATTAATGTTATTTTTCAAGCAAATCAATTAAAAAATACGTAGATAATAAACTCTCACATACTAAAACGGAAATTAAGCTATAAACGTAACAAGGCCATGGTTTAGACCAAATGGCAAGAAAAATTCCAAGTCAAGATGGAGACGACCAGAAGACTAGTCGTCGAATGCACAATGAACTATCACTCTTTGAAAATGACCCCAATGGAAAATCCATCAACCTTTCTACCCTCTCCATCCAGCTATCTCTTAATGAAGTATTGAATCATAGCGTCGTCTACAGGGCACTTTTATGATTGAGAAGTTAAGTTTCGGAGTAGTTAAGTTTGTTGAACTTTAGGGGAAATAGCCTTGCAAACTATTACAGGATAATACCAAAGCCCAAAGAAGGACACACCCAGTTCCAATTCCATCCGGAACTTCTCCATCGTCGTCTACAGGGCACTTTTAATGGTAATTGCTCCTTTCAAGTTGCCAAGGGATTCGGGTATGCTTCCTTCAAATAATTTCTTGACAAATTCAAGAATGCCAAACTTGGGAAGAATAAACCGATATCTTGCGGAACTTGACCATCAATCTCATTGTTTTAGATGTCTAACATCTGGAGATGTTGTAGTTTGGGTGTGGCATTCGATAGAAATGGGCCTGTAAATGTGTTATTCCCCAATTTAAGAAATTCTAAGAGTGTGCTGCTGTCTAGCAGACAATTTGGAAACTTCCTGTTGGTCGATTTTTACACGCAAGTGCACGTGATCGTTAACAAGTAATATAAAGTGAATATAAATTTATCGTTCCCACAAGGACTAATTGTTTATCAACTACCGAAATTTAGTTAATTCTACCTCTATTTGAATGATAAAAGATATTTTATGAATAAACTAAATTAAAACTAAATTTAAAACTTGAATAAAAAAAATAAATTTAAAACAAAGCAAGGCAAAGTAAAGTAATAAATCAAATTGGCTAAAGCTCTAGAGTTTTCGATTTCACCATAACTATTCCATCTTAATATTCATCTATTTCTATAATCTAATTTAATTTCTTGGTTGATAGTCGAGATTCCCTAATTTATTTACTAGTCCCTCCCGAGATCTAATAAAAATCCTCCTAATTGCTAATTCACTATATTCCTATGTGAATTACAACAATTATGAAGTCATTAATTTCTATGGATTCTCATATAGCAACTACACAAACCATGTAGGTATATTCCTATCCTACATGCAATTTATGGCATTTATCTCAATGAACTTGACACATAACTCCTCTTCCAATTCGTTATGATTAACAAATCATCTAATTAGTGATCAAGTAATTAGAAGCATTAAGCACAAAGATAAATACTCAACCATAGAAAATTAAATCAAATTATATTAATAGAAAAATATTAAGACTTCATAGTTAGGCTACATCTAAACCCTAGAAAAAGAATTTAGTTCATATTAAAATAGAAGACTATCACCAAAAATTTAAACATGATTGAAAATAAAAAAAAAAAATAAAGACCAAACAAAAGCCGTAGCTGATTGGTACTTAAAAATAATACTTAGCCAAAAATTTCATAACAAAATACAAAACTTAAATTACTAAAATTGTTAAATAAAACTAAAAACTAAAACAATAAAAGAAAGCTAAAATTGATAACTAAAATAAACTAAAGAAACCAAGAAAAAGACAAAAGCATTAGAAAATATGTGAGGAAAAACAAAATTCTGCATGTGCATGCTTTGTTTTGCTTCTACCCAAACTTCAAAGGAAACAACAATTTAAGCTAGCTTTACACCCAAGTCAAGTCTTGGCAGCTGAGTTTCCATCACATATCAATGAAGCAACAAGAACAAAGTAAAACAAAAGCTGAAGAAACAAAACAAAAAAAAATTCTGCAGAAAGAAAGAAGAAACCAAGAAATTCTGAAGTTTGCATCAGAAAACCGAAGAAGGTCTGAAGTTTCAAAAGAAAAACCGAGAAAGAAGCTAATGAAATCCTACCAAACTACTGAAAAGAAAACAAAACAAAAGAATGAAGAAGGCTGGATGCTCTAAACTATTGCAGGAAAATAGAAAGAAAAATAGCTTGGCTAAACTAAATCTAATCTAAAGAAAACTAGAAATCTTTGCTCATTTGAAAATGGGATCAATTTGAAATGGAATGTCTTCCTCCGTTGTAAGCTTTCTTATTTATAAGCAAGGATTTGCTCTTCTTTCTTTGCTCTGCCGAAGGTGTTGTTTCTTGCCATGTGCTTGGTTTCTTTTCGAGAAATAAACATTGCCCAAGCTTTGCTTTTGTAGTTGGCAATTCATGTGACTTGATTCTCTTTTCTTTTTCTTTCTTCGTGTGCATGCTCATTTGTTTGCTTGTTTCTCTCCATGTTGCTGCCCGATTTTTCTGAGCTTTGTTTTTGCCCATGTGAGACTGCATTTTTGGAGAGACTTTCTTCTTTGTCCTCATGCACTCTTTCTTTAGAAAAATAAAAGATGCAATTGGGTTGGTTATGCTCTCATGTGCTCAGTTTCTTCACTCAAAAAGCTTCTTCCTTCTTTTATTTCCTTCTTTATTGTCCGAAGTGTAGCAGCCTTTTGTTACTAAGCATTCCTTTTGTGTGCTGGATTACTGTCCTTTCTTTTATTTCTTTGCGATTGGCCTCCTTTGTAAAGAATGAATGGTAAGCGATTTTTGTTCAAGCCGACTGTTTTCTTTTCTAAATTGTGTTGCTCGGCTGTTTCCTTTTCTTTTGCTTCTTTGTTGTCCGATTTGTTTATTCATTCTCTTTTTCCTTTGGCTAAGTAAGAAGGCTTCTTCTTCTTGAATGTTGCTATCAAATTGTGCTACAAAAACCGTGAAGCACCTTGAATGTCCGAACCAGTAGCTAAAGAAACTTTCAGAAAAAATCTTCAAGTTTCTGTCCAGTTGTGGTCCTTTTTCTTCCAGAATTTGAGAAAACTTTCTTCATGAAAGTTTTGCTCTCTTTCTTAGCTTTCCATATCATCTTGAATCATCTCATTTGGACGTCTGAATCAAGAGTTATGATCTCCGGAAGATGAGTGGGTTTCCAAAGGATAATTTGGCCAAAATTTCAGTTTTCCTCTCCTTGTGTGCTGTCGGTTGCTTCATTTTTCTTTGTTGCAGCCAACAAAAGAAAATCTTCTTTGTCTTGTTGTTGAAGTAATTTGGTCAAGCTTTGATAAAAATAATTGGTTAGTCCTTTGTTCTCAAGATTAAACTCAAAAAGTTCTAGAAATATTGGAAATCTTAGAACTCATAAAATCAAAGGATAATTTGGCCAAAATATGTAAAAACAAAGTAAAACACAAGCCAATTTCTAACCAAAATTAATAAGAAAACTCTATATAAAATAGAGTTATCACTTCCCAACTAAATTATTGGAGGAATGGTCAAGAACTTTTAGTTCTTTTTGATAGAGCAAAAGAATTAGGACCTGTCGAGTCTCATTGTTCAAATTGCATCCAGCCAAACGAAGAAATCTTAATTGGAAGGAAGGGGAGAGAGCTAGATCTTCAGTTTTATGTCTAGAGATGTAAGCTTGAATACTTAAAGCTTCAAATGGTTTGCCAAAAAAGAACTCAGTGAAAATGAACCTTCAAAATGATAGCCGAAAAGAGAGAGGTATTCGAAATGTAGGAGGTTATTGATGAAAAAAGAGGGTATGTTGCCGCTAAAATTATTGTCTGAGATATCAAGGTGGCGGAAAGATGACAAATTCTGAGGAGACAAAGTGGAATATTACCATGAAAAGATTAGAACTCAGATCAAGTTGAAGGAGATTCTTCAAGTGCAAATTCTGCTAAAAATAAAATAATCCGGTGAGGAAAACTTTTCATGCGAATTATACTTGCATAAAATTTATGTGATCCAAGTGATATAACTACAATTCTCATCCACTAGATTAATGATTTTCTTAATAATGTCTCCATATATAATATTTTATTTGGTTGAGCAAACCTATGCTACGGTATCATTAATAAATGAGAAACGGGACCTCATTTCTTCATGACTTTTTTTTGGGATGAACAATGAAAAGTAAACTGCAATTTAGTGAAAGGAAGTGAGTGTGTGTGTGTGTTGATTAATGTTAGATTACCTTGAAGGATTGACGAATCATTAATGCCATTATAACTCAGTGTCAAGTCTTTGAGAGAAGTCATGACTTCAATTGATGACAGCTCTAGCGTGTACACATGTTGAAGATTAAGTAGCTATAAATGTGATAGCTTCAGATCTTTAGCAAAGAATATTCAAAACTATTATCACGAGTTTAGTGTTGATAGTATAACGTTATTCAAAAGAAAAGAGAGAAAGGAAAATAAGTCGGAGTTCTATGTGATGTCCGTTGCAAGGAACTCTTATCCAAATTACTGATTAAAGCAACCAATCAGTAGTCACGGTGATACAAAATAATTGAATATCACCAAAATGCAATGTCTTCACTTAATTTTAAAAAAAAGAGAAGAAGTAAAAATAAAAATAAATTTTTTTATTATATCTCATAATTAATAAAAAATAATATTTATCTCCTAATCCACTTTTTTTTTTTTGTGGAATCTAGGAAATAATGCATAATTATTAAATGTCCATAAGTGGTACAGTATAAAGATACTTATATATTGATACTAGTATGCTATTTCACAGGTTTACTTTAGACTCATTTTTCCAGTATTGCATATTTCAATTGACTTTATAAACAAACGTGAATACTAAAAAAAATATCAAATCAAGATACAAATTTGTGCCTTTGTAATAATGTTTACCCAAATTTACCTTTGAAGGACAAAGAACCTTGAAAGAAATTATGATTCAAGTCAAGATACTCCAAATCCTTGTCTAGTCCGCCATGCACGCTAGAAGACACATACTAGGCGCGATTTGTAGCGAGGCAAAGGTGCGATTTGTGAATATATATATATATATTTTGGTGTTGATTGTCTGGCTATTCAACGTTTCCGGTAGTAGTTTTGTGCTATTCAATGGCTGCGGTAGTAATTTGATAGCCAATAGGTATTTTGTCCTCCTTCATGGAAGTGTTAGTGTTCTAACTTGGGAGGAGGGTCAATCACGTTTTCATGTATCCACATTTCTAGTTGTAGCAGAAGTTAGGTACCAGAGATGGCAGTTCGTGTCTAAGTATAGTTTCTTCATATGTCTGCGGTTCACGCGATGCAACGGGAGGCCGCCAAGTTAAGGGTTGTTTTTCTTAGCTTTTTGGCTAGGAAAGGTTATTCCGTTCATAGTAGGTGGACGGGTTTGTTTTGATGCTAGGTGTTAGTTAAGTCTTAGCGCGTTTTGAGCTAAGAAAAGTCATTTTTAGGACATTTACCTGTACGTTGTTAACTTTTTAAGTTAATAAAATTATCGTTCTTTTGATAAAAAAAATTATTAAAAAAAAAGTCAACATACTCCAATTGCTTCAGACGATTAATTTCTGCATTGACAAGATTAAGAAACAAAATACTTGATATTGAAATGCTTCTGACTACGGTAGTGGGTCTTTCTCCACCGACATCTCCACCACCATCACCATCATCATCACCGACACCACCACGTCCTACACTTCTTCTCCTCCACTAGCTTCTCCTCCGTTACCTCTACCTATTCCTTCACTTCTTCTCCACCTTTAGCTCTCATTTTCCATCAAACAATATTTGTTACTGAAACCACCACCATCACCACCGACATTATCACCACCACCACCGACACCACCAACTCCTACAATTCTTCTCCCCCACTAGCTTCTCCTTCATTACCTCTACCTACTCCTACACTTCTTCTCCACCTTTACTTCTACCGACTCCTCTGCCTTTT
Source organism: Gynochthodes officinalis (assembly GCA_020080225.1). NCBI lineage: Eukaryota > Viridiplantae > Streptophyta > Magnoliopsida > Gentianales > Rubiaceae > Gynochthodes > Gynochthodes officinalis. Next base: position 43,234,577 of record CM034618.1, on the reverse strand, counting down.
GCTCGGCGAAACCATCACCGTCACCACCACCACTATCGACACCATCATCTTCTACACTTCTTCTCCCCCACTAGCTTCTCCTTCATTATCTCTACCTACTCCTTCACTTCTTCTCCTTCTTTACCTCTGCCTACTACTCTGCCATTTCTTTCTCCATAACCATATACATAAGAAATTCCTTTATTTTCAAACTTTGCTGAGCAAGTTAGTTAGACTAACAAGAGTAGCCTAGATCTGAAGTTTGTTTCAACCTCCCTCGCTGAACCTGAGTTGAAGTTCTGAAGGGCTGAGATCAAGAGCCGAGATCTGAAGTTCTGACTTAAGTTATGCTCTTCTTGTTGCTGGATCACGCTCTCTAAAGATGGCATGGAAGTTGCATGGAAGCCACTCTTCAGGCAACGAACGGAACGGTAAGATGTTTCAAATGAGGAGACATTTAGTCCAGCAAGATTGGCAGGCAAGGAGATCTTCTCTTTACTCCATTTTTGTCGAAAACCTGAGCTCAAGGGTGCCGAAAGAAGCTTTGATGGATATCTTCAGTTCGTTTGGAGTTGTAAAGGATGTCTATATTCAACACCACATCAAAGGGCAAAGAACTTATGCTTTTGTTAGATTTCAGTTCGCAGTGAAAATGAGAAGGGCGATAATGTTCGGAAATAAGAGAAGGATTGACGGCATCATCATTTATGTCAAAGAAGCTTATGGAGTCCAGCACGGTGGAGGCTCTTCTGGCAACAGAAGGCCACCGCATTAGATAAAATTAGGGGGTTTGAGAGATGGCAGAATTTATAAAGAAATGGTCCATCCAACAGGAGTTCAAACTTCCAAGGATACGAAACCTAGCGGCAACTTAGTAGCGGATGGGTCATCACAAGTGGTGCCAGATTCTACTGAAGAGGAGCAAAGTAATGAACAAAAACTGAAGACTCAGGTGCTGCTTGATGAGCTGAGTTTAATAGTGTCAAACGGTTCGAGAATTAACCCAACTCAAGAAGAGAAGGATCTCGCTTCCATGGAGCAACTTGGAGAATTTGAAAATTGAAAAAAGGTTCGGTTGCAGATGGATGAGTTCACCTGGATAATGTCTAATGGTCCGAGGTTTAATCCTATCCAAGTGGGTAATGATCTTAACTCTTTGGAACAAGCAGGGGCTGAAGTTTTGGAGCAGAAAAGGATTCTGACCAGTACAGTGAAGCTAGTAGAATAGGTGGTGCTGGGAGAGTTTTTAGGTGGCAGTTCTAATGAAGATTGTGTGTCAAAAGGATTGAGTCTTACCATTTTGGAGCATGCAGGAAGCGGAAATCAGCAAGGAAGTCCGACTATTTCACTGCAGCTACCAAATGCAGAGATGCAGAGGGAGGAAGAGGGAAGTGGGTGTGACAACCTCAAGTCAAGCGGGTCGGGTAGTTTTAATTGTGAGCTAGATGAAGAGTGAATTGCAAGCAGGCCAGGTGATGGTGGGCTGCAGGTGGGTTTGCCAACTAAGCGACTAAGTTTGAGTGAGAATGTAAGACATTGTGGGCCAAAGATGAAAGAGCTTGGGGTTGAAAGTGGAGAACGGGCCTCATCCTCAAGGGCCCCTAAGCTGGTTCTTTTTGAAGATTTGGGAGCTAGCCCAAGCTACTCCAAGGCCGTGAATCGCAGCTCCAAGAAGTTGGCTAGTGAAAAGAACAAAATACCGAGGGACCTGACCGATTTTTCGCTTTCAGATGAAGACATCTTCCACCACAACAACATCCTTAAGGAGGCAAAAACAATATGGGAAGTTAGCTCCAAGTTGGGAATAGTATTCAAGCTGAACCAAGATAAAATGATAGACCACTTTGCCGAAATGGAGAAGGATCATCGCGGCAAGAGTGGGTTAGTTCCAAACCTTCTTTTCCTGCTTTCTTACCTATGAGTTCATATTGGTGAGGAATGAGGATTCTTTCCTGGATTGTAAGAGGGTTAGGAGCTAGGGAGACAAAACGAGCGGTCCGAAAGCTTGTGGTAAAGAAAAAATTTGGGTTGGGTTTCTTTCAAGAATCTAAAATTGAGCAATTTGACACATGTGGAGTTGACCAAATTTGGGGAGGGAAAGATTACAATTTTGAGTGGGTTCCTTCAACTGGTCGTGCTGGGGGTTTGGTTACTGTCTAGAATGCTAAATCTTTTAGGGAAACAATTGTTGTTAAGCATTGAAGTGTAGTGTTGTCCAAGTTGTTCCCATCCAAATTTAAGAATTTGAGACTTTTGAAATTACTTAATTGTTCACAAGGTGCTGAACAAACAAATTTTAAACAAAAGATATTGTTAGCCAATAACTTTCTTTTGCCAACAAACATTGATAGAGATTTCTAATAAATGTAAAATTTTTCGACAAATACCAAGGTGCTAGATTACGTGGATTGTTTCAAAAATTAATAGCCTACATTGAGAACTATTCTATAAATATTTTCTCATTATATTATAAAAATACGGCTTTAACTTAAAAAAAAAAACAAAAACGAAAGTAAATTTACCTTGTAAAGAAGAAATGCCATTGTCATAAAGAGACAGGGAAGAAATTGTTGATAAGCAATAAAATGTGTTGCCCAACTTGTTCCCATCCAAATTTAAGGATTCCAAAATTTTAAAATTAGCTAATCATTCACAAGGTGCTGAAAATACGAATTTTAACCAAAAGATATAGTTAGACAATAACTTTTCTTACCAACAACTATTCATAAATATTTCTAATGAATGTGAAAGTTTTTGCCAAATCTCAAGGTGCTTGTTGACGTGAATTATTTCAAAATTAAGTGTAGCTAAATTTTTGAGAGTGTTAACATTAAACTATAGAGAAGAAAAAACATATGTTGAATCAAATAAGGGTACCACGCCAAGTCTGGAGCTTCCAAAATAATTTTGACTCAATAGGGAGTAAAATGCTTAAATTTAGAAATTAGTGCGGATCATATTTCGTATAACCATAAATATTTTCTGCAAGATCACTAAGATGGAGTTCAACCATAGTTTATATGATTGGGATTTTACACAATTTCGATTTATGGTAGTAAGATTGGATCGATGGGATCGGCTCATAGGCTCGTAAGATTTTAGAAAAATTAAGAAAATATATTTTATAAATTATTTTTAAATGAATTATTAATCAATATATGAATAGATATGTAAAACATTTATGTAGAGTTTGTAATTAAATGATCTTACTTCACTTTTTATTTCTTATACTATTTTATATGATTTTCTCAATATTTTAGCTGCTATCGCGATCGAATGGTAATTATGTCCAATTTATTTATTTATTGTTAAAAACTAATAAAAGTATGATTAAACTAATTAAGTTATTTATATAATGATAAATCTTAATTTTACTTAGATATGAAAGTTTTTTTTGAGTAAATTTAATTATATTTTATTTACATAATAAATATAAGATTGTAATTAAAATTAGGATCGTTTTAGTAATTTTGGATCATAAAATTGTAAGATTGATAAGATGAGATTAGGATTATAAAAGCCACGAGTTCAACAATTCTTCTAGTGGCATCACTGCAACTGACCCCTTCCCAGTTGCAGTAGTCAGTAGTGTGATTGGATCATCATCATTATATCTTTTTTCTTCATGATGATCAATCCAAGAGGGAAGGATAAGATGAGCATATTCCGTCTCATTTATGGAAGTTTTGAAATCGAAGAGAGCCTGTCTTTCTTTTGGAAAACAACTTGAACAAATCTGTATAATTGACACATTAATTAGAGCCCACAACACAAGGATGAAATGGCAGTACTTCATCATCAATATATACTATAAGGAAAACTGTGATGAAGGGAGATTACAATATCGATCAAAATGTTGAAGGAAAAATAATGTTATTGTAGGATATAAAAACCCTATGTACAAAAATCATGCAATGAAAAAATAACAAAAAATAATTTATTTAGACATTAATAATAAATTAGGAAAGAAAATCCTGCACCACAAATTGTAGGCAAATTCATTTTTTGGAGTTTCTCTTTTATTTTTTAAAAATTTCATAAAAACTAATAATCATGAGTTCTTTATGGATATCCCATGCATAGTTAAAAAGCAATTGGGATTTGATAAGCAAATCCTTTTCAAAATCTACTTTCCTATAATAATTCAAATCTTATCCAACTAAGAATTACTAAATTCTAATCAAAATATAATTTGCTAAATAACATTGGTTTAAACACCAACAATTATGCTGTAAACCAGGCACCCCAAAACAGATTATATGTATAGGAGATGATTAAGGAATTTTTGTGTGGAAAAGTGTGAACTTATAAAAAAAAATGCAAGCCCGTATGACACGTCGAGCAGTAAGACTTGACTGAACTCCCATCACCGCAAAATGAAAGGGACTTGCACACTTCTTTGAAAATTACTCTTCAACTACCATATATGGTGGTGAAACTTGAATATTCAAAAGTTTTGTTTTTTATTATTTTTTATTTTTTATTTTTTAACTTTCCATCAACAACCAAAATTCATTACTCTTAACTCAAAATCCACAATAAATTGCAAGTAATTCGTACTCTACTATTAATTGGCCTTGTTTCTATTTTTTCATCCGGGGTTAATATGTATCATATATTAAAAAAGAAAATTCCAATTGTCTCCCAATACAATTTGGAAAAAAAGAAAAGAAAAAGAGGCAGCCCATAACGGATTATGTATAGGAGATGATTGAAGAATTCCTGTGTGGAAAAGGGTGACCTTAGAAAAAATTGCAAGCCCGTTTGACACTCCGAGCAGGAAGACTTGGTAATCAAGATGAAGACCACTTGACTAAACTCCCATCACCGCAAAATGAAATGGACTTGCACCCTTGTTCTTTGAAAATTACTCTTCAACTACCATATATGGTGTTGGGCTGACACTTTGGACATCTTCCAGATCCAGTCGTTTCAACCCACCACCATTCTCCGACATTCCCCCTCATCAATTTCTTGGAGAATCACTCCATGAGGGTGGGCTCTGGACATATTCTCCAAGACTTGGTGTGAGATCCCTCTTACGTACTTGTTTCTTTCTTGGTTACTGCTATGGCGTGGCGGGTTGTGGCCAAGCGTGGTAGAAGAAGGCTATTGCGAGCATTCTTTGTGAAGAAGATCTGCGCATCAAGATTTTTGATTTTCAAAATTTGAAAAAGCGAAACCCTCCATTCTTGAGATCTGTGGATTTTGCCTATTTCATTCTGGATTTCATGTTGTAATTCCACCGATAAGTGTTGATTGGTGTGGGTTTTGATGGATTGAGCAATTTTTACACACTCTGCACTTTACATCGGTTTTTCACGATATTATTTGAAAGCAACTTTGGGTCTCCCCTCTGAAATTTACCAATATTGAGGCTTTTCTTTGCCTCTGGAATTCATTGGAATTTATCTTGGATGTTCTTTTTGGGTGAATTTTTGGTGTTCTTCCAGAATTTACGAATTTACTTGAGCTATCTAATTTTCCGGAAGTTCTGGTATTGTTTGGGATTTTTGGCGAATCTGGATAGGAAGTCTGCAGAAATTGTCTTTGAACTCGGTTGTGATTCGGAGTTGAGCGATCTGCCAAATTGCATATTTACTTGTTTCTTGAAGCTCAATTGCTTCGCCTCTAGCTTCTCCTTCATTACCACTTTAACATGGTAAGCAGTGAGCTTTCAACAACGTGAGCTTAGCGATCGCATGGCTTTCGAACAAATAGTTCTGATCGAAAAGATAATCGGTACCAAAGGAGGAACCAACGACAAGAATGGCGATCAAGGAGATCCTCCTTCTTCTCCATCTTTGTTAGCAATCTCGGCTCAAAGTGCGAAAGAAGCATTGAGGACATTTTGATTCTTTTGGAGTTGTAAGAGATGTCTACATTCAAGAAGACTACAAAGGGCAAAGGACTTATGCTTTCAGCCGCTACCAGTCAACATTGGAGATGAGGAGAGCTATCAGGTTTGGCAACCGGAGAAGGATCGATGGTATTACTGTTTATGTCAAAGAAGCGTTGGGGTTGATTCGGAGAGAATACTTGGTCCGGAAAATCATTCTCTACAAGGCCTGATATGATAAAAAGAGGATCTTTGAGAGATGGCAGGCTCTATAGAGAAGTCGTCCGCCCAGCTGGAGGTCAATCCTCTAATGATCTAAAGCTTAGAGGCAGTGTAGAGGCGGATCGGGCTTACGAGGGCGTCTCTGAATCAAGGGATGAAGTGGTTCCTGATTCTCTTGAAGAGGTGCAGCTCGAGGTACAGTTGGTGCCGACACTACTGGATGAGCTCAGTAGGCAACTGTCCACTGGTCCCAGAGATAATAAAACTCAAGTTGAGGAAGATCTTACCTTTTTGGAGCAGCTTGGAGAAGACGGAAATGGTGGAAAGGTAAAGCTGCAACCAGATGAGTTCAATTTCGTAATATCCAGTGGTCTCAAGTGTGACCCAACACAAGAAAGGCAAGTCCTTACCCGCTTGGAGCAAGCGGGGGTAGCAGAGTCACCTGAGAAAGGGACTCTGACACCTATATTGAGGCTAGAAGAAGAAGCAATGCAGGTACAGTGCATTGGTGGTTGGAATGCTGAAGATTGCGGGTTGGGAAAAGGTCTTACCTATCTGGAGCTTGTGGGAAGTACTGGTATTACCTCTTTTGAACAGGTAGGAAGTGAGACGCAGCGGCTGCAGGAGAGTGCTATTAACACTTCGGTGATAGTTGGTCCAGACTTGCTGAGAGCGATAGTAGTAGCAGGAGAGGACAACGCAGCAGGCTCTGGAGCAAAGCAGGTTTTTGAACTATTAGGGTCGGACAGGCACGGCTTCGGATTAGAAGATGAGCTCTCCAAGTCAACAAGACCTAGTGATTTTGGGCCTCACTCGGGTGTAATAATCCAGCAGGAAGGATTCGGCAAGACCAATTGCCCAAAGTTGAAAATGCCTGTAGTGGCAAACCATTTCCTACCCGAAAATGGGTCAAGCCAAAAGGCCTCCAAGCTTGTGCTTCTTGAAGAATTGGATTGTGACTTAAGTCCTTCCAAGTCGTTGGCAGCCCAGAACGCAAGCTCACTTTGCACAAAGAAAGCAACTTCGTCAATCAGACAACACTCCACTCACAGGAAAAATCTTTGGAAAGTCAAGATAATTTCCTCGATCGATCGGCAGCGGCGAAGCGAAGAACCTGGATTTGGCGAATTCACCCCTTTCGGATGAGGACATTGCCCATCATAACGATTACGAAGGAGGCGCTATCAACATGGGAAGTTAGCTCTCAACTGGGAATTGTCTTCAAGCTTCATCAAGATGCCATGGTTGCTCATTTTGCTGAATTGGAGAAGGAACATCGGGTGCCAAGAGCAGGTTAGTGCTGAATCTCCTCTTCCTGCTCTATTTATTCTAAGCGTGTATATTTGTGATAAATGAGGATCCTTTCTTGGAACATAAGGGGTCTAGGAGTTAGGGAGAAAAAAAGGGCAGTAAGAAAACTTGTGTTAAGGAAAAAATTTGGGATGGGTTTATTCCAAGAATCAAAAATGGAACACTTGGATACTCGGGGAATGGGTCAAATTTGGGGAGGTAGTGAATTTAATTTTGAGTGGGTTCCCTCTGTTGGGCGTGCGGGAGGTTTGATTGTAGTTTGGAATGAAAACTTTTTCCATTGTCTTTGAGAAATTTGTTCTAGAGCAATGATACATTTTGCTCGAGGTAAGTGGAGGTTCAAACTTTGAGTGTGTTTTTTGCAATATATATGCCCCCAACTGTGATACTCAAAGAAGAGGCCTTTGGATTGAGCTGTCTAACAAAGTAGCAAACTGGCAAATGCCATGGTGCTTCGGAGGGGATTTTAATGTGACGAGGTCGCCGGAAGAAAGAAGTGGTCAAGCAGGTAATCTGTTAGCAATGAATGAGTTCAATGATTTTATTGAAGATTTGCAGCTCGTCGACTTGCCTTTGTCTGATGGGCAATACACTTGGAGCAATAATCGTGATCTTCCAGTAAGTAGTAGGCTAGACAGATTTTTATTCTCGAGTGAATTTCTAGATCACTTTCCATCGGTGGTTCAGCGTGTGCTACCAAGGTCTCTGTCTGATCATCATCCCATTTCTCTAGTCACAGAGGAGGTGAATTGGGGCCCTCGACCTTTTAAGTTCTTTAATCACTGGCTAGACAAAGAAGGCTTCAACACTATGGTCCGTAATGAATGGAAAGATATTGCAGCTCAATCAAGGAATAATGCTGGGCTATGGCTAAAGTTAAAGAGACTTAAGCCACTAATCAAACAGTGGAAAAGTCAAAATTGTGAGGCAGATCCTAATTGCATTCAAAGATTGGAGGAGGAGATTGATAGATTGGAGAAGGAGGATGCATCAAATGTGTTACCGGCTGATAAAAGAATAGAACTTGCAAATAAACGGGGACAACTTTGGAATTTGTATCGGGCAGAGGAGAGAGTTTGGATGCAGAAGTCTCAAGTAAATGGCTTCGGGAGGAGGCAGAACACTAAATACTTTCATCCGATTGCTTCTACCGGGAGGAGGCGAATCTTATCGATAATCTAGTCTTCAATGGAAGGAGAGTGACGCAACCAAGAGAGTGAAAGATGCGATTGCAAAATATTATTGAACTTCTACAACAAGAAGTCGGTGTTGGAGTTTTGGAATTAGGCCAATTTCAAAGCATATCGGATGAACAAAGGATAACCTTGAAGTCCCTTTTTGGAGCCGAAGTTTGGGCGGCTATCAAGCAATGTGATGGTAATAAGGCTCCAGCGGATGGTTTCAATATGAATTTCTTCAAACATCATTGGAGCTCAGTCAAACAAGATGTGATGTCTTTCCTTGAAGGCTTCTTTGAGACCGAGACTTTTGTCAAGGCAGTTAACTCTTCTTTTATCACTTTGGTTCCCAAGATGGAAAATCCTGTCCATTTAAAAGATTATAGGCCTATAAGCCTTGTGGGGAGCATTTACAAAATACTGGCCAAAGTACTGGCAATCAGATTGAAATGGGTGATTAATGAGGTGATCGGGAGGAATCAGTTTGCTTTCCTAAAAAATAGACAATTGTCAGATTGTTTCTTAATTGCCAATGAAGCTGTTGATTATCTCAGGAAAAATAATAGGAGTGGAGCACGTTGAAGGTAGACTTTGAAAAAGCATTTGACAATGTTGATTGGGATTTCTTGGATTATGTCATGCTAAAGATGAACTTTGGAAGGAAGTGGAGAAGTTGGATCCGTTTCTGTGTGGCTACTGTGACAATGTCAATTTTAATCAATGGCTCTCCCACTAAGCAATTCAGTATCAAAAAAGGCCTTCGCCAAGGCTGTCCTCTGTCCCCAATGCTTTTTAATATTATGGCGGAAGCATTCTCCGTTCTCATGCAAAAAGGGGAGTCTTCAGGGCTCTTTGAGGGGGTAAGCATAGGTCAAGGTAACTTCAGGTTAGCTCACTTGCAATATGCAGACGATACTCTTGTGTTTATAAAACCTGAATCTAAAAGTGTCTTGAATGTGAAAAGAATCCTCAGATGTTTCGAGATGGTGTCAGGATTGAAGATCAACTTCAACAAAAGCAGTTTGATCGGGATTGGGGTTGATGAGGGTCTATTGAGCAGTGGGCAGTATTTTTACTGCAAGGTTGAAACCTTCCGGTCAAATATCTTGGTTTTCCTCTAGGTATTAATTACTGCAAAGTATTTGGAGGCCTATATTGGATAAAATGAGATCAAAGCTCATTTGGTGGCAAGCAAGGTACCTTTCAATGGGTGGCGAGTAACTCTTATTAATTCCGTCTTGTCGAGTTCTAGATATTTTTCCTATCTGTTTTTAAGTTACCTTGTGTAGTTAAAAACTATATGTATAAATTGATCTGGAGATTTCTCAGGGTAGTTCGAGCATCAGTATAAATTGCATTATGTGGATTGGACTACGATGAAATGCACCAAAGTGGCTTAGGGGATTAGGCATGATTGACTTTCAATTAAAAAACTCGGCATTGTTATCAAAAAGGCTATGGAGGTTTGGCAATGAGGTTAATTCACTATGGAGGACCTTTATGGTGGAAAAATATGGACTTGACAAGAGCGTCTCCTCCACTCTTAGCAATAATAGATTGGCCTCCAACTCATGGAAAGCTATTCTGCTCCTCTCACTCCTCTAACAAATTTTACGATGTTGTTACACAAGGAATGAGGCGTTACTCGGGAAGGAGACTTCATTGTGTTACGGCATGATGAATGGATAGAAGGTAAGATTCTAAAATTGTGCTTTCCTCGCATTTATGCCTGTCGGTGAATAAGGAAGGATATGTGGCGAATATGGAAACGGAGAAATGGTCAATGGGTGGAGGATTGATCTCGTAGGAATGCTCTGGATTGGGAAAAACAACGATGGGAAGGATGTTAAACATTACGAAAGGCCAATATCCTAGCCGAAACTTCCAAGATCGGATCATTTGGCGAACGGTCCCGAATGGTACATACTCCACCTCTTCTTTTTACAAGTGCGTATTTGCCGCCTCAAAGGCAAGGGCAAAGTAAACTGGAACCTAGTGTGGAAAGGGTATGGACCACCTAAAGTGGAAGTCTTTGTCTGGCAACTAATACATCAAAAACTGCCAGTGAGAAGCTGTCTACTTAGGAGGGGCATTATTAGAGCAGAGCTTGCTATGTGTCCATTTTGTAATACTGAGCTAGAATCTGTGCAACACTTGTTCTTTGATTGTTGGTGTAGTTGGTTGGTGTGGACTAAGTGTTTGGAAACGTGGGGTATTACATGGGTCTGCCCGGGAGATCCTTTTATATTTACGGCGGTTAGCGTGAGCCTTGAGTTCAAAGGAAGGCAACCTTGGATTCTAATGTTTTATGTCATCTCATGGTCTATCTGGCTGTGCAGGAATCATGTTACATTCAATAATAAGAGCTTTGATCCCGACCAACTCTTAGATTTGATTTTTATAAGGTTTGCTACTTGGTTTAAGGCGAAATGGCCATCCTCTTCATCATCCGTCACAGATTTATTCAGACAGCCGAATAGCGCAGAAGTGAGTCAGGTATACGGATGCAGGAAGACAAGTGCCACTTGGTCTCGACCTCAACCTGGTAAAATGAAGTTTAATGTAGATGGTTCAGCAATTGGGAAACCAGGTAGGGCCGGGATTGGGGGTATTCTAAGGGATGATTTGGGCAAAACAAAGCGGTGTTTTCTAAGCATGTCGAATTTTGGATTCAAATCAGCGAGTTCTATGCTATCCGTGAAGCTTTCAGGTATTTTAAGTCTATTTGGAAGCTCTCTCATGTCTTTGGTAATTGAAAGTGACTCATTAACGCAATTAATTGGCTAAATAATCCAGCGAATACCCCATGGCACCTAAAGAATGTCTCTAACCACCTTGACCTGCTGAAGGAGAAAATTAAGCAATGGGAGGGCTATCATATTCCAAGGGGCATGAATAGTGTGGCCGATAGGTTGGCAAAGTCAGGACTATTCAGATTGCAAAACCTATTGGCGTTTATTGAGGAATAAATGTTTGCCTCTGCTTTTGTTATTTTCTATTTCTTGTTTCTATAGTGGCCGGATGAGTAGGAGTGGCATTTTTCGCTTCAATGTAACTTTTACTCTAAATTGGTAATAATAATCTCTGCTTTATTGGCTTGTCAAAAAAAAACTACCATATATGGTGTTGAATACTCAAAAGTTTTTGTTATTGGTATTTTTTTTTTTAACTTTCCACCAACAACCAAAATTCATTGCTCCTTGTATCAAAATCCACAATAACCTGCGAGTAATTCATACTTTGCTATTAATTGTATCATATGTATCATATGAAAAAAATTCCAATTGTCTCCCAATAAAATTGGAAAAAATATTTTCCCAAATCATCTCTTTGATTAATCTCAAGCTCTACTTTGATTTATAGACAACCTTACTAAGGCAGTTTGTATAATTGTGTGATTTAATGAGTTTTCACATGAAATGTATGAGATTTTCATATACAATTTCTATAATTTTAGATTTTTCCTGTTTCTTTTCAAGTTAATTTTTCAAGTGAGTTATCCCAACATTAATGACATGCGGATGACTTAAATGCAATAAATCCATTGAGGAACAAATCAAACCATGAATTTCTTCTAATATAAATATTAGTGAAATTTGATTTGGTCTTCCTATTTTTTGGTTTGTCTTTATTAATATTATTTTTCTGAATAAATTAATTAAAATGACACTTGGGTTTGTTCCCTAATATATTTATAACGAACTCTCACATAATAAAATTGGAAATATGTCTTTAATAATGTTATTTTCTGAGTAAATCAATTAAAATAACGCTTGAATTTATTCTCTAAATATGTATATAACGAACTCTCATATATTAAATATGGAAATTAAGCCACAAATGTAACAAGGCCGTCGGTTAGACCAATATGGTAAGAAGATTTCCAAGTCAATGAGACAATCATAAGACTAGTTGTCTAATGCCTATTGAATGATCATTCTTTGGAAAAAAAATAAAAAAGTGTCATACCAAAGTATATTTTAGTATCATATAATACAGAAACTATACAATAAACATAGTATTAAATTCATTAAAAATCTGAATATCATCAATTTGTAATGCTCTTCACAGATTAAATATTTGTAAAGTTTGATTTAGTTTAAATCACATTTAATGGAAGCCCGTGAATAGTTGTGTTCCTTAAATTTTTTTTAAGTGTCATTTTGATTATTACTTCTTGAGTAAATTTAAAAACAGTTGAGTTCAGTTTTTTTTTTTTTTTTTCTCTAGTTGAGTTCAGTTTTTGACATTAACAAAATCTCACTTACCACTTACTAGTTACGTGTCATTTATGTAAATAAAAACTAAGCAACAAATATAACATACTTCAAAATAAGTTATTTTATTTATAATTTAAATAAAATGATGTAGCTATTAAGTGTGACACCCCAATAACAAATACATTATAATTGGGATCAAAAATCATATTTCAGTATAATTTGTTCAGAATCCGAAATGGCACAATGAATATCTCAGTTTTGAGGGAAGATAGAAACTTAACATGGCCGAATATCTCCAAGTCATTTATGATCCAGAGAAGACTAGACTCTCATGACAGCGAAATTAAATGCGCTTGCACCACTGGTCTTTGGAAAATTACTCAAATGGACAATCATTTTAATTCAAAAGTTTTCTGCTGTTTACTTTTTCCCTTTTCATCAACGGCCAAAGTTTATTGACCACTCAAAATCAAGAATATATTACAAGTTATTCCCATTCTGCTATTGACAGGCCTTTGGCTAATATGTAAATATATACTCGCTGCCTCTATGTTTCAAAAGAAAAAAAGTTTAATTTAAAAAAAAAATCATTTTTTGTTTGGATTTCTTGTATTATCCTTATTAATAATAAAAATGTATAAACCAAATTAAAAAGTAAAAAAGCAATTATACATTTAATACGTATTAAATGTATTGTATGTTGTAATTTAAAAAATTTATATTAAATTAAAAGTGAAAATTTTTTTTAAAGACAAATAGAGTACTTAAAGAAGTCCCAAAAAATTCGATAGTAACAATGATAAAGCTCCAAGAAACAGTAGGTATAATTTAGCTTTTAATTGTTTATGAAATGCATATAATTTGTGGGCAAATCCAAAATTTCTTTATTTGCCAAAAACGGAGCGCAGCACATAAAACACTACGGTTTGACTGTTTCCACTTCTCAACAATTTTGGGTTGTTTTCATATAACAATAAATTACCTTTTTTGATTAGTATGCAATTATTTATACCAACAAAATGCCAATTATTTCCCGGTACTATTGGATCATTTTTTCCCCCCAATTTATTATGATAGACGTTGGAGACGGAAAATGAAGAATAGCATTGGGTATAATTTTTTTTGCAACAATAGCAAGTCATCGTAGTTTGACTAAATGAAAAGACATAAATGACCTTTCTTCCTTGCTTCATCGTTTCACCTCACCGTTCTTCTTCATTCCTTACCTATTCTTCTTCATTTTTTTATTGATTCAAACATCCCATTTCACGCATTTTAATCTTCATATTTGCTATATCGAGCATAAATTTGACAGAAATAACGATTCTTTGCTAATTATAACTCATTTGATTATGAATTTTAGAAAAAATATGATAAATTAAGGTTTTATATCGAGTATACGTCGAATACATGTCGAGCATACCTCGAATTTATATCAAGTACATCTCGAGCACATAAATAATTCATGTGCTCGACATATAATCGACATGTGCTCATCAATTTTAGATTAGGTTGTTGTAAAGCTTCTAAAGCTACTGAGCCAATTAACGAGAAATCGAAACAGAGGAAATTTCAGACAAACAAGAAAAATCATGATAAAATCTAATGTTTTAGTACAATAATTGCTCAGATTTTCCCATTTAATATAGAATGATGATATTCATACAAATTCCTTAGCCCTCCATCCATCCATTCACATGGCACCCCAGATCTCGTTCGTCATCATGCATTACTCGATTGAGCAACTAGCGCACAACCCTCAAGCCGACGCCGCTGTGCTCACCGTCGCAGCTGGGAAGCAGAAGCCCAGCTCGTGGGACCTATTTGTTCAAAGCATAAAGGTGCTGAACAGATACAACCTCTTCTAAGGGACTTTGCTAACTCCATGGAACCCATTTTGGATTCATTATTTAGTTTCTGAAATTAACAAAAATTTTAGCTTTCGAAGAGAAAAAAAGAATTGGGAAGAATTCTGAGCCAGTGACTAAGGATTAAGGTCAAAAAAGAATTGCAAGGTCTCGTACATCCACACCATCCCTTTGGTCGGCCCCATCGTAAGAAAGTTGCAAAAACAAAAGCAAAAGCAAAAGTTTTTCAATCAAACGAGGCCGTGAAAGGGCTGCAGCCATGTTAGTAGCCTTGGAATGGAGTTCCTCCCCTAAAGCTCGTGAAAAGGGCTTATTCCTACTTAGAATCAATAAGTTGTGAAATGAGATTTTCCCACACTAAAGAAATAAATTTTGCTGGATGTCTCTTGGGTTTGTGCGTTTTTGTGAAGTAGTTCGGAATTTTGGGTTTTTATCGAGCAAATGAATTATTCATATGCTTAACATGTGTTCGATAAAATTTTAACTTATCGTAGTTTTTTTAAAATTCATAATCAAATGAGTTATAATCAACAAATAATCATTATTTTTGTTAAATTTATGCCCGATATAGCAAATACGAAGATTAAAATGTGTGAAATGAGATAGAATCAATAAAGAATGAAGAAGAACGGTGAAGTGAAACAATGAAATAAAGAATAAAGGTCATTTAGGTCTTTCCACTTGATCAAATTACGTTGGCTTGCTATTGTTGTAAAAAAATTATACCATATGCTATTTTTTAACTATGCACTTTCAAATGTGCTATATTTACAAATTTCTCGATTTTATTGGGTTTCTCCACAAAAGTAGGTGAAGACCCAAATTTCAAGGTTTGATTAAACCCAAGCCCATCTTTGGTCAACAAATTATCACTAATAAGGCAAAAACATGAAATTTTTCTCAATTACTTGGTTGGGCTTGTAGACCACGAAACGAACGCATATGGAGTCTTGATGAAACTGAAGATAAATCTTGTCTTGGTGAGCCTAGTGGCTCCATAGTAGAAAAAAAAAAGCTTGTCCATGGTAAAATAAATAACTGTTAGAAACAAGAAAGAAACGACATCGTCGAAGAAATAAATTTAGCGACATCGTTTATGTAATTATCAATCAAGGTTCAGATGTAAAATTGCAATTGCAATTAACATAAAGGAATTATGTTAGGAAGAAGAGACCAAAGAGAAGAAGTTGGTTTATAATCGGAGGAATGTATCTGCATTTGAAATTTTCGTATCTGCTCCTATTTATAGGCATAGATTGTAAGAAACATGTTAAAACTTTTACATCAAAAGTCCATCCCACAATCCCTATAAATCGGCATATTTTCGGTTGAAATTTATTATACATGGGTAAACAACCATCAGTCCACATTTGCAGAATCATACTCTTCATTTATTGGAAGGGCGTAAGGCAACCTGACAAATGCAATTGGAACCACATATCGTTTCTTTTCACTTTCACCTACATAAACTGCAAAATAGCCCCTTGGAACATCTAATAAAGCTGGAGCAGAAGCTGAAGCAGCACCATTGATACGAATTCAACAAGCATTGAAGAGACTTCGAACCCGAAGAATGATAACAATAGCAAGGTCTCGAGAACAAGCTTCGATCCACTTCAAGGTCTTGATGGACCGATGACAAGGGCTAGAACAAAGAAAATGAAGGAAGCCTTGAATGGACTTATCCAAACGGCCCAAAAGGATGGGGAGAAGACCAAGATTGACAAGACCATGTTTATTAATGTACTAAGTGTAATTGGGTCTTGTTAATGGGTTTAGTTTTAATTATATGGTAATTTGAGTCATGTAGCCCAAGAGTCATGTAGCCCATTTGGCCCTAAAAGAAACCCTAGCTTGTGCAACCCTAATTTGTAAACCCTACCTTGTATCCATATAGTGGCCGTCGGCCATCTTGGAGGGCAGATTTTGATGAATGAAAATTTGGTTCTTGACATTACAAGCTTGAGAGAATTGCTCTCTAGTTTCTGTAATTACTTGCAAATTACACAAATTCGGAATTTGTGTGTTTGTTGTTCTTGATTTCCTAGATTTGTTCCCTAGGAAATTCGGATTCCATCCTTCCATTGATTCCAAGGTTTCTTGATACGGGTTATCAAGGGGTTGAGGACCTATTCCATCTTCAAGGAACATACCAACTCCAAGGGAAGAATTTTCATTAGGTAGATCCAAGGAATTTCACGCCATTGGTATCGAAGCGATCTTGGTTCCCAAGCTGTTCATATCTTTTCTTTTACCGTACAAAAAAAAAAATTCATCATCATTGGTATGTTCTTTATCTCCTCAATCTTCATGTTGTTTTGAATATCATCATCATTGGTATGTTCTTTATATCCTCAATCTTTTTGTTGTTCTGAATATCATCATCATTGGTATGTTCTTGTATTGATGAAGCAAATTCTGTTTTTGTATTGATGTGTTGGTTTCGACTTGCTTCCAAATATTAGACAAAACCGTACCTTTGCTTTCTTGATGAATCCATACCCTTGCGGCTGAAAATTTTGTTTATACCTTGTTGAAACTGAAGAAAAAAAAAATAGAGATTAAAAAAAAAAAAGGGAGAGAATCGGACAGTAAGTAGTTGTGGCAAAAATCAAGTTCTTTGTTGGAACTTGAGCAGAAAATTTGAGGCGGACAGTAGGTGGTCTTAGCATTATTTTTTGACCCCCAAAGTCCCAACGGACCGCCTTCGGCCGTCTACTTGTAGATCTCTTCGAGAGCTTCGATTTGAGTACTTACGGAGCAAAATCCGACATCGGAGTAGAAAGTTATGACCTTTTGAAGTTACCATGCCAAAAATCCTTTTTTTCTGATTTCGGAAAAACAGATTTGCATTTCCGATTGAACTTTGGATTGTTTTCCAGTTTGTGATTATCCTTCTACTTATCCAAATACATCCCTTCTACCATATTTTGAACCCAGAAACATCCTTGACCAATTCCAGAATTTGGAAGGGCTGAGACCGACCACCAATGCAAGCTACTTTGTCCAAATTTCTTTTCTTCAAGTGTCTTGAATTGTGATCTGAAAATTCTTGAATTGTGATCCGAAAATTCTGAAATTTTGTGTGTCTCACTGATTTTTCGTGTAGATTCTGAATTTGCATTCAGTTTGTCCAAATTCCTTACCAAAAAAAATTGAATTCTTGTATTTTTGGTACTGTTTTCATTGATTCCTTGAATTCATTCTTCCTTGCCAAAAATTTTCAAATTCTTGTGATTTTTGGTACTGTTTTCTTTGGTTCCTTAGAATTCATTCTAATCTCATTGTCCAGCTGCATTAACTTGTTGTAAATTCCTTTGTGTAACATTGTTTGAGTAAGAATAGAAACAGAAGAGCAAATTGAGTGGTGTGAATCCGACCCCTCACTTTTATAAGCCCGAGAGTACTCAAACACTTGGTGAGTGAATTTAGGAAATTGGGAAGGGAAGTGAGGACTTATAAACTGTTTTATTTCCTTTGCTAACCTTTGCAGCTATAATGGAGAGGCAGCCACCACCACCACCGGGTTCTAAGGAATCCTATGAGGAGATGTTAGCAAAATTTTACACTTTGGTTTCAGGTTTGCAACAGGATATCAAGGAGCTCAAAGCTGAGAGAGCTGAATCCTCTCGATCTACAAAGACCACATACGGCAACGACAATGATGATGAAGCCTTCGAGGCATTTCAGGGAAGTCAATACCGTACTCCTAGAATTGATTCCAATTTAGGATGTATCAAAATGAAAATTCCTCAATTCTTTGGTAAGCAAGATCCTTAAGCTTTCTTTGAATGGTCTGATAAAATTGAAAGTATTTTTACAGTGCACAACTATTCGGAGGAAAATAAGGTCAAGCTAGCTGTGGTTGAATTTGCGGGATATGCCCGTAACTGGTGGACCAAAATTCAGGCCGAAAGGAGACGTGATGAAGAAGGGCCTGTTTGTACTTGGGATGAATTAAAGAAGCTCATGAAAAAGCGATTTGTTCCACACCAATACTACGGGAGATGTTCAACAAGTTACAAAAGATCACCCAAGGAAATAGGACTGTGGAGGATTATTACCAAGAGTTGGAGACTACGATGCTTCGAGTCAACATTCAAGAAAACAGTGAAGCTACTATGGCTCGATTCCTAGAAGGACTAAGGAAGGATATTGCCCACATTGTAGAGATGCAAGAATATGAAGATCTCAATGAGATGTATCACAAGGCAATGAAAGCTGAGAGGCAGCTTAAGGAGAGGGGTGTCCGAACCTTTTCAACCCCACAGACTTCAAATTCAAACACCTTGAAGTCTACATGGCCTAAGAAGGATTTAAGCACCGACTTCAAAAAGGCCGCAACCCCTAGTACCTCAAAAACTACTCCAACCGTGGTCCCAAACACTCAAAAATCAAGTGAAGTGAGAAAACCAGCCAGGGAGGTTACATGCTTCAAGTGCCAAGGCAAGGGACATTATGCACGAGAGTGTCCTAATGCTCGAATTATGGTTGTCAGAGGTGATGGCACGATCGAAAGTGAGAGTGAACATGAAAGTGACTATGAAGATATGCCACCACTTGTAGAAAATGGGGAATCTGATGAAGATGTTTTTGTACGATGAAGGACCATCATTGGTGATTATGCGATCTTTAAATGTTCAGATTAAAGAGGAAGACGATGTTCAACGCCAGAATATCTTCCACACTAAATGCACCATCAATGAGAAGGTATGCATACTTGTTATTGACAGTGGTAGTTGTACTAACATTGCTTCAACCTTGCTTGTAGATAAACTGAGATTGCCCACACGTCGGCATCCAAATCCATACCGATTGCAATGGTTCAATGAGAGTGGAGAAGTGAGAGTCACAAAACAGGTCTTGGTGAACTTTTCAGTCAAGAAATACAAAGACGGAGCCTTGTGTGATGTGGCTCTATGCAAGTGGTCACCTATTACTTGGTAGACCTTGGCAATTTGAGGATGCTTCCCATGATGGGCCAGTAATAGGTACACCTTCTTTGTTAATGGTAGAAAAACTACTTTACTGCCTTTGTCGCTTACTCAAGTTTTTGAATCTCAATTGCATTTAAAGGGCGAATTTGAGCAAATGATGAAATTGAATTCTGCACTACCTGTGAGAAAAGAAGAAAAATTTGAGAATTCTACGCCTAAGAAAATTGAGTTAAATGAAGTAGAACATATTGAGAGGAAGAAAGTGAGTCCAGTGAATAAGAAGCAGCCGAATTTTTATGCAAATGTCCGACATGTTGATAATTGTCTGCATACTAATCGCGTTTTGTTTCTTCTTATTTGTTGTGAATCTAATGTTCTACTTAGTGCTGATTTGCCATCCAACCTACCGGTTGAGATTTCTGACATATTGCAGGAATTCCGAGATGTATTTCCTGAAGAGTTGCCCGCCGGGTTGCCACCCAAAAGAGGAATTGAACATCAAATTGATTTCATACCGGGCACAAACATACCAAATCGACCGGCATATCGGTCCAACCCTGAAGAGACCAAAGAGCTACGACGGCAAGTTGAAGATCTTTTAGCTCATGGTCAGGTAAGAGAATCTTTGAGTCCATGTGCAGTTCCTGTCATTCTTGTGCCTAAGAAAACTGGTGAATGGCGTATGTGTACTGATTGTCGTGCTGTTAATAAAATCACCATTAAGTATAGGCACCCAATTCCACGTTTAGATGATATGTTGGAATACACCAAAATTGACTTAAAATCTGGATACCACCAAATTCGAATTAGAGAGGGTGATGAATGGAAGACAGCTTTTAAGACCAAGTTTGGTTTGTATGAGTGGCTTGTTATGCCTTTTGGTTTGACAAATGCTCCTAGTACCTTTATGCGTCTTATGAATCATGTCTTGCGTTCTTTTATCAATAAATTTGTTGTGGTGTACTTTGATGACATATTGGTGTATAGCAAAGACATTAACGAGCATGCTGAACATTTGAAACTTGTTTTGATGACTTTGCGAAAAGAAAAACTTTTTGCTAATTTAGCTAAATGCTCATTCTGTGTAGAGGAGGTTGTTTTTCTTGGTTTTGTTGTTAGCGCACAGGGAATTAAAGTTGATGAGCAAAAAGTGGAGGCCATTCGGTCTTGGCCAATTCCTACTTGGCATCCGAGGTCCAAGTTTTCACGGCCTTACAAGCTTCTATAGGAGGTTTGTGAAGGACTTTTCCACAAAGGCCGCACTTTAATGAGTTAGTTAAGAAAGATGTAAAATTTGAATGGGGTGAAAAGCAGAAGAAGCATTTGATTTACTTAAGCATGAGTTAACACATTCATTGTTTTAGCATTACCTAACTTTGATCTAATGTTTGAAATTGAGTGTGATGCTTCCGGGATAGGTATTGGAGCAGTGCTTCAACAAGAGGGGCGTCCGATTGCGTACTTTAGTGAGAAGCTCAGTGGAGCAGCCTTGAACTACCCTACATATGATAAAGAGATGTTGGCGGTGGTAAGAGCTCTAGAGACTTGGCAAAGATTATCTTTATCCCAAGGAGTTCATCATCCATACCGATCATGAATCCCTCAAGCACTTGACGGGACAAGTTAACTTAGGTAAGCGTCATGCTAAGTGGGTTTCTTTTATTGACACTTTTCCCTATGTTATCAAATATAAGAAAGGGAAAGACAATGTTGTTGCTGATGCTTTGTCTAGAAGGTTTGCACTTATTACTACTTTAGGCACTAAAATTTTGGGTTTTGAATTGATGAAAGAATTATATGCAAATGATCCTGAGTTTTCTAGTGTTTATTTTGCTTGTGAACACGGTGCTTTCAACAAATTTTCCGATTTGAAGGTTTCTTGTTCAAAGAAGACAGGTTGTGTGTTCCGAAGAGTTCCATACGTGAACTGTTGGTTCGCGAAGCTCATAGCGGTGGTTTAATGGGACATTTTGGTGTCTTAAAGACTTACGAGATTCTGCGTGAGCACTTTTATTGGCCTAAGATGAAAGTGGAAATTGAAAGAATTTGTGCTAACTGCGTTGCTTGCAGGCAAGCTAAGTCTACAGTCAAGCCACACGGGTTGTATCATCCATTACCGGTTCCAACTTCACCTTGGACAGAAATTTCCATGGATTTTATCCTTGGACTTCCAAGAAGTCAACGAGGTAATGACTCCATTTTTGTGGTTGTTGATCGGTTTTCTAAGATGTCGCATTTCATACCTTGCAGGAAATCTGATGACGCAAAGCATGTCGCTGATTTGTTCTTTAAGGAGATAGTTCGACTACATGGAATACCGAGAAGCATTGTCAGTGATCGTGATGTAAAGTTCCTTAGTTATTTTTGGAAGACTTTATGGGGTAAGTTAGGGACTAAATTGTTGTTTTCTACCACGAGTCATCCACAAACGGATGGCCAAACTGAGGTAACTAATCGTACCCTTGGGACTTTACTTCGGGCCATTGTGCAAAGGAATCTTAAAAATTGGGAGGACTGTTTACCTATTTGTGAGTTTGCTTCCAATAGAACTCTTCACACTGCTACTAACCATTCTCCTTTTGAAGTTGTGTATGGCTTTAATCCTTTGACACCTTTGGATCTTTCACCTTTACCAATCAAGGAGCAGCTTAATTTAGATGGCAAGCGCAAGGCTGACTTTGTCCAGAAGTTACATGAGCAGGTTCGGCTGAATATTGAGAAGAGGAATGAATCCTATGCTCGAAATGCAAACAAAGGTCGAAAGAGAGTCACTTTTGAACCAGGAGATTGGGTGTGGGTTCATATGCGCAAGGAAATGTTTCCAGTACAAAGGTCAACAAAATTACATCCACGTGGAGATGGACCTTTCCAAGTTGTCGCGAAAATCAATGACAACGCTTACAAGATCGACCTTCCTGGTAAGTACAATGTAAGTACTACATTCAATGTTGCTGATTTGTCTCCTTTTGACGTTGCAGATTATGATGATCTGGATTCGAGGACGAATCCTCTCGAAGAAGGGGTGTTGCGAATTTTACACGCAAGTGCACGTGATCGTTAACAAGTAATATAGAGTGAATATAATTTATCGTTCCCACAGAGACTAATGAATTATTAAATACCGAAATTAAAATAGTTCTAACTTTATTTGAAGAAAGAAATATTTTATGGATAAGCTAAATTAAAAGTAATTTTAAAACTTAATTAAAACTAAAATTAAAAACTAAACAAAGCAAGTTAATAGATTAAGTTGACGAAAGATCTAGGGTTTTCGATTTCACCATAACTAATCCATCCTAATATTAATCTATTTCTATAATCTAATTTTAATTTCGTGGTTGATAGTCGAGATTCCCAAATTTATTTACTAGTCCCTCCCGAGATCTAATAAAAATCCTCCTAATTGCTAATTCACTATATTCCTATGTGAATTACAACAATTATGAAGTCATTAATTTCTATGGATTCTCATATAGCAACTACACAAACCATGTAGGTATATTCCTATCCTACATGCAATTTATGGCATTTATCTCAATGAACTTGACACATAACTCCTCTTCCAATTCGTTATGATTAACAAATCATCTAATTAGTGATCAAGTAATTAGAAGCATTAAGCACAAAGATAAATACTCAACCATAGAAAATTAAATCAAATTATATTAATAGAAAAATATTAAGACTTCATAGTTAGGCTACATCTAAACCCTAGAAAAAGAATTTAGTTCATATTAACATAAAAGAATATCACCAAAAATTTAAACATGATTGAAAAGAAAAATAAGAGATAAAATCCAAACAAAAGCCGTAGATGATTGGTACTTTAGCCAAAAAATTTCATAACAAAATACAAAACTTAAATTACTAAAATTGCTAAATAAAACTAAAAACAAAAACAAGGAAAGAAAAATACAATAACTAAACTAAACTAAAGGAAATAAGAAAAGATAAAACCCGTAGACTTGAAGACCAAGCAATCAAAATTCTGCTGCTTTGTTTGCTTCACCCGAAGTTCTAGAGAAAAAAAATAAATTCTGCTCCTTGCTTTGCACATCAAGCTTGGCAGCTGTTCTCTTTGCTAAACTAATGCAAACAACAAGAACAAAACAATGAAGAAAGATTGAAGAAAACAACAAGAGGAAGGCTGAAAAATTTGCTGAAAAACCGATGAAAGGATGCAAAAATTTGCTGAAGAAAGAAACCGTGAGCTACTGGTTTTGTAGAAGAAAAACTGAGATGAAGTACAACTGAAATTTCTAAAGAAAAACCAAAGAGAACTACTGAAAAATTGCTAAGGAAAGAAAAGAAACTACTCCTAAACTAAGGAAGAAAGGAAAAGAAAAATGCTGCTCAGAATGGGATGTCTTCCTCCGTTGTAAGCTTTCTTATTTATAAGCAAGGATTTGCTCTTCTTTCTTTGCTCTGTCGAAGGTGTTGTTGCTGCCATGTGCTTGGTTTCTTTTCCAGCAAATAAAACAGCCCAAGCTTTGCTTTTGTAGTTGGCAATTCATGTGACTTGATTCTCTTTTCTTTTTCTTTCTTTGTGTGCATGCTCTCATTTGCTTGTTTCTCTCTATGTTCTTCGATTTTCTGAGCTTTGTTTTTGCCCATGTGAGACTGCATTTTGGAGAGACTTTCTTGCTGTCCTCATGCACTCTTTCTTCAGAAAAATAAAAAGATGGCAGCTGGTCTCAAAGCCTTCATGTGCAGATGTTTCTCTTTCCTCAAATGAAAGGTGAGATATGTTGTTTTGTGTTCCAGCCTTTTTTCTTGCTTTACAACCTACTTCTGCTCTTTCTCTTTGTGTGAATATTGATTTCTTATGGAGACTTTGGGTTGTTGATTGATGCTGAAAAAAAAGTACCCAAAGCTATTTGTTAAAATCGAAAACCGTAGCCAAGAGCTAACGAAAAAGCGAACATTTTCTTCAAGTTTCTGTCCAGTTTTGGTCCCTTTGCTTCCGGAATTTGAGAAAACTTTCTTCATGAAAGTTTTTGCTCTCTTTCTTAGCTTTCCATATCATCTTGAATCATCTCATTTGGACGTATGTATCAAGAGTTATGAACTCCGGAAGATGAGTGAGTTTTCAAAGGATAATTTGGCCAAAATATGTAAAAACAAATTAAAACACAAGCCAATTTCTAACCAAAATGAATAAGAAAACTCTATATAAAATAGAGTTATCAAGGGGGGACTGATACGAATTCAACAAGCATTGAAGAGACTTCGAACCCGAAGAATGATGACAATAGCAAGGTCTCGAGAACAAGCTTCGATCCACTTCAAGGTCTTGATGGACCGATGACAAGGGCTAGAACAAAGAAAATGAAGGAAGCCTTGAATGGACTTATCCAAACGGCCCAAAAGGATGGGGAGAAGACCAAGATTGACAAGACCATGTTTATTAATGTACTAAGCGTAATTGGGTCTTGTTAATGGGTTTAGTTTTAATTATATGGTAATTTGAGTCATGTAGCCCAAGAGTCATGTAGCCCATTTGGCCTTAAAAGAAACCCTAGCTTGTGCAACCCTAATTTGTAAACCCTACCTTGTATCCATATAGTGGCCGTCGGCCATCTTGGAGGGCAGATTTTGATGAATGAAAATTTGGTTTTTGACATTACAAGCTTGAGAGAATTGCTCTCTAGTTTCTGTAATTACTTGCAAATTACACAAATTCGGAATTTGTGTGTTTGTTGTTCTTGATTTCCTAGATTTGTTCCCTAGGAAATTCGGATTCCATCCTTCCATTGATTCCAAGGTTTCTTGATACGGGTTATCAAGGGGTTGAGGACCTATTCCATCTTCAAAGAACATACCAACTCCAAGGGAAGAATTTTCAGTTGGGTAGATCCAAGGGAATTTCACGCCAACCATTGATTGCTGCCAAGGAAGAGCGCTTCAGGAGTTGCTTAGCATGAGTAATAGGATCCAGACGGATGGCCATTTCTCAACATAATGCTTAATTTCTTGTCTGAAATTGGACAAAGACAGAAAGTTTCACAGCTGGACAAAGGAATCAATTACTGGTCAAGGTTACTTGAAGGCTTATGTTTCTCACACAAGTACCATGCCTTTGTATAGGATAATGACACTTTCTTGACGCCATATGATAAAGGGGCCCTTTAAAGGGCATCAGTGATAGAAGTTGCCCTCATGAGCCATCACATGGTTTTGCCTTCCAACTTTTGATCAATCATTTAGAACCATCTATTCTGTTGAAATTATGCAGGGCCTACCCATTCCTTGAACAAAAAGCAGAGAGGACCCCCTTTGAAATTAAAGGTGTCAAAGTATTCAATGATTTCATGACTAACTCTACGTAGGATAGCCCTATCAACCCCACAGAACTTCAAACTCGCCAGATAGCTATGGGTATAATGCTGCCTAGTCGGATTTCTTTTCGCGGTACCTCAAAGTGGTAGGGCAATGCGTTTATGCAATGAATTAGGCAAAGCTTTGTGATGCATTTCTAATTTCTTGTGATGCATTTCTAATTTCTGCGCCTTGATTGTGTCGCTAACTTTGATAGTTTCGACTTCTTTCTTTTTCCAAATGTCCCGACCTTATCAATTCAAGAGTCCTGCAATTGTCGGTTACATAACAAACTGATGCTTTAATATATAGACTCGTCAACATATTTATTCCGTTTTTGAAATTGGCCTATTATTTCCTAACGTTTAATAATCAAATCGTGCCTGTATTTTGTCAAGGAGATGTTCTGAATCAATTTGATCTATATTAAGGTTTTACTCCAATGTGGGTGGATTTGATCATGGCATCAATTGAACTTGTCCAATTTGTTTGCTAGCAACCTCATAGTGCAGTTGCATTTCACTATAGGATAGATGAGACTAAAAATTAAAAGCCTTTATCACTTAGTATTGTTAGCTTGAGATAAAAGTTGTTTTGACTTTATATGCAAAATGTCTATAGTGCTTAGTAGTGAAAAATAGCCTCTCATTCAATGTGATAAAACATTTCAACACTAATAAAATTGTTGTTGTGACACAAAATAGTAGAATTTCTTTTTGGGAGAATCACACTTTTAGTTTTTAATGTTTTATTTAATATTACTTTTAGTTCTCAATGTTTTAAATATGACATATTTAATTTTCAAACTTTCATATTTTGACGAATTTGATACAATTGATGGCTATTAAAGTAAGAAATGACAAAATTTGTTACAAAATTTGCTATCAAATTTTTTAATTTATAAATTTTGAAAATTACCCTTTTTTTCTTTTACTTTTCTTTCAAAACCCTCATTCTTTAATTAATTTATCTCACAAACCTTTAATATTTGAACATTAAAAGATATTGGTTTTGAACAAAAAAAATAAAAAGAACTAATTAAATTTGTGAAATAAAAAAGTTGATAAAATTTATGACTAAAAAAGAATATAATTTTCAAATTTTGTAAATTAAAAAAAAAATTGATAAAAAATTTTGTAATAAATTTTGTCATTTCCTACTTTGATAGCCATCAATTGTACCAAATTCATCAAAATATGAAAGTTTGATAATTAAATATGTCAGATTTAAAACATTAGAACCTAAAAGTGATATTGAATAAAACATTAAAAACTAAAAATGTAATTCTTCCTTTCTTTTTTAAGTAGGATCTTTAGTCCTAATAACGTCTAAGTCAGTCAACACAATTTAATTGTTTTGAGAGTTCTAAGACCATGAAGGCCAAGTATAAGCACACATAAAGGGAAGGCATGGAATACTGTTTCTCCTCATTTTCGTTACGTGGCAACGTGCCCAGATAACATAAAAATTTTAATTCACCAATTCCCCATTATAACAATGATACCCACCAAAACTGATTAGCAAGCCTATGAAGAACGTTTAAGTTCCAATTTTGAAGCCAAATTCATCCAAATCAAATTCTGTGGTGCTGTTGAATTGTCTTCAGCATAAAGCTTGCAACAAGTCATTTGCGTGCTTAATCTTTACCCCTGGAATAACATAAAAAATTTGCCATCAACAACTGTTTCGGTCAAAACGATGAAAAAAACAATACCATTAACCTTAAATTTTGGTTAGGAAAGCTGGAACATGCAAAAGTTGGAAAGCAAGGGATCAGTAATGCGTAATATTGCCAATCATGTTATGTTAAGAATTTTTGTCTTATATTCACTACAATTGATATATATGAGGGAAGACAAAAGATTGTTTGAAGATCATCCACCATCAAAAAAAACTTACAATTTTTCCTCAGGGAAACAAAGAAAAAAAAAATCTCTCATTTCCAGTAAAATCGTTTTGGCTGACAGAAACAAGTAATCAGGCAAAAGGATATCATGGAATTCTTGAATGGCAAGACAAGGAACGCAAACGAATATGCTTCAAATTCATGTAGTTATAATTAACATCTGCAAAGCAGTAACTGTATATGTACATCCGAAACCTGTGCGTTATGCTCTATGTTACAAAATTTTGTTTCGCTATATATCAATATGCAACTAAATAATGAAGTGCGATTGCCAGCGGCTAACAAGCGTTCCTACTCAGTCGAAAAGTTAGATTAATAAAAATGTCTTCTCTGCAAGGGATTGTCAAACCCCCAATTACTGGATGATCAAAACCAAATTCTTCCTCAGCTTGGCTCAGCAATTCTTGGAATGAGGGCTGGTTCAGGTAAGCAATCGGAATCACATATCGTTTCTTTTCACTTTCGCCAACATAAACTGCAAAATAGCCTCTTGGAACATCTGCTGAAGCTGGAGCTGCAGCACCATTGATTCCTCCCTGAGAAGAGCGCTTCAGGGGTTGCTTAGCTTGAATAATACGAGGCAGACGGATGGCCATTTTTTCTAGAGGAAGCTTAAATTCTTGTATGAAGTTGAACAAAGAAAGGAAGAAAGTTTCACAGCTGGACAAAGGAATTAAGTACGACTCCGTATTCTTGTTGAAGACTTGTGCTTCTCAAACAAGTTGTGGGCGTTTATATAGGCAAACGACTATCTTAATGCATAATGATAAAGAGACATTTTAAGGGGCATCAAAGATGGAAGCTTTCATGGGGCATCACATGGTTTTGCCTTCCAACTAATGATCATCGATTTTGAACCATATATTTATGTTGAAATGATGAAGGGCCTACCAATTCCCCGAACACAAAACAGTGAGACCCCTTTGGAAATAATGACAGGCGTCAATGCTTGAGAAAATCATTCCATGATAACATATCAAAATCCATTGGAAAAAAAAACAGGAAAATCTTTTCCGACAGCCCATTTCAAGTTCACAAAAGTTCAAGTTGAGATGTTGCTAAATTGGTACAAGTTGTATGTGCATCTGTATATCTGCGGTACCTGGAATGGTGGGGCAATGTGTTTATGAAATAAATTAGGCAAAACCATGTGATGCTTTGTCAATTTTTGCTCCTGTTATAACTTCAACAATTTCGACTTCTTTTGTCTTCCCAAGCGTTCCCAATTAAGGAATTAGAGTCTGACAATGTCAGTTGCTAAGTCTACATGTTGAAACAATTTGATCACATAACAAACTAATGTTTTATTGTATGGTCTCACCAATACACTGTGATTGCATTCAGTCTAACATTTCCATTTTACCATTTAGCTTTTCCCATAACCCTCCCAGTAAAATCTAATCCTAATAATATCTTTCTCATTTATTTCTCTAATAAATATTTTTAATAGATATAAGAAGTCCAATAGCTCCCATTCTATTAGATATCTATTGTAACTATAGAAATATTACCACCTCTATGGTAAACACTACAAGAAAATCGACCTTTAGTCACATAATCAAAATGATTAATAAAAATATAATAGTCATCATAAATGACATTTGGTGACCAAAACCTTGTCATCACATAATGGTGAAAGAAGTTTCGTCGCTAATACATGTTCGTCACCAGGGTGGTCACAAATTTGTACTAGCTGGTGACTAGAACATGTCGTCACACTCTTGGCGACGACATAAAGTGGTTATGAAAACATGACATTTTCGGTCACGGATAGTGCATGGTGGTCACAAAAAAATAGTGATTGGTGACCAGTTTTGGTCACGACATATAGCGGTCAATGTACGTAAGAAGGTATACACTATTTGTGACCACCTAAAATCGTCAACAAATTGTGGACAAATGACCATAGTTAGTGATAAAATATTGTTGTCAAGTACTGTCATATGGACAACCATTAGTAACCACTTTCTTTTCTCACAAATTTGTCACTAAATTTATTATTTGAGACTAATTGTCCAAGCCACAATAGTTGTCATTATTGTTGAAATAGCATATAATCTCATGATTGTTGATGACAATTTTTGCGGTTAATAATAATGTGTTGGTGATGAAATTCAAGTCATCACTAATCTCTTAAATGCAGTATCAAACCATCCAAACAACATTGAAATGAAAATGTAGCATTTCCCAATCTTTTGAAATCCAAACAACATCGACATTAAAATGCAGTATCAAACCATCAAATCTCTTAAATGCATTATTAAATGCAGTACCAAATGAAATATAGCATGTCCCAATTTTTTTGAATCTTGTGTTTTCCAATACACCCATCCAAACAACATCGACATTAAAACTAACAATACAATACTAAAATACGCACAACAAAACAACATACCCACATAAAGTATTCATCAATAGATAAAACTAACATATCCCCACAAATTATGACAATTATATCATTTACACGACAAAAGAGTTAGGACCAAAGCAAAAGCATAAGCATAAGCATAAGCATCCAAAGTTAATGATGCACTAAACAAAAGTAGTATTTCTTATCCTACAAACGTACACAACTAAAGTTTCATTATCTATCATATTTAATATAGAATAGAAAGGAACCCTTTGAACACCAACCAAAACTATTGTATTCCATGCGAACAGTCCAAATAGCATCCACTCCATGTGGTGAAAGATGAGTCACTGCAAACATTTCATAGAAACATCAACGAAAATTAAATAAGTAAGCACTTACGCAAAAACACAAACAATCAAGTTAGTATTGAATTTAAGAAACACCAACTACAAAATAATATTCGAAATTATGAAGTAACTATTGAACGCAAATGTTTCTAGCTTCTTTACTACAACTATAGTGGAAGCAAAGAAGCTAGAAAATTTTGCAAAAGTCAAAAGACAATCATTATATCCATTCTGCACCCATCAATCAAAGAATAGAAGCTATCTACATCTTGCAAACTAGAAGAGATGGAAGCCTAATGTGCCAACTTGCAATTTTGATTATCATAACCACAATCTGAAAAAAAAAAAGAAAAGAGAAAAAAAGGCAACAATATCCTTGCCAGAAATGAAAAACTAAGAATATAGGCTTTGTCCTTGCTCATGGGACAAATCACCATCCTGCAAGTATGACAGACAAAATCCCCAAGATAAGCAAAACTATTACAAAACTAGATACCTGGACAACAAAGGAAAAATGTGTACAAAACAATAAATATCTAGTTACCTTGGTATGCAATGTAAAATGACCAAACTCCAAAAGAAGATGACTATCACATTTGGAAGAAGTAGCAATTCTAATGGGAACTCATACATTTGGAGCATCAAGAACAATATCAAGAGCAAATCTGAAGAACAATGTACATGTAATAGTTTTGCATATATTAAACAACAATTGAAAGCAATTAAAAACAGCAACCACATAATTTGAAACTACAAGAGAAGTAATTTGCATATAATAAACAACAATTTAAAGCTTAAAGTATACTATTAAAGCAGGTGCATATCATATGTATTAGGTGCAGAACAAGGTTTAACATAACCGCAATCATTAACAAATAGGCAAGTAGTAGTATCTCACTTTTAAGTACAGAATGTCTTAAAAAGGAAGGAATCCAATAAATTAAAATCCTAAACTCACAACTAATAGGGAAAATTTTCACAATTTAACCAACAAAAATCAACAAATCAACAACTTTCAAAAAATGAAGAAAAAATTCAAAACAAATTTAAGTCCAAAAAAAACAGTTGCCATTTCACTCTAAAAAAATATTCTAGAAAAATTTAAGTCCACAAAAAATTGCAAAAAATTGATGAAAAATTGGATCTTGGTACGAACAATGATGGTGGTGGTGGTGGTGGCCTCTGACTCATCACTCTAGGCAATGACGAACCAAGACTACAAATCGACAATGATGGACCAATTCCCACTTTTGCCTCACTAACGACTAACGATGGAAGAACCTTTATAGATGAACTCCAAAAATGAAAATGAAAGCTAAAGCTCCAAAACAATACTGGAACTTGGAAGGAGAGTGGTAGATCTGGAGTACATGTAATAAACAAAAGCCATGGTGGATCAGGCATTGAATATGGAATTTTTGAAACTCAACCCTTGTTCCATCACCCTCTAAGCTTAGGCTTAGTAATTCTTAAGGTGGTAGGCAATGAACCTGAAGCAGAATGTGGTAGGGAGCTCAACTTGAACCTCGCAAATAGGGAATGTTGTTGTTCAGGTGCTTGTGAAGACAAAGTAGATAAACTGGAAACTAGGATAAGAACTCTGGAGAGATTTGTAGCCGAGTACAAAAGAAAACATGCGACTATAGCAGATGACAATGATGAAGATTGTGCATAAAAATGTAATTTCATTTGTGTTCTTTTCCAAGTGTTGAAGTGGAGTTTTGAGTGGGAACTTTCCAAGTGTAGAAGATGCAAAATACAAAAGTCATTCGCTCAACGCATAGCATATTTGCAACTTGTCGTTTCTTTGTCTCTGGTTTAACACACCTTTTTTTTTTCACTTAACATTTTCTATTTTTTTTCCTTTTTTGAAGACCTTGTGAATAATAAATTGTATGAACCTTCAAACTTAATTTTTTATACCTAGTCTTCTACCCTTTGAAATTCATTAGTTTATAATGGTAGTGAAAAGAAAATTTATTTTTGAAAATGAAATTATTTAGCTTTTGAAAACTAAAATTCTAATTAATTATTTAACGACCAAATTAAAATTTTTTTAAGGTAAATCAGAGGAAAAAATAAATTTCAAATTTTAATAATGAAATAAAAAATTATATATATTAGATATTTAAGTCTTATATAAATGATTTATGGAAAATTTTAATTATAGTACTTATTCAATTTAAAAGTTTCTAAAAAATTTAAAGTAATAAAATATAATAAATTTCACCTAACTAAAACTACGACATTCCTTATTGAATAGGAACAAGCCTTCCTACATGAGCCAACAACATTAGAGTCTCAACCCATATAAATTGTAGGTCGGGTCATTTGACTTTTGGACTAACACAATCTTCATCAATGAATAGGTATTTTGTGAGTGACTCTTTAGTTTTTTTGTTTCGATTCACTTTTGACACAAAATAAACAATAATATGTAGAGTTCAGCATATCTAGAAGCACTGGAAAACATTATTTTACAAATATTATTACCAATATTTGATGTTGTATCTATCTATAACTAGATACGAATCTGAGACTACTTACATTATGTACTAATTAGCTATATTATAACTATATTATGCACTAACTATATATATACATATATAATATACATAAGTTAGCTAAGTTCGGCCTGATGAATACTAGATGCTAGTTGTATCAATCCCTAATGGGTGAGATGCATATTCCTTGGAAATTGGATTCTATTGAGTTGGATATTTGGTCATTTGCGCTTTTAGTCTCACACATTTTCTATGAAGCCAATTCATTTGTGGATTGTCTAGCTAAGCTTGCTGCTGCTTCCCAATCATCTTTTGCCTTTAATCAGTATGAGGTGTCTTCATTCCCATACATGCGTACTAGATAATATTTGTTTGTACTAGATAAGATTCATAGTATTTTCGTTGTCATTTTATTACTAGAGTGGTTACGTTGATGTCCGCCTTTCTTTTCAATAGGACATATTTCTCAAAAAAACAGAAGTTCAACCTAGTGAAGAATTTATTTAGTTCAATCGTTATTCTTAACTATAGAAATCCAACTATTATTACTCAATTGTGTATTTCAATACTAAAAAATACAATGTGCTTGAAATAAAATTATGTGGACAAATTCATAAATATTATGATTTTTGGTACAATTATTAAAAATTAAGAGCCATAATATAAATTTGCTAAGTTTTTTTTTTTTTGTCCAAAAGAAACGGATTATATTAACATGAGAATTTCCAAATTAATACAGTACAAGTAGGGACCTAAGAAGGCAGAGCCTTCACTGGATAGGCCGTAACACAACTAACCTAAACCCAGTAAGGGTGGATTAAGGCTTTCCCCAAATTAAATGGGACTGACATAACCCAAGCTAAGACTCCAGAATCCTTTAGTAGGGAAACCTCGTCG
Source organism: Gynochthodes officinalis (assembly GCA_020080225.1). NCBI lineage: Eukaryota > Viridiplantae > Streptophyta > Magnoliopsida > Gentianales > Rubiaceae > Gynochthodes > Gynochthodes officinalis. The sequence continues at coordinate 43,200,698 of CM034618.1, read as the reverse complement.
ATACAACTCAGCACTGCCTCGCCTACCAAGGACCATTACCCCTCTGTAAGGAATTCTTGCTAATACCATCACGAACTAACCAATTGCTGACATCCGACTTCAACAACAGCCGTCCGTGAAACTGCGCAGCTCGTCCGTCCATACAAAAAACCCAAAAACCGACTAACGCCAACCACTAAAAAAAAAAGTACTGTTCATGAACGTTAAAATTTACTATTTGTGAACAGTAAAAAGACTGTTCATGAACAGTAAAAATTGCACCTTTGTTGCACTAAATTAGCTAAGTTCGATGTAGTAACTAAATTGTTTAATCCAATCATAATTCTTGGTCAAAGAAGGCCAATTGCTATTAGTCAATAGTACATTTAATGCTAAATGATTATGTGTTTTAGGTAAAATTATGTAGCAAATGTATAAATATTGGGGTGTCAAAGTACAATTAATGAAAATTAATTGTCATAATACAGATTATCTAAGCTCGACCCAATGAAAAAATTGTTTAACCCAATCTTTATTTCTTATAATACAAGCCCAATTAATATAAACTTAGGTCCAATCAATTTGACCCAATTAATAGGTATATAATGTAAACCAAATCATACTAATTTATATACAATATATATGTATATAAAATGTTTCTAAACCAAAGCAAGCCCAATCATAGGTCCATTTATTAGCCTGATCATAAGTCTATTTGTTAGCCCAATTATAACAATTTAGTGACTAAAAAACATTGTCACTAAAAGTCATAAATTTAGTGACAATTTTTTTTGTCACGAAAACACAGTTTGTAACTTTTTGGTGACAAGTGGAGTCTTCGTCACCAATACTTGTCATTAAATGTTGTCAACTTTTGATTGTCTTTTTCACACCATAACAACTATGACAAACTGGTGACAACTTATACTTTCTCATCATTAAAAGACGTCATTTAGTGATCACTTTTTCACGTCATCAAAAATAAATACATTTGTGATCAAATTTTTGTGACTATATTTTTCTCGTTACTAAAGGCTACTTTTGGTGATGAAAAACGTTATTGTTACCATCTTTTTGGTCATTGAAGACAATCTTTCTTGTAGTGAAACCATTCTTTCGTGAGTATAATATTTAGTCTCAAACAAAGGAGGGGGTGGATTTGTTCGGTAAAAGAATTTAGAACAAAGGCAATAAGGGTGGTGATATCAAGAAATTACGATTTTAATATAAAGAGATAAAAAATGGATAAAACATCTATAGATCCATTGTTATAGTCATGTATAATTCGTGGGTAAAGTTAATGAAGGATAAGATTGTTATTTATTAATTATTTGAATTATTAAAATTAATTTGATACCTTCAACAAGAATTTTAAAAATTATTCGTCTTCTTTAGGAATTATTAATCTTATCACACCCTTATTGGGAATTTTCCCAAAATTTAATATTCAGTGGGACTCATGCCCATTTTCTTGTTGGGATTTCATATGTATTCCATTCCCACCAAACAAAATCACATCTTAATATATCCTATATTGAATAGGGATGGCAACGAGTACCTATCCCGTTCCACCCCGCAATCTCCCCCTACCCTATTTTCCCATTTATTTTTTAATATATATTAATATATATAATATTTTAATTTTAATAAGTATATTAATTATGTATATTAATAAATATATTACTTATATAATTATATATATTATGTTATTAACATTAGTTAGAATTTTAATTTATTATTAATATTTCTTAATTATTAGTACATTATGTTTATATTAAAATTATATTAATTAAATTTTAAATAGCATACTTTAGTATTAGTTACTATTTACTATTAGTTATGAATTATTATATATTGACTCTTATCTTTTTCATTATAACATATTATTAGTATTACTATTTATTATTAAGTTTTTATGTTTATAAATTAGTGTTAATTTGATATATATATATATAGAGAGAGAGAGTATCCTATTATTTTAAGTTTTATTATTTAAAAAAAAATAGAAAGTAAAGGAACCTTCATGTTACTCCTACGGTTGGATTAAACAAAATTACAATTAAAGAGATACAAAAATATTTTCGTTATTATACATTGTTAGTTAGTAATAATTAACTTCTACCTACTTACTAATTACTATTTGTAAATTGATCCACTCATTTATATAACCAAAAATGATATTCATTATTTCATTATTGTACATGTTATATTTTTATGTTGTAATGTTTTAGAACTTTTTGTTATATTTCATTTGTATGCTTGATTTGGATTTTATAATTTCTTAGTTATTATATTTGTATGTTATAATGTTTTTGAATTGATTTTAATTATTATTATAAAATTAAAAATATTAAAAATTATTATTATTTTTATTAGCATATAGTAATAAAGCGTGAACATGAAGTACCAGATGAAGACACGTGGACATAAATTTGCCCGCGCCTTGCACAGCTACTCCTCGCCACGTTTACTAAGTTAATATACGTGTGTACACGTGTTCTCCATGTCACCAGTCCAGCCTTTGAAACCCTAACCCTTTCGTCTCTCTGCACATAGCCATCTCTATCATTCCTTTCCTTCCCCCAGATCTTCCCCTCGCCGTCTCTTTTCCCCGAACCTCTCTTTTTCCCCAGCCAAACCTTGGTCTTCTTTCCCAGATCTTCCCCGAACCTTGTTCTTCTCTTGGCCATTTTCTTCCATTCTTTTTCTTGTCTTGCTTCCAATCTTGCGGGTTTGTTAATAGTTTTTTTTTTCTTATGTGACCTGACCAGATCTTGTGTTTGATTTGCAGCTTTAGTCGCGATTCTCCTAAGTATGGTCGGTGAGAACAGGTCAGGAAAGGAAGTTATAGTTTTTTCTTCCTTTTACTTTCCCTGCTGCCTTTTCTGAAGCCATCCTAATATGCGGTTTTCCGAGATGGTTGAATCTAAGCTTCTATAAATATTCATTTGCGCGTTAGACAACTGTCTATTGTTTATGGCGACTTGTTTGTTATCTTCTTCTTCTTTTTGTTTTTTTGTTTTTAAATTTAGTTTCATGCATCAAATTAGGGGCTAAAGTCGTTTCTCTTGTCTTGAGAAAATAAGAATATATGTTGTGGGTTATAGCCCCTAATCTGATGCATGTAATGTTATGTCCAAGTTTTGATAGTCAAAACGTAATGCTGCCACCTTGATACTTAGTTATTTGGTCTAGAACGATTTGGATTTTCTTTTTTTGTTTCTCAGTTCAGATCACAACAAATTTATTCTCATGGCACGTTTGTCCTTTTGCAGATTGATTAATCCAGTAGTTGTGGCCCCCACTATTGCTGCAGTTGGACTTCTTTCTATGGTTATGGATTTCCACGAGTTGGTACCTGTCATGAGATTGGTGCAGTGCAAATATTGTTGGTTGTTATTTTCTCTCTTGTAAGTTTGTAAAGCTACAAGCGATGCTTTTATGAACATTATTTTACAGTGTTTTGGAACTTTTACTTACCTCTGACAGATGGTAGTATGTTTATCTCTTGGTGCTATCATTGTTGGATATCATAACCTGGGTGCTTACTTGGGAAATTAAAATAGAAATTTGCTGCTTAATGTGAAAATGGTTTAGTCCTAAGAGAGATTTGCTTCTACTGCAATTGTTCATTATTTTACTCTAAATAAGGTAGGTGCCTAAATCTGTTTCATCAGAAACAAGTATAAAATAGTTTAACCAGACTTGCAAGTTAGATTTACATTTGCTGCACTTCTAATGCTAGGTGCCCAACATAAAGTAATTAAAATGTCAAAGCTTAGAAGTTCAAATAAATTTATTTATTGAGAAAAACATATGCTTCAGATTAGAAATGCATGTGTCACTGTCTAATAAGTGTTCATTTGGTTGCACGTGGTCTGATATTACTTAACCATGAGTTTCTCGTCATATGCAAACTAAGTAATCAGAGTACAGGATATTGATGTGAGTCTCTGCTTTAACTCTCCCACTATAATTCTGTTAGAACATGAATCTATCTTTGTTGACAGGTAAAGTAGGTGGGTTTATTGCATCAATTCCTGAAGTTATGGTTGCAGCTTTGTTGTGCTTCATGTGGGCGATGCTTACTGCATTAGGCTTTGTTGGGCTATCTTTGTTTTTCTCCCTTTCAGTACCAGCTTACTTCCAGCAATATGGCATCTCCCCAAATGGAAACTCTTAATGATTTCAGGTATTCCGGTAACATGATGAGTAGGAGTGGGGGAGATGCTTTAAAAGGCTCTGCATCATGTGGCGTGAGAATTCATGGCAGTATGGATGCCTTTTCACGACCTGGAGCCACTTCAAATGGGAAAGATATTTTTACTAAACGCAAGGTTGCAAAGTTTGAGACTAAAGACCTTGATTGGATTGATAAAATTCCAGAGTGTCCAGTTTATCGTCCAAATAAAGAGGAATTTGAGGATCCTTTAGGTTTTTTTGCAGAAGATAGCTCCTGAAGCATCTAAATGTGGTATCCAACTCTCAATCTTATCTTGATTAAAAGTTTTCCTCTTTCTGTAGTTTTGGAACCTCTAATTATGCATTGCTACTAAGAGTTAAGCTGAATATGATCAGAACTTAACCTTTAGATCAAAAGTGACATGTGACTCACCCATAGATTGTCTTCACGTGCTCCAGCATTTACTATTAATGGGTTCGGAGATACTTTCGCTTTTCTGTGGCAGTGAAATAATTTGGAATCACCTGTGCTGCAGGTATCTGTAAGATTGTTTCCCCTGTGAGTGCTGATGTTCCTGCTAGTGTGGTTTTGATGAAAGAAAAAACTGGATTCAAGTTTACAACTAGAGTTCAACCTTTCCGCCTTGCTGAGTGGGACACAGATGACAGGGTCACTTTCTTTATGAGTGGAAGGTTAGTTTCTATTTCTGTAACGTATGATATGATTGGATTGTTTGTCAAGACCTTGAGTATGAGTTTCATTTTTCAGAAACTATACTTTCGTCATTTCGAGAAAATGGCGAACAAGGTTTTTGTACGCAAATACTATAGTACTGGATGTCTTCTAGAAACATACTTGGAAAAACAATTTTGGCATGAAATAGCTTGTGGAAAGACTGAAAGTGTTGAATATGCATGCGATGTTGATGGTAGTGCATTCTCATCGTCTTCCACTGATCCGCTTGGGAAAACCAAATGGAATCTGAAGGTTTTGATCTCACTTAATGTCATTTTCTTATCCTCCATTTTGTTCTGGCTTTGAGGGTATCAGTGTTACAAAATAGTATAATTAGAAAAGATGATATAGCTGAGTAAGGACATGAAAAGCTCATGGAAAACTAAAAGATGGAAGATTTTAATTGTTGGCACTTGGCACAAACATGTATTGAGAAATGAGGGTAAAGTGGCAACCGTGAGAATACTGTGATGAGGTTGAAGAAAATTAAGTTATGTGATGAGGTTGAACGAAATTAACTTATTTATTCAATTTTAACGATTGGTAAACAAGGATATCCACTAAGTACTCTGGTCAAAGACTTTCAAGGAAGAAAGAAAGTAGAGAAATAGAAGTCACAGTGTCAAATAGTTCTTTTTACCTTTACCTTTCGGATCCTAGCACTTGAAAACTTGACAGATTAGTTTGGCAGTTACAATGATAAGGATGGAGACATTGCCAAATCGATTTCATTATTTTCTTTCTATTTTTTCTCAAGGCTGGTATGTCTGTGACATCTCCTTATTCGCCCTTTATATTGGGGCTGGTGTCTGACCTGTCATCTTCAATTGGTAAAATACCTTCTAACAGTGCTTGTTTTTCCTGTAATTTCAGAAATTTTCTCGGCTACCTAAATCTGTGTTATGCCTCTTAGAAACAACAATACCAGTATGAAGCTCTTATTATAATTGATTTTATACAAATTGATTCTCTTTGACTGTGTTTCTGAGGCAATTTCTAATTTCTTGCAAAGAGTCACTGAACCCATGCTCTACATTGGAATGTTGTTTAACATGTTCGCACGGCATGTGGAAGATCATTACCTCTACAGGTATGTTTTGTTTGAATTGTTGATTTCTATAGGTATCTAGTGGTTAGTGATTGTTTGTTGGAATGCTGGTCTGACATAGGGAACCCTGTGTCAACACGAATCTTTTAAATATGATGAACATTGCAATGGACATCAGAAAGTGTTTCCAAGGGCGGATGCTAGATCCTCTGAAATTCAAGAAAGTGATGAGTCTGATTCAGAAATCTTCAGGGTTAAACGGCGGTTTTCAGCCAAGATGGAGCTGAGAAATTGGCATGATTCCCTGTCACAACTCGCACCACCGTGTAATATGGGCTTATAGAGTTGAATATTGATCAAGTAATTGCCGTTACGCTTGGTATCTTTTTGTTGTGTTTTAGTTTTCATTTGTGTTGGGTTTTCAATTTTGTATAGCTTTGATAATTTTCATATGTTATAGCTATCCTATGTATTTTCAAAATTTATATATCATGGTTTTATGCCTTGGCATATTTGATATTTTTAATGCTTTGCTTCTGAAATGAATAATTATTTATCCTCATTCTTTCTAAATGTTTTGCCATCTGGGGTGTACTCTAATTGCAAAAATAAATTTCCAGATATCATGGGTTAGGGTACATAGAAAGGATGAAAGCAAAAGGTTGCTTCTCTAATTTACGTGGTTCGTGTCCATTCTCATTTTTATAACTTTTTGGGAGCTTTAGCATAAAAGTTTAGTTGGTCATTTGACTCTTGAACGAATTTCCAGTATTTTCACAAAGGAAGACAAGTTATAGTAGAAATTTGCTATTGGGTGAGATTCTGTAATTTGATATTTGAAATGTAGCTGGTATTTTGGGAACCGAGAAATCTTGAAATAGGCTTTTCTGTTTCTAACAGGGTCTAAGATGATTAATCCTGCAATGTTTATGCATTTTAACATGCATTAACCATTAAGCCACTTGGTCTCTTGATGGAACAGATGTGTACAATTGGATATGCTATTTGTCCTTGTATAACTAGACAATTTCCTGAGTGATTATTGACATTATGATTAAGTTCACTTGGATGTCATTGTGACTTAAAATAGGTTACAATTTTCTGTAGATCCAAAATCAAGTGGAAGGCAAACACATGGGCGCAATTGTTCTGGATCTTTGCCCTAGACTTTGTATCGGCCCCTTTTTACTTGGTGATTTATTGACTCCTTTTCATGTTCAATTATTTTCCCTGAATTTAGCAAAGTTTTAATTTTCTTCTTTTGGGTTTTAATAGTAGTATTTTGATTTTGTGGTGCTTGCTGCATTAATTGTGGTTAGGATCATAGCCTTCACTCAAATTGAGCAGTAGCCAAACGGTTATGATATTGTTCACGTCAAGTACTATGACAAGGTTTGCTCTTAAAAGACTTCTACGTTATTTTGTTTCAATTGGTTGTTTGACGAATATATTTGTTTATATGGAGAGGATTTCGTCAATTTTCTTGCTTTTCATGTTAGCATTTGTCAATGAATGTTGAGGTATGGTGGAAAAGATGCACTTTGTTGTCAAGTCAGAGTAACTGAGCTCAAGCTTCCAAACCATATATAAACTTTTTTTCAGCTATTTTCTTTAGTTTCTTTTCATTTTCCTTATTTTCCATATGAATTAATGAAAATAGACAACAAATTGGAAACCATAAGAGGTTGGTTCTTTCGGCCAGATCATTCTTTTGTTCCTTTAATCGTGCATTCTCCTTTTATTTCGTTGATTTTTTCCCCTTTTTTTATTTTATTTTCTTCTAATTCAGATTTTTCCCTTTTATCCTTTTCCTTTCTTCTTTTGCAGATGAAAAAATAGACATCAAGTGCAAAGGAAGAAGAATATGAGTGGTTTATTTGGGCGTAATCAATTGTGTTTCCTTTGCGGTGCTGTCTTAATGGAAGCTAATTTTTTTTTACTTCCTTTTATTTCTTATTTTATTTTGAATTTCTTTATTATATATATATATTTTAAGTTATGGTCATATGAATCTTTGTTGTCTATTATTATTTTTTTTACCACTACATAGCCTTGTGAAGCTCAATGAAATAGCTTTGATGTACTGCCTTTTGCCTTCGATGTACTGGTTGAGGCTAACCTTTATGTATTATGGTTGATTTGTGGTTTATTGTTAAAATTATAACTTTTTTGGCACTATCTCTATTTGCTTCTTATATTTGCATATTGATTTAAAAGGTTTTAAGGCTCGATGAATTTTTCGTTTTTTTGTCAAGTCGACCTAAGTTACCAAAATTCTTCATAATATCTATTAAAAACTTCTATTGTGGGCACTCTAAAACCGCGCATTGCGCGGTTATAACCTGCTAGTTTATTTAAAACGGGGCGTTTTTTAGACACTTGCAGGGGAATGGGGCGGGGACGCTTCCCCCTCCCCATAACCGCTTCGTTGTCATTCCTAATACTGAAAAAGTTAGATATGAATTAATAGATATGGAAACTTAATAACAGCTCATCTTATTAGTTATCCAATAAAATAAAAATAATTGGTAACCCTAATTAAAAGTTAAAGTTAGAGGGATTGTGGTTTATATGGACTGCATTTTAAATATACATTTTAAAATATATTCTAAGATAACTCCAAAATTTGATATGCATTTCAAGATTAAATACATATTTTTAGAAACCTGTTGTTTGGATAAATTTGTGGTTTGGAAGATGAGAGTTAAATAATATTTGTTTAGTTACAATTTATTTATAACATTAATTAGCATTCAATTGATACATTATTAATTATATCTCATCATCCAAAAAAAAAGAAAAGAAAAGAAGAAAGATACTGACTCGGATCAGAATAGAATCTAGATGATAGCTATAATTAGTTAGTTAGTTATTATTATTTTTTAAAATGTTGTCTCACCAACAGGTCAAAACTAGATTTAGCTGGTTGACTAGAACTAGATGGACTAGGAGACACCTGAAAAAAAAAGAAGAAGAAGAAGAAGAAGAAGAAAGAAATTGGCTACAAGTTGATAGTGTTGAGTTTGTGGCTAGTGAATATTAAGAAGCAACAGATAAACGAGAAGGTGTGGGGTAGGCGAGGAGAGAAAAAAATAAAGATTATTATGAAGTAAACAACATAGTTTGAATGTGAAATGTTGTGTGAGATGCATTTTAAGAATACAACCAAATATATTTTTTGTTTGGAAAATATAAAAAATATATTTTAAGATTGTGATCTATACACACCCTTGGTCTTTAGACTCAAAAAGTATTGTGGCCAAGAAATATTGTTTGAACAAATTAATTCTAAGGTGGTCAATCCATCTTGATGCAATAGCCTAACACTTTTGATGTATTAATATAAAACAGACAAGCATCGGCTTTGTTATGAATATTAGTAGATCTCGCTTTTAGCCAGAGGACCTTAAATTAAATCATAAAACATCCCATGTGTTGTGGTCTAAAGCCTCAATTTTGAACATTTAAATTTTTGTTATTGAAGGTTCAAAATCAGAAAATTAATTCAAAATAAGTAATATTTATCTCGTTAAACTAACTAATACAATCAACAAAATTAAATAGTAAGCAAGAAAATGTCACATTAGTTCATCTAATAATTGACAAATTTATAAATTGAACTAGAAAATGGAGAATAACTGGGCCCTTGTTAACAAATGAGTGCAAAAACACCTATTTCATGGACATTAATTTCTTTAAAAATAGAAAAGGACAAAAATATGCTTTCTTTTTTCATGAAAAAAAAAAGTAAAAAACTTTTTAAATTAGGTTAATCTACTCAAATGCTAGGCCGTTATATCATATGTGTGCTGAATTTTTCATGAGAAAAAGCATAAGGAGAGCCCCCAATTTTCTGATTATTTATTAATGGAAAGCTTAACCTTGAAGATAAAGTAATAAATTTATATTTTAAAATATTTGCTCCTTATCTTTAAAAAACAATGGTAGAATCTTATGTTGTGAAATCAATATAATCTCTTACTAAATCAAGGGATATGACTCGCCTAATTAAGATATACGGCTTACCTTAACGGCCACCTTCCTTTTGCTGCTCTAGTAGCTTTTATTATTACTTTCTTGTAGATTCTTTGGTCCAATTAGATAAGATTTGCCAATCAACCTTGATCATTGGATATGAAATTAATCTCCTAGTTTATTGGTACTTTACTTCTGCAAATACTTGATAAGTTTGGTTGATCTACTTTCGCCAATTGTCTACTGGTACACAAATATCCCTTTCAAACAAATCCAAGATGTACTTTTGATGACAACATAAATGCCCCCCCGAAACATTTGCGTCAAAGTTGATGTCCATATAAATGTTTATATGAGATGCTTTCATTCAAAATTGACAATCTCACCACCAATTTTAGGCCTAATATAATAATCCCATTGATAAGAATGGGGAAGCACTATCTAAATAAACCTTGAATGAGAATTTTTATGTTATTTATTGGGATAAATGGAAGCTAATTATGTGTATTTTCATGTATTCTAAAAGTGCAAAGAAATTGAAAAGGAGTAATTGATGGGTGTCGAGTCCAACAAAATAAAAAGTCTTACTCAAAGTTATTTTTGTGAGTAGGGTCAGTTTCACATGGATCGATTGATTTATCTACTTCAAACAAAAACTGTAAATAAAGTGGAGGGAGGGGGATTTGTTTTGGAGATAAACTAAAACAGTTCAAACTAAAAATTAAAAAATATCAAACAATTAAATAAGAAGGAAATCAATAAGCAAAAGCTTCAAGTCAAAGCATAAATCTCAGCTTTGGCACAGGCAAGTGATCATCAATGCGAAGATAAATTTATACATTCATGAATAAATTGGTTATAGTTGTCAATACAAGCAACGACAACTAATTTCTCCTCAATTTATCGGTAACCAAAAGACATTGAATTATTTTCGTAGTTAATAGACAACCCTAAATATGATTATATAATTTAATCTATTAACAACATTAAGAATTAAAGATACCCAATTCTAACCAACAAACTCACAAGCGGATTTGACATTTTAATTAGCCATAGACTATTCAATTGATCAAATAGTGAACAGTTATTTAACCAAATAAGATAATCATGAACATTAAAGTACAGAAAATAAAAAAAATACCCATGAATAATATAAACACAAACTAAGCAAATTAGATCTTACAACCGATGTAAAGTTAGGGCCTTGATTATCCTTCAACTAGAAAAGAAAATTAGCAGCTAGCCATAAATAAGTTGCACTAGAAATTTAGAAAACAATAATAACGTACTAGTGTTGCCGTAAATGCTAGAAACTCTCTTAAATATATAGGAGTGATTGGCTGAAATTAGGTTTCCTAAAAGTTAGAAATAAATCCAAAACCTAACCCTAATATAATTTCCTAAAAGTCAAAGTTTCCTATTACTATAAAATTGCCTATTATCACTGCATAATAATAACAATAACAAAAACATAGTTTCCAAATTATTCGTCAAACTGTAGCTGTAATTCCTGTAAGTTGGCAGTACATCAATTCTGATTGCATGCGCCCACATCAATCTACTAATTCTTCAACTCTTTTCAACTTCAGAAAATGCGCCCACATCTTACTCCACATGGCTAAAATTGCTCTTTTTAAACAGCAAAAATTCCAAAGTCCTCTTTTGATGCACCTAGTACAAATTGTAGTCAAAATCAACTAACTAGTGCAATATTTTATCAATATAAGAGAGAATTATTTTAAGAAATTGGCAATGTTTTTGTTATTGAGAAAAGGAAATTGTGGAACTTGTATTTTGGTAGTAATTTCCAAACCAGTTCTTGGTTTGGAATAAGAACTAAGTTCTTTTCCTATTAGTATTATTATTTGATTAGTGATCAATTAATATCTTCTACTATAAACAGAGGGCATGGGATATCGAATATACAAGAATTCACAAGGAGATAAAGAGTTATTGGTAGGTGAGAAAAGAAGTCCTAGGGTGTAGGCGTGGTATACAAGGTTATTCTTGTATTGTCTTTCTTTCATAATAAAGAGCTATTTTTTTTGGGTGGAGTAGGATTGAAATTCAAACCGGACCACGGTAAATTTGTGTGTTTCTTATAGTTCGTGCTATTTTTATTATTTCATTGAATTGCTTTGCTCTTCAATTTTTCAATAATTAGTTTGTTTTCACTCATTGATTTCCAACATTGGTATTAGAGCCAGATTCAACCAGAGTTAACTATTGAAATTTAAGGAATTATTTGCAACCATTACGTTGGGGAATTCTCAATTTAATATTCAGTAATTTAATAGAAAAATAAGTTTCACTCTTTAGGAAAGAAGGGTGAAAGATATCTTAGTCCAACAAGGTTTGGCAAAAGCATTGGAGGAGGATAGTGCAAAGCCAGTGAGCATGAAGAGTGAAGAGTGAGAAGAATTGCAATCGAAGTTTGTGAGTGCAATTTGACTCCACATTCCGCACAACATTATTAACAATGTGACTAATGAAAAGGATATTGCACCAAAATACTAGGCTAAATTGAAAAATTTTTACCCAGCTAAAAACTTGTCCAATAAGTTACATCTAAAGCGGCAACTTTATAGGTTTAAGATGGAGAAGAGTGGTAATCTTTGGCTCACATGAATGTGTTCAATGGAATTTTGGATTAGTTCCAAAAGGTTGGCATTAAAATTCAGAAAGAAGATAAGACCCTATTGCTTCTTACCGCAGTCCCTAATTCTTAGAAAAGTGTGGTAACGGCATTAAAATTCAGAAAGAAGATAAGACCCTATTGCTTCTTACCGTAGTCCCTAATTCTTAGAAAAGTGTGGTAACAACCTTACGTTATAGCAAGGCACTTTAGAACTCAAAAAGATAAGAGTCATCTTTGCTTGATCATGAAAAGCAAAAGTAGGCAAGCGAAAATGATTATGTCAAAGAAGCTATTAGGGTTGTTTGAAGGGAGAATCAGAAAGGGAAGATACTTGATGGTGAATCTAGTGAATCTAATGCAGGTGGTTTAAGGAAATTGTTAGGAAATTGGCAATGATTTCTTTCTCTTTCTTTTTCTCTTAAACATCAATCATATCATTTCATAAAATAAATGAATTGTACAAGTGGTAGCCAAAAAAGGAAAATGCGATAACAGTTAAAGAAAATCGCTGTCTCATTGATTACAAGACTAACTAGTCTATGACTAACTACCATATATTAATCTATACACACTAATGTCAAAAACATTGCACAAAAATTGATATCTTCAGATATAGTGGAAACAGCTAACTTCAAATAAATTACTAAGCATCCGCACTATATCCTGTACCTCAATTGCAATCTAGTCATAATTATTCTGTAGAAGATTCTACCTAACACTATAGAAGAGGAAACAAACATCCTTAAACAAAACCAAAATGCAAATGGACTAAACAAAAGCCAAGAAAGCCATTCTTCCTTCCTTCGCAAAGAAATCAAAATCCAAATCCAATAAGGCTAGCAAAATTTCCAATCAGATAAAGAAACAGCAACAAAAATTCCACTCCATCAAGCAATGATATAATCTAGGAAATATATTTGAGCCAAAGACCAGTCCAGCAAGAACAAGCTATAAATTACATTCCATACCACCCAAAATATTCCCAAACAAAAGACCAACAATGAAAAGGTACCAAACAGTCCTCCTTTCAGAGTAGAGAAAATAGAAAGTAAAGGAGAGAAAAATTAGCAAGAGTAAAAAGCATCCAGAGTTGAAGCAGCAATAAATTTCCATTCCATCATTCAAGTATATAGTCCAGCAATAAGAATAAAAAAGACTAGAAAAATCTATTTGAGTCATCAAACCATATAGCTAAAATAAAAATAAAAACCAAAGATTCCAGTCCATTCCAGGCAGAAAAGTCCAGCATGCAAACTAGATATTTCTGAGATTTCTGAGTTCAAAACCAATAACAAAAATTCAGCAAGTATCCAAATCAAAATACCCAACAGAAGCAAGAGAAAATAAAGGTGAGTAAGAGTAAACTATAATTCGATAGTGTAGAAACTTTCCTCAAGAACCATTTGGAATACCAGTCCGACAAGGAAGAATTCGATGTCCCACAATAATGTCCCTACTTTTTCTACTTTCTTTTTTGATCAAAGCCACCACAATATAAGTAGCAAAACTCTCCAGAAGGCACCTTCTGTCAAGTTTAAGTAGTAGTACAAAAGTATATTAACCATAAGTTTCCCAATTACAAACACAACACCTAAACATACCTCTAAGTAGTAAAATATAGTCATGTGTAGGACAAAAACAAATATAGGATATATTCTAGTGGAATAACCAAACTGGACAAAATATAACAGCATTATCTTTGTTTTTTTTTTATCCTTTTTTTTCCCTTTTCCTTTTTCTTGTTTTCTTTCTTCTTCTCTCTTTTTTTTTCTTTCTTTTGCTTTTTCCTTTTCTTTCTTTGGTTTTTAATTTTTTCCTCGATTCCTTTCTTTTACCCCTCCTCCTACACTACGTGATGAACAAAAACAAATGCTTCACTACACTAATTCAAACAAGAAGCCAAAACATCTTAACACATTCCAGAAAGTAGGACCCAATAATTTGGTATGTGTGGGAAGATTAAAAAACCATAAGTATATGCAAATATATATAAACATTTAGATGGATAGTTGTCCAAAACTTTTATAATAATTGGACTATGAGAAAAACAAATCTGAACAGTTTTATTAGCACTATGAGTTTTCCTTTTTTTTGTTTTTTTTTCCAACTCGCTTTGGCCTCTTTTTTCCTTATGTGGCCCTTTTTACCTTTCTTTTCCTTGGAGTATACATATTCAACTCATAGCGACTAACCTGTTATGCCTGCAACAATCCTTTAGCAAGTGTACTTGGTATCAAGTTTCCATCAGTTGGGTTCCATAGTTCAAAACACCATGGAGTATAGCCATTTGTCATCCTTCCTGCATTACCCTTCCTAGCAGCTCAGTCTCCTGCTTATGTGCGATAACAATCAAAAACAGGAAGAAAGGATAGTTAGTCATTTATGTAAAATCTCCAATCCTGTATAATAAGTAAAAAACTGAATACTAACACCAAATGGCAACTAAATAGATAAGAATATAATAATAATAATAATAATAATAATAATAAGATGCAATTTTGTTCAAGAATTCTGCTCAGCCCCTTTGAAAATCTCTTTATACTCCTGCCATTCCAAAACTGCCTGATCCACCACTTCCTTAGTTGATTTACTTGTCCTCTCAAATAGCCAAAGATTTCGTGTCTTCCACAACATCCATAGGATGTATACTGAAAAGTTCAATCTGCCATTTTCTATTGAATTCTTTCCCAGCTTGCTCAATGTTTCCCACTAGTGCCGAAAACAAATGCTTTTCACCCTCAAACCATCCCATTTCACCGGAGAGATTCTCTATGCCATCTTTGCCCTAGCACATGTAAAAAAAACACATGCTTAATGGTTTCCTCATAATCCCCATAGATACTGCATATGGAATCAGACATAATTCTTCTTTTGGTCAACTCCATTTTGGTGAGCAGAATTCCTTGACAGCAGCACTATAGGAAATGCTTCAGTTTTCCTTTAATCTAAAGAGTCCAGATTTTCAACCACATACGCTTAGCTGACTCCAAACCATAACTACTGGTAGCTATATTTAACTAAGCTCTTTGCTATTCCACCACAAGTTGATAGGCAAAATGAACCGTGAATTGTCCTTTGCTGTCGTGTTGCCAATTAACTTATCTTTTCTTGCTTCTTGACTTAGTGGGATTTTAAGAATTGCTTCTGCATCCTCAGGCTGAAATAGATTTTTTATCAAACTTTGATTCCATTGTGCTACCTCTTCCATCATCAATTGATGGCACCAAGTGATTGATACTTCGTTGTACTCCTTTGGTAAAGGCCTGAAATTTGCTCTATGTGCCAGCCATGAAGACTCCCAAATTCTTATTGATTTGCCATCCCCCACTTGATATCTCATCCTCATTTCCAATATATATTTTGCACCCATCCAACATCTTCACAACCAAGATGCATTATGTTGAACTTTGGCTTGCATTAACTTTCCTTGGGGAAAATATCGTGCTTGCATCACTCGGCTCATCAGCAAGTTAGGGTACTAAATTAACCTCCACAATTGTTTGGCTGGCAAGGAATAGTTAAACAATTGTATATCTTGAAAACCTAGTCCTCCCGTACCTTTTGGAGTTGTTAACTTGGACCATGCAAGCCAGTGAATTTTTTTACCATTATTTGCATTAAAGCCCCACCAGAAATTTGATGTTTCCCTACTCAAAACTTTGCATATTCCAATTGGTAGTTTGAAACATGACATGACATAAATAGGTAAGGAATTAAGGACTACTTTTATGAGGGTTTCTTTACCTAACTTGATCAAAAATTGGGTTTTCCAGTTATCGATTCTTCGTCTGGTAGATTCAATAACATAGGCAAAAACTTCTTTCTTGGATCTGCCAATAACCAAGAGCAGTCCTAAGTATCTTGCGCTCTTTTGTTCCTTTATACCATCTAAGGCTTGAATGATTGCATCTTTAGCACTTCCTTCTATGTGCTTGTTGAAAAGAACAGAAGATTTAGTCAAATTAATTAACTACCCTGATGCTACACAATAATCTTCCATAATCCTTCTGACGTGTTGAGCTTGCTTCACTGTAGCTTCACAGAAAAGTAAGGAGTCATCTGCCAAAACAAAAAAGATGAGTGAGAAGTGGACCTTTACGACACAATCTCATCCCTAGGTATGTACCCTCGCTTATAGCCTCTCTAATCAAAGTTGAAAAGACTTCCGAAATGATTATGAACAAATAAGAAGATAGCAGATCTCCTTGCCTAATAACCTTGTGGGCTCCACATATCCACTGACCTGACCATTTATGTTAAAAGAGAAAGATGAGGTACTAATGCAATTTATAATCCAGCCTATAAACTGTCCAGAAAATCCCATTTTAGTTAAAACTTGAGATAAAAAAAAAAAACCCCACTCAACCCTATCAAAAGCCTTTATTATGTCTAATTTTAAGGCCATATAACCCCTTCTTGATCGCTTAAGACTATTAATATGATGTATGCATTCATGCGTGATGACAACATTATATTTGATTTGCCGTCCAGGAACAAAAGTAACTTGACTTTCATGTATGCAACAATGGAGGCAAACTTTCATTCTTTCAACTAGAATCTTAGAGGTTATTTTGTAAACCACATTACATAAACTTATTGGCCTATAATGAGCAATTTGGGTTGGGTTCTTTATTTTGGGGATGAGAATAATGAGTGTATGGTTAACACTTTTGAGCATTTTGGTATGGATAAAAAAACTTTTAATAGCAAAAATAATATCTTTTTGAACTATATGCCACTAATGTTGGAAGAAGAGGGGAGTCATACCATCTGGCCCTGGGGTCTTATTTGGGTGCATGCCAAATAAAGCATTCCTAATCTCAACATCCTCAACTGGTTTGGTGAGCCGCTGATTCATGGCACTTGTGACCATTTTCGGGATGCCTCTCAAGCATGGCTGGTCGTTCCTGGAAAATGAAGTAGTAAAAAGAGTTGTGTAGAAATTCGATACTTCCTCCCAGATGTCCTCTTGACTTTCACAAATCCCTCCAGTATCCTTCACCAGCCTGCCAATCTCATTCGATCATCTTCATTGTACTATATATGCATGAAAGAAACTTGTGTTTTTATCACCCTCTTTAAGCCATTGAATGCGGGATTTTTGGTGCCAATATTGTTCCTCCTCTCTATACGCTTTGTGGAGATCCCCTCTCAAAGTCTTCTAAGTTTGCCAATCCCTTATTACCCTTGTTTGGCTCATCAATTCCATTTTCCCTTTGAGCTCAGCTATCCTTCCAGCCTCATTAGTATGCTCATTTCTGGCCCATTTCAGCAGTTCAGCTCTACATTGTTTGATTCAACCAGTTACTTGATACATTGGGGTTCAAAGTTGTGACATGTTCCATGCTTTCTCCATTATTACTGTTGCTCCCTCCCGTTGAATCCCTCATTTATCAAAATAGACTCTTCTCTTCTGTCTATGACTACCCTGATGTATATCCAATAAGAGTAGAGAATGATCGGATGACTGCATTTCCAAGTGTTTGACTTCCGCAATAGGATATTTGAGCATCCAGGCTGCTGATCCAAAAAATCTGTCAAGCCTTTTTTCAACAAAACCTTCTTGCGTCCTATTGTTTACCCATGTGAATTTTCTACCAATAAATCCTAAGTTCGTTATTCCCATGTTCTGGATGAAACCCCTGAACATATGAAAACTAGCCTCGGACAGAGGTTGACCTCCTATTTTCTCTGTATTATCAATCAGATCATTGAAATCCCCACCCATAAACCAGCTATATTCCCACTGTTGACCTCTGACTTAGGGATGGGTACTTGCATATACAACCCAAAACTTCTCTTGTTCACTTTTTTTCTGAGCTTGGATTTCAAAACACTATTGATAGCACTTGATTTACTATAATTTTATCATTCTAAAAAAATAAAAGGCCACCACTTTTTCCCCTTGGATTTACATTTTTTCTATCTGTCCTGTTTGTGAAGATTTTTGCATACCATTTGAATAAATGGTGCTTTTTTTTTAGTCTCACATACAAAAACTATATCCGGGAGGTGGAATCTAAGCATTTCCTTGAGCTGAGAAATGGTAGAGGACCCTCTAGACCTCTACAATTCCAGACACAAGCTTTCATTTATCCCCTTGGGGCCATTTAGGGCTGGCTTCCTCCACCTGCAGATTGCTTCTGATAATGCCTTAGTTCCTTCTCTTCTGACTTCCTTCCTTTCCCCGCTCAAAATCTATTGGGTCTGTTTCATCTCAAAGGATTCATTTTTTTTCCTCCCCTGCACCACTATATGGCTGTATCGAGCTTGGAGTACCTGTTTTTTGTTGACCTCTTGTAACAACTACTCGATGCCATTTTCTAGTTTGCACCCCTGGTGCTATGCTCACCATTCCAGAAACTGCCTATTCCGTGACTTTAGTAGCCTCATGCCCATGGCTTGAGGCAAACTCATGAGTCATTGGGACATTAACAAGATTCTGATCAAGATCACGGGCTTTACTGTCAAGATCTCCCCTCCCTGGCTCCAGTTCCATTTGATTATTCCGATTTTCTTGCCCCCCTTCATGTTCCTTTCCATGGTCCAACACATGTCCCAATTTGGATAAGTCCCCCCTTCAGTGAGGAACAGTACGGTATCACTTTGTTGTCCCAAAGGACCTTGAGAGCTATGCAGCCCCTGATGCTTATTTACAATCCCTACCAAATCTATGGCACAACTGTCCTGAACTTGATTAACTTGAGAGAAATTTTTTGTAACTCTCTCAGCCAGTGTGTTTGGCTTCTTTGCTGATGGATTTTGGCCTCCTTCATTAGTTCCATGGCTAGACATTTTGTGGATGATTGTTGGAAATTTGTATCCTCGGCTGGCTTTATGAACTAAACCCCTTATCTCCATCCCCAATTCGACTAGAATCTTTGTGTACTTCAGCTCTAAGCCATTCTCCATACTAACCTTCAGTTAAGGTATTGGCCTTACAATCCTCATTGTGGTTCCAGCATGACAATTCCACATGACCAATTTTTCCGCAGTAAAAACAGAAGTTCATAAGTTTCTCATATTTGAAAATCACCCAACAATTTTCATCATAAAGCTTTATTTTCATACCTATTGGTAATGGTTGATCCAAGTTAATAGTGGCATATAGTTTGAGAGAGTGACCATCTTTACTACCCGTTTCAAGAATCACAACATCCCACACATGCTGGAATAATTTTCCCAGTTTCAGCCCCGTATCTTGGAACATCCAATGACTTGGGATATTCCAGACTTGTATCCACATGTCTATGGTGTTGAATTCCTTTGTGTTAATGTTTAAAGTAGGAGTCCATTCTTTAAGAATCGAGCATTGTTGATCGAATGACCATTGTCTACTGTTAAGCACCCTTCTTTTGTCCTCCTGGCTGGAAAAAAAAACTGAAAAAGATTAGATCCCCGCTTGATTACAGAAAAATATCCTTTTGTTGGCCAAATTTTGCCTAAAGTAGTCTTTAACCCCATAAAATTAACTCTTTTTGCTCTAAATATTTTGCCAACTAAACTCCTTTCACACTTGTCCTTGCTCAATACAACATTGTGCTCTTGTATCTCAATCCCTAGCTCCTCAACCGTCAAGAGTTTACACTGCTGAAGCTTTTTCGATTAAATCTTCCGCCATTGGATAGTGAGACTTTTTCACAAACAGGTGATGGGCTAACCTTTGAAAAGAGAAGCTTGTTATTGTTAAAACGCGAAACAACCGGTTTAGCCACAAAGCAGAAAGGACAAGCAAGAGCAAACAATGAAAATCTTTGCTAGATATGTACTCAACAAAACTGCATTTGACACAAGAAAGACACTTGACTTGACACTCTACTGAATATAAACTATAACAGTGTAAAAGGGTTCTTTTTTTTTATGTATATGCTGTGAAAAGATTCCTAGATTTGTAGTTTACCCAACAGGCAAGAAGATTAACAAGATCAAAACAGCCTCCATCTAGAGGACAAATTTCTCATGGCAAGAGAAAGGAATACTCTACAGGAGAGGCGAGGCCTTACAATGTTTCTTTTGCAATGATTTGTTTTTGGGAAAAGGAAATTGTGAAACTTGTATTTTGGTAGTAATTTCCAAATCAGTTTTTCATTTGGAATAGGTACCAAGTTCTTTTCCTATTAGTATTATTATTTAATTAGAAATCAAGTAATATCTTCTACTATAAATAGGGGGCTTGGAGTGCCAAATATGCAAGAATTCCCAAGGAGAGAAATAGTACTTGATAGGTGAGAAAGGGAGTACTAGGGTTTAGACTTGGTATACAAGGTTTTTTGTTTTTCTTTTTTTTTCGTTCATAATGAAGAGCTATTTTTCTGGATGGAGTAGGCTTGAAATTCAAGCCAACCATGGCAAACTCGTATATTGCTTATAATTCATGATTCTTTTATTGTTTTATTAAATTGCTTTGCTCTTAAAATTTTCAATAGTTGGTTTATTTCTACTCATTGATTCCTAACAAATTACTTATAGTAATTTACATATTAATCATCCTATATATAATTTGGGAAAGAAACTAAAAAAAAAAAATCGAGGTGTGAAATATGCATGAATGGAATGGAAAGTTTCAACATTAAAATTCAATAGTGTATCTCTACATTTACTTAACTAAATGAGGAGATTTTAGATGTATTAGAAAGTTCTTTGAAGTTTCTACAAGTTTTTTGTTTCGAGTTTTCTATTAAATTAGTTGGGATCTAGATAAAAATTGAGGTCAAAATAAATATATCACGAGGCTAGTTGATAATTGATAAATTTTGAAAGATGAGGCATATCTTGAGTTAAATAAGGGGAAATTTGCAAAAATAGCACCTTTTCACATGCCTTAATGAAATATAGTAGCTCTTAAAAATTTCTTGCCAAAATAGTAGGTCAACGTAGTTTGATCAAGTGAAAAGACCTAAATGCCCCTATGTACAAAAGATGAGAAACATCACACCTAAAACGACGCTTCATTCTTTCACTTCATCACATCTGTTATAATTTCTCTATCCATTCTTCTTCTTTATTCATCGATTCAACATCCCACTTTACACAATCTATAGTCGTCTGCATCAATGGCACGTACGCGAGGAGATACGATAAGTTAGGATTTTGTTTGATTTTGATGTAATCCCAATTGCGATTGGTAAGAAAACATAACAATTGTCGTATCCTATCACATAGAGTTCTTTTTGTTTAAATTTAAACTGAGTTTACATGAGAAATTGGTCGAGCATGGGTTGAAAAGAGTCAAAAAAATTTCACTATTTCTCGAGCACCATGTCGAGCACGTGCTCAAAATAATCGAATATTAATGAATGATAAATACTTATCAAGCACCTACTCGAGCATGCCTCAAGCACTTAATTGTGCTTGAGCACTTACTCCAGCACGTACCGAGCATCTAATTGAGCACTTACTCGAGCATGGGTCGAGCACTTAGTTGTGCTTGAGCACTTACTCGAGCACGTACTAAGCATCTAGTCGAGTAAGTGCTCGACCCGTGCCCGAGTAAGTGATTAGATGCTCGGTACGTGCTCGAGGCATGCTTGAGTAGGTGCTCGACAAATGTTCATGATTCATTAATGCTCGATTATTTTGAGCACGTGCTCGACATAGTGCTCGAAAAGCAGTGAAAATTTTTCGACTCTTTTTGGACCTATGCTCGACCAATTTCTCATGCAAACCTAATTCAAAATTTAAAAAAAAAACACTATGTGATAGGATATGCACAATTGTTATGTTTTCGAACCAATCGCAATCGAGATTACATCAAAAATCAAACAAAACCCCAACTTATCGTATCCCCTTGCATACGTGCCATTGATGGAGACGACTATGGATTGTGTGAAGTGGGATGTTGAATCAATGAAGAAGGAAGAAGAATGGATAGAGAAATTCTAACAGGCGCGATGAAGTGAAGAATAATGAAACGTTGTTTTATGTGCGAAGTTTCTAATCTTTTGTAAATAGATAGGCATTTAGGTTTTTTCATGCAGTTAAACTACGTTGACCTACTATTTTGGAAAGAAATTTTGTTCAACTGCTATATTTCATTAAGACATGTGAAAATGTGCTATTTTTGCAAATTTCCCTTAAATAAGTCCTATTTCAATGATTTTTAAAGCTATGAAAAATAAGAGGGAAAACTACCACTTTCATAAGGAAGTCAATCTAATTATACTTTGAAAAGCCTTAAAAAGTCAACTTAAAAGAGTTTCAATGCAGAGTCACTTCATGCTATGTCAGAGTGCCAACTTCACTTTAGTCAAGTTAGCATAAGTCATCCTCCCGATATGTAAGTGTGAAAATGATGGTGATTTTTTATTCATTGACTTTCCTAGATGTTCTCATTTTAAGTTGGGTCACTTGTTGTGAAGTCCTTTATGTCTTAATTCCTATAAAGACCCACCTTAGGGATAATTTCCATGACTTTTGTATTCTAAAACACAAAATTAGATCGTAGCAGCTAAGTTAAGTTTTTCTTCCATAACTTTGAAAGGTAAAAAAAAAATTCATTTTGAAGATTTTGTCTTTTGACTTAAAGTTGAATTTATAGTGTTGATTTTTCCTTACTAAGGGAAGGCTCTTTCACTTTATGCTTGAGTCTTATGTTCAGCTTATTTAATTTAGTGGTTCTTTCTCTAGTTTTGTATCGCTAAATTTCTATATATACTTTCTAAGAATTGATGATAGGTAGTTGATATTTATTTATGTCACATTGATCTATATTATGGATCATGTGAATTAATGTTTAGTATCATGTTTTGAATGTCATGCATGCAATTTATTGGGCAAATAAATTGCATATAATGGGTTTTTTTTATGTGTTCTCATAGATTTATACAAATGCTTGGACCTTGATACATTTGAATGATAGTAACTTTAATTTAGCAATAGGTAAAATGAATTGGTGGGCCTAATATTTTTAGGTTCTCATTTTATAAGGTTTCATAGAATAGGAATACTTGCTATTCTCATTCAATTCTAGCAACTGTAGCACTCTCTAGTAGGCCTAAGCATGTCGCATATAAACTTTAAATAAAGCCATAGTTGATATACATTTTCAGTCAAATCCATTAAATATGTATAACCATTTTCAAAACATACATATTTACTCAATGGATCGCAAAACAAACTTACAAAATTCATCACTTTGAAAATATTAAGCTTGCAAATATCCCAATTCACATATTGGTCCGAATAACAAGTACCAATCCTAACTATTTATCCCGTTAGATAGGTTAAACATATCATAAATGTCTAACTTTTATCCTTTTAGAAGGAAGTTAATTCATAAAAATGTGGAAAATGTTTCCTCAATAGCCAATCAAGCATTCAAGAGCTCAACGAAAACGTTTAATTCAGTAATACGAAAACAATTTGTCACAACACAATTTACATATCAGAAAAATTCATTACAATACACCATACTCATCCCATTTATATAATAATTACAAATTTTCTTCCATAAAACTTTATTTGAACCATTTACTAAAAATTTCCAAAGAGCACTGGAACTACTTACCTCAATGCCCTTCTTAAGATTCAAATCTAGTATAGATACTCAAATTGCTCTTCTCTTCCTGTGCCCAAAATAATTTCACACATTTAGTGTTAACTCTAAACACATGTTTCTAAATATTTTAGCTAACTTTGCCCTTATCCAAATCTAAAAGAACCTAAAAACAATCTTGATTTTCATGGAAATTACAAACGTAAGACTGATTTTGTAGTTCATGGCTAAAAGTTAGGGAAAGTTACATATACCCCCCTAAGCTTTCTTTTTATTGCCAATTGAACCTCGTGATTTGTCAAAACTACCAATACCCACCTGAGGTTTAAAAATGTTTAACATTTACCTCCCTGAACATTGTTTATATCATGAACAGTAACTTTTTCATTATTGTTAATGAATGGTACATGAATAGTAAAATATTTTAAAATTTGGGTAAAATTGCCCTTAATACCCTAATTATTAATTTGTATAAAAAAATACTTATAACTGACATTTACCTTAGAAATAAAAATAAAAATTATACATATTCATTTGTATTAAAGGCAGAGTACGCAAAACGGGAATAAAAATAGAAGATTGACTTATATAAAAAAATTTGAATTAATAGAAGCGTAAAAATCAAATCTATCAATGAAAAAAAAAGTATAGTATAAAAATTTTTAAAATTCATTTTATAGTCAAATCTACCAAACTAATAAAATAAAAATACATATATTTTTTCATACATACCATACATTTTTTATTCGTTAATAGATTTGATTTTTACGCTTCAATTAATTCGAATTTTTTTATATAAGTCAATCTTCTATTTTTATTTTCTTTTTGCATACTCTGCATTTAATATAAATGAATATGCATAATTTTTTTTTATTTTAGGGTAAATGTCAGTTATAAATTTTTTTATACAAATTAATAACTGGAGTATTAGGGGTAATTTTATCCAAATATTAATTTTTTACTATTCATGATACTGTTGTTTATGAACAGTAATGGAAAAGTTACTATTTATGACAGAAATAGTGTTCAAAGAGATAAATATTAAACGTTTTTAAATCTCAAGAATATTGATAGTTTTGACAAATCACATGATCCAATTGATAATAAACAGAAACCTCAAGGAGATATATGTAATTTTTCCTAAAAGTTATTCTATAACAAATTTGGACATTAGTGACTGATCTCTATTTGTCACTAAAGTCATTAACCTAACAGCCACCATTTTTTATGTCGATTCTGTTTTTTTGACCTTTTCCTTTTGTTTCTTTCTGAAAGCTAAAACTTCCACTCTTGCTTTCACATACAAAGCCATCATAGAAATTTATGTTTTTTTCTTCTTTTTTTTTTTCTTTATTTTTCCGCCTAAAAGCCATAACCTCCTCTACGGCTTTCCCACATGCAGTCGTCCATTCTTTATGATTTTCAAAGAAAATTCTGTCCCGAACAATTCAATCCTTAGATTAATTAATTGTTTGACAAAATTCAACCCAACAGTTTATTTAATCCAAGACAAATCGAATCAATCCCATAGTCATGAACTAGAATCATGGAAATTTTTCGACCCCTACATATTCAATTGAACTAGCAATATATACAGCAATAAATGATCATAATTATCTATACTTTTGTTTCCGTGATGAAAATTTTCTTCCTTCATTGCCTCCTTGATTCGCCTGTACCGTCTCTCTATTCATTGACAACCAAGAACGTTAGACATAAATCGTACAATATTTTCTACCCTAACTAAAATATTAACTTTCTTCTTTTCTATATATATTTTTTTTCATAAGTAATCCTTTTTAGTATAACATATTTAATATTTACCCCCACTAATTAAGAAAAATTAAGTTTTCGATATTATAGGTAGTTATTACAAATATTATTTCTTAATAAATTTTTTTGATGTGGAATAATAAAAAATTGTGTCTTACTCTCAAGCTTATAGTTTCTTTTGTTTATAGCATATACAATTGTACATGATCCACTTCGATAAACCTAAGCATAGTTTAGTGACTAGATTTTATGTATTAGGTGGTCAAAAAGGGTTTTTACAATCTTATATATATTTTTGAATTATTCTAATTTCATTGTAAAAGATAGGGTTATTTCATGAAGGGAAAATTTAATATAAAGTATTAAAACTAGTATCCAATATTGATTTCCTAAACACTAACAAACCAACTATATAATAAAATCCCTCGACCAATCCAATATTAGTCAATTGGTTTTGAGCTGGATACTTAATGGTTATCGAATCCAACAAAATGAAAATTCGTACTTTTGGTCAATTAGTTTTGAGCTGGTTTTGATTATCATTGCAAAGGAAAGCATATACATCTGAAAATATATTGGTTATAATTATTAAATACGTCTCGAAAATTAATCTATTCTTATTTAGTCAACAGCTAAGAGACACTCGTTGATCACTTCCTATTGATTAGACAACCCTAAATACAATCATAAAATATAATCAAACAATTAAAACAATTAAACAAGTATTAAAACAATTAAACAATTATGAATTTAACATTTTAATTGACAATAAACTATTTCAATGATCAAATATAACTAGCAGTTATTCAATCAAACAAAATAATCACACATAAGGAAGTGTAAGAAATAAATAAATACACATGAATTAATAGGACACAAATAAATCAAATTATAACTCATAATTATTGTCGAATGAAGATTTTGATTATCTTTCAATTAGAAAAAGAGTTGTGTTCCTTCCCATGGAGGAAAATTTTACAAAACAAAATGAGGGTTCTAAGAAAAGAGAAACAGAAGATAGCATACATATATTGGTTGGCTCCTAGCCTACATATAGTTGCCATCCTGATTTGTTGTTAAAAAGAAGTTCCCTAAAAGAAATGAGTAAATTAAAGCTCTAATCCTAATCAACTTTTCTAAAACAATTAGTTCCTAGTAAGAATAGGACTATCTATTACTTTCACATAGTAATAATAATATAAAAACAGTCTTGTATAAAATCTTTAAGTTCTATCCCTCAATTCCTATCCATGGCAAAATATCACTTTAGACGGAACATGCCAGTGTGTTCTTTCTAGTAATTTTCACGTCAGTGCCCCCATTCAAGTTATAAGAAGCTCAAATTCCTCAAAGCAGCATGTCATTTGGCTATAAATCCTTCACTTGACAATTCTTCAAATACCAAAACTAGAAAGTATGCAGTCAAATTCCTTCGTTACAACACAATTAACTCCAAAGTCTAATTTAATGCACTTACTACAAAAATATAACCTAAATTAAGCAATTAGTGCAGTATATTACTAACATTATAAAGAAATATTCACAAATACTATGCTTGCATACACATTCTATCAACGCTCAGCCTTTCTAATACAAAAATTAAAGCAAATCCTGAAAATTTAATTTGAAAACAACATTTAAAAAAAAATCCAAAGAAAATTTGAAACTGTAAGAAATAAAATTCAGTAAATAACATTGTGATAATTTAAACAAAGGCTCCTAGTTTTTATATGTTGAACCTTTGGGATTAGAATAGAGACATCTATAGTATGTCTAATATTTCAATTTTAATGGTTTCTGACACCATTTTCAAAATGTTGAGTGTAAAATTTAGTACTACTTATGAAGTAATGAATATTTTGTTCATAACTGAATAATATATCATCTAATGTTATATTGTGAACATAAATTATTTCTTTTTTGGCTTTTTTGGAAAAAAAAAAAGAAAGATGGTTAAATTTTCTACGTAATGAAGAAAACAAAACTTCAATATTTGGAAAAGTGAATTTTGAACCCTAAAATAGAAAGTTTATGTGAACATATACATAGATGAAGTTGCATAGGCATGAAATGACATTATCATCAATGGAGAATAAGCGTACCATTTGTACAGAAGGGAAACATATTTATTCAACTCTTTCTAGCCAATCACTAATTACATTCTATAACTTAATTTGTTCTTTTAAGTGGCTTATTAATTTTTTATTTTATTTCAAATTATTAGATTTAAGTAAGTATGAGAGTTGTAAATCTCAAATTTCTGCTTTTTTAAAAGGTGAATTTCGTGGAAAAATAAAGAAAGAATGTGAAATATGTAATTTGAATAACTCACGAGCATTAATAAAATATGTAAGGAGAATTATTATAATACTACATCAATACATAGATGCAAGTTAAGAAAATAATTAAAAAGCTTGACTTAATATGGCCTAGATTCGAATTACCAGGTCTTCCCTCTTACTATCACAAACATCAAAATATCAGATATAACTATTTCGTAGATCGTGCTTCTCTATGGTGGAAGTTGGAACATACTACAGTTGGCGAGCAAGGGATCAGCAATATGTAATATTGCTAATAGTTTGATGAATTTATGTCTTTAATTAAGATACAAAATTTCACTATAATTCATACGTTACAGGGTAGACAAGAGATTAAGTTTTTCAGGATCGTGGTTATCATGAAAGAAATTGTAAGTACATGAATCCAAACAAAGTCCTCCCTCATTTTCCAGTAAAAATGCTATGCTGAGAGTCACAAGCAATCAGGTAAAATGATGTTAGGAAAGTTTCAATTCAATTGGAAGACATGGATTCCAAACATCTAAGCTTCAACTTCATGTGGTTATAGCTTGCCTCTGCACAGCAGTAAGCCAGTAACTGTATGTGTACTTCAGAAATCTAAGCGTGATGCTCTATGTAAAGTTACAAAATTTTGCCTATCTCTCAATATACAACTAAATAATGAAGGGCCATTTCCAGTGGCTAACAAGCATTCCTAGTCAATCGAGAAGTTAGATCAGTGAAAATGTCTTCTCTGCAAGGGATTGTCAAAGCCCCCATTATTGGATTATCAAAACCAAATTCTTCTTCGGCTTGGCTCAGCAATTCTTGGAATGAGAGCTGGTTAAGGTAAGCAATGGGAATCACGTATCGTTTCTTTTCACTTTCACCCACATAAACTGCAAAATACCCCCTTGGAACATCCATTGATGTTGCAACTGCCGCATCATCAATCCCTGCATGAGAAGACCGCCTCAGGAGTTGCTTAGCTTGAATAATGCGAGGCAGACTGATGGCCATTTTCTCTACAATGCTTAAATTCTTGTATATCTCAACTGGACAAAGGAATAAGCACTGGTTAATGTATTTTGAAGACTTGTGTTTATCTAACAAGTTACAAGCGTTTATATAGGAGAATGTCAAATTATTTATCCTGATGCAATATGATAACGTGGCCTTCAATGGTCATCAGGTTAGTAGCTCTCATAAGCCATCACATGGTTTTGCCTACCAACTAATGATCACAGGAAGAACAATGTATTATGTTGAAATTATTGATGGCCTACCACTTCCTTCAACATAAAGCAGAGAGGACCCCCTCTCAAATTAGAAGAATCACTATTGGAGAATAGCATTGAACGATTGCGTAACAAGTTTGCATTTGTATTTGTGGTGCCTGGAAGTTGGAGGGGCAATGCGTCAATGCCACAGATTAGACAAATACATGTGAGGCTTTGCTAATTTCTGCAGCTGAGTGTTGGAAGTGTCGGTTGCTAACTGTACATGAAACAATTTGCTTTCTTAACAAATTGATGCTTTAATAATGCAAATTCTCGTGATCAATTAGTCAATTTTGCAAGTGGATTAACAATTTTCTTTAAGATTTTTTTTTTTTATTTTACAGCAAGAAGAGATGGACATCCAAAATCATACCCAAAAAAAAAAGGGAAATTTGCAAAAATAGCACTTTTTCACATGCCTTTTGCAAATATAGCAGTTGCCAAAATTTGTTTGCCAAACTAGTAGATCAAGGGTGTTTGATCAGGTGTTTTTTTTTATTTTATAGCAAGAAGAGATGGACATCCAAAATCATACCCAAAAAAAAAGGGAAATTTGCAAAAATAGCACTTTTTCACATGCCTTTTGCAAATATAGCAGTTGCCAAAATTTGTTTGCCAAACTAGCAGAATAAGGGTGTTTGATCAGGTGAAAAGACCCAAATGTCCCAAACTAGCAGTCATGCGACTATTCGTTCTCCCACTCCCATTGGCCTTCACTTCATCGCACAAGAACAGATTTTCCAAACTGAAACTTTGCCTTCTTCATGGATTGAAACTCCCAATTCACACAACACAATTCGTCTTCAAGCATAAATAGCATCAATGGCGCGTACGCGAGGTAGACCGGCATCTTCAAACGAGAAAGATGCCGCAATGGAGAAAAAATCTCACAAGCCGACGGACCACAATAAAAACGTCAGTTGAAATTGGCGTGAAATTCCCTTGGATCTACCCAACTGAAAATTCTTCCCTTGGAGTTGGTATGTTCCTTGAAGATGGAATAGGTCCTCAACCCCTTGATAACCCGTATCAAGAAACCTTGGAATCAATTGAAGGATGGAATCCGAATTTCCTAGGGAACAAATCTAGGAAATCAAGAACAACAAACACACAAATTCCGAATTTGTGTAATTTGCAAGTAATTACAGAAACTAGAGAGCAATTCTCTCAAGCTTGTAATGTCAAGAACCAAATTTTCATTTCATCAAATCTCCCTCAAGAATGGCCGACGGCCACTATATGGATACAAGGTAGGGTTTACAAAATTAGGGTTGCTCAAGCTAGGGTTTCTCTTTAGGGCCAAATGGGCTACATAACTCTTTGGGTCACATAACTCAAATTGCCATATAATTAGAACTAAGCCCAATGATCCTAATGGGTTCTAAGGAAAATAGTTGTCAAGCCAAACCCATTATGGCCACAAATTGGAATTTGGCTCCAAAATTCTAATTAACAAGATCTAATTACACTTAGTAAATTAATAAATACGGTTCTATCAATCGTGTTCTAGCCCTTGTCATCATGCTTCGAGTTCAAAGTCTCTTCAATGCTTGTTGGATTCATATCAGTCCCCCCTTCTTCGAGAGGATTCGTCCTCGAATCCAGATCTTCATAATCTGCAATGTCAAAAGAAGACAAATCAGCAACATTGAACGTAGTACTGACATTGTACTTACCTGGAAGGTCGATCTTGTAAGCATTGTCATTGATTTTTGCGACAACTTGAAAAGGTCCATCTCCACGTGGATGCAATTTTGTCAATCTCTGTACTGGAAACCTTTCCTTGCGCATATGAACCCACACCAAATCCAAATCTCCTGGTTCAAAGGTGACTTTCTTTTGACCCTTGTTTGCATTTCGAGCATAGGATTCATTCATCTTCTCAATATTCAGCCAAACCTGCTCATGTAACTTCTGGACAAAGTCAGCCTTGCGCTTGTTTGGTATGTTTGTGCCCGGTATGAAATCAATTGGATGTTTAATTCCTCTTTTGGGCTGCAATCCGGCTGGTAGCTCGTCAGGAAATACATCTCGGAATCCCTGCAATATATTAGAAATCTCAACCGGTAGGTTGGATGGCAAGTCAGCACTAAGTAGAACATTAGATTCACAACACTTAGGAAGAAACAAAACACGATTAGTATGCAGACAATTATCAACATGTCGGACATTTGCATAAAAATTCGGTTGTTTCTTATTTACTTGAGTCACTCTCTTCCTCTCAATGTGTTCTACTTTATTTAACTCATATTGCTTAGGCTTAGAATCTTCAAATTTTCCTTCTTTTCTCACGGGTAGTGCAGAATTCAATTTCATCATTTGCCCAAATTCGCCCTTTAAATGTAATTGAGATTCATAAACTTGAGTAGGCGACAAAGGCAGTAAAGTAGTTTTTCTATCATTAACAAAGAAAGTGTACCTATTACTTCGTCCACTGTGGGAAGCATCCCTGTCAAATTGCCAAGGTCTACCAAGCAATAGGTGACCAGCTTGCATAGGAGCCACATCACACAAAACTTCATCTTTGTATTTGTTGACTGAAAAGTTTACCAAGACTTGTTTTGTGACTTTCACTTCTCCACTATCATTGAACCATTGCAACGTGTATGGATGTGGATGCCGAAGTGTGGGCAATTTTAGTTTATCTACAAGCAAAGTTGAAGCAATGTTAGTACAACTACCACTATCAATAACAAGTATACATACCTTCTCATTGATGGTGCATTTAGCGTGGAAGATATTCTGGCGTTGAACATTGTTCTCCTCTTTAATCTGAACATTTAAAGATCGCAATGTCACCAAAGATGGTCCTTCATCAGGGCCAAAAACATCTTCATCAGATTCCCCATTTTCTACAAGTGGTGGCATATCTTCATAGTCACTTTCATGTTCACTCTCACTTTCGATTGTGCCATCACCTCTGACAACCATAATTCGATCACTAAGACAGCCTCGTGCATAATGTCCCCTGCCTTGGCACTTGAAGCATGTAACCTCCCTAGCTGGTTTTCTCACGTCACTTGATTTCTGAGTGTTTGGAACCACGGTTGGAGTAGTGTTTGAGGTACTAGAAGTTGCGGCCTTGAAGTCGGTGCTTAAATCCTTCTTAGGCCATGTAGACTTCAAAGTGTTTGAATTTGAAGTCTGTGGGGTTGAAAAGGTCCGGACACCCCTCTCCTTAAGCTGCCTCTCAGCTTTCATTGCCTTGTGATACATTTCATTGAGATCTTCATACTCCTGCATCTCAACAATGTGGGCAATATCCCTCCTTAGTCCTCCTAGAAATCGAGCCATGGTAGCTTCACTGTCTTCTTGAATGTTGACTCAAGCATCGTAGTCTCCAACTCTTGGTAATAATCCTCTGATCCTATTTCCTGGGTGATTTTTGTAACTTGTTGAACATCTCCTGTAGTATTGGTGTGGAACAAATCGCTTTTTCATGAGCTTTAATTCATCCCAAGTGCACAGGCCCTTCATCATCACGCCTTCTTTCTGCCTGAATTTTAGTCCACGATTCTGGCGTATCCATAAATTCAACCACAGCTAGCTTGACCTTCTTTTCCTCCGAATAGTTGTGCACTGTAAAAATACTTTCAATTTTATCAGACCATTCAAAGAAAGCTTCAGGATCTTGCTTACCAAAGAATTGAGGAATTTTCATTTTGATACATCCTAAATTGGAATCAATTCTAGAGTACAGTATTGACTTCTGAAATGCCTCGAAGGCTTCATCATCATTATCATGGCCATATGTGGTCTTTGTAGATCGAGAGGATTCGGGTCTCTCAGCTTTGAGCTCCTTGATTTCCTGTTGCAAACCTGAAACCAAAGTGTAAAATTTTGCTAACATCTCCTCATAGGATTCTTTAGAACCCGGTGGTGGTGGTGGTTGCCTCTCCATTATAGCTGCAAAGGTTAGCAAAGGAAATAAAACAGTTTATAAGTCCTCACTTCCCTTCCCAATTTCCCCAAATTCACTCACCAAGTGTTTGAGTACTCTCGGGCTTGTATAAGTGAAGGGACGGATTCACACCACTCAATTTGCTCTTTCGTTTCTATTCTTACTCAAACAATGTTACACAAAGGAATTTACAACAAGTTAATGCAATTTGGACAATGAGATTAGAATGAATTCTAAGGAACCAATGAAAACAGTACCAAAGTCAATGAAAACAGTACCAAAAATACAAGAATTCAATTTTTTTGGTAAGGAATTTGGACAAACTGAATGCAAAAACAGAATCTACACGAAAAATCAGTGAGACACACAAAATTTCATAATTTTCGGACCACAACTCAATATTACACAAAGGAATTTACAACAAGGTAATGTAAGTGGACAATGAGATTAGAATGAATCTAAGGAATACAATGAAAACAGTACCAAAAACACAAGAATTCGAATTTTTTTTGGCAAGGAATTCGGACAAACTGATTGCAAAATCAGAATCTACACGAAAAATCAGTGAAACACACAAAATTTCAGAATTTTTGGATCACAATAATTTCAGAATTTTCGTATCACAATTCAAGACACTTGAAGAAAAGAAATTTAGACAAAGCAGCTTGCATATTGGTGGTCGGTTTCAGCCCTTCCAAATTCTGGAATTGATCAAGGACTTTTCTGGGTTCAAAATATGGTAGAAGGGATGTATTTGGATAAGTAGAA
Organism: Gynochthodes officinalis; assembly: GCA_020080225.1. Taxonomy (NCBI): domain Eukaryota; kingdom Viridiplantae; phylum Streptophyta; class Magnoliopsida; order Gentianales; family Rubiaceae; genus Gynochthodes; species Gynochthodes officinalis. The sequence goes on along the minus strand of CM034618.1, from coordinate 43,166,642 downwards.
GGCTAATCACAAACTGGAAACAATCCAAAGTACAATCTGAATTTGAGAGGCTTGAAAGGAAAAATCTGTTTTTCCGAAATCAGAAAAGGATTTTTGGCATGGTAACTTCAAAATGTCATAACTTTCTACTCCGATATCGGATTTTGCTCCGTAAGTACTCAAATCGAAGCTCTCGGAGAGATCTACAAGCAGACGGCCAAAGGCCGTCCGTTGGGACTTTGGGGCTCAAAAAATAACGCTAAGACCACCTACTGTCCGCCTCAAATTTTCTGCTCAAGTTCCAACAAAGAACTCGATTTTTGCCCAACAATTTCTTCTTCTCTTTTTTTTTTTTTTTTTTATCTATCCTTTTTTTTTCTTCAACTTCAGCAAGGCATAAACAACAATAATATATGGAAATAATGTATAAGGCCGCAAGGGTATGGATTTATCAAGAGAGCAAAGATACGGATTTATCAAGAGAGCAAAGATACGGATTTATCAAAAAAGCCAAAACCAACACACGAATAAGAACAGAATTTCAGCAAGGCATAAACAACAATTGGATAAGCAAAGGTACGGATTTGTCTAAGATGGAAGCAAGCCGAAACCAACACATCAATACAAGAACAGAATTTGCTTCATCAATACAAGAACATACCAATGATGATGATATTCAAAACAACAAGAAGATTGAGGAGATAAAGAACATACCAATGATGATGATTTTTTTTTTTTGTTCGGTAAAAGAAAAGATATGAACAGCTTGGGAACCAAGACTGCTCTGATACCAAAAACTGGCGTGAAATTCCCTTGGATCTACCCAACTGAAAATTCTTCCCTTGGAGTTGGTATGTTCCTTGAAGATGGAATAGGTCCTCAACGGACTTTGGGGGTCAAAAAATAACGCTAAGACCACCTACTGTCCGCCTCAAATTTTCTGCTCAAGTTCCAACAAAGAACTCGATTTTTGCCCAACAATTTCTTCTTCTCTTTTTTTTTTTTTTTTTTTTTTATCTATCCTCTTTTTTTTTTTCTTCAACTTCAGCAAGGCATAAACAACAATAATATATGGAAATAACAGAAGTAAGGCCGCAAGGGTATGGATTTATCAAGAGAGCAAAGATACGGATTTATCAAGAGAGCAAAGATACGGATTTATCAAAAAAAGCCGAAACCAACACACGAATAAGAACAGAATTTCAGCAAGGCATAAACAACAATTGGATAAGCAAAGGTACGGATTTGTCTAAGATGGAAGCAAGCCGAAACCAACACATCAATACAAGAACAGAATTTGCTTCATCAATACAAGAACATACCAATGATGATGATATTCAAAACAACAAGAAGATTGAGGAGATAAAGAACATACCAATGATGATGATTTTTTTTTTTTGTTCGGTAAAAGAAAAGATATGAACAGCTTGGGAACCAAGACTGCTCTGATACCAAAAACTGGCGTGAAATTCCCTTGGATCTACCCAACTGAAAATTCTTCCCTTGGAGTTGGTATGTTCCTTGAAGATGGAATAGGTCCTCAACGGACTTTGGGGGTCAAAAAATAACGCTAAGACCACCTACTGTCCGCCTCAAATTTTCTGCTCAAGTTCCAACAAAGAACTCGATTTTTGCCCAACAATTTCTTCTTCTCTTTTTTTTTTTTTTTTTTTTTTTATCTATCCTCTTTTTTTTTTTCTTCAACTTCAGCAAGGCATAAACAACAATAATATATGGAAATAATGTATAAGGCCGCAAGGGTATGGATTTATCAAGAGAGCAAATATATGGGATTTATCAAGAGAGCAAAGATACGGATTTACCAAAATAACCCGAAACCAACACACGAATAAGAACAGAATTTCAGCAAGGCATAAACAACAATTGGATAAGCAAAGGTACGGATTTGTCTAAGATGGAAGCAAGCCGAAACCAACACATCAATACAAGAATGTAATTTGCTTCATCAATACAAAAACATACCAATGATGATGATATTCAAAACAACAAGAAGATTGAGGAGATAAAGAACATACCAATGATGATGATTTTTTTTTGTTCGGTAAAAGAAAAGATATGAACAAATTGGGAACCAAGATCGCTCGATACCAAAATCGCGTGAAATTCCTTGGATCTACCTAATCAAAAATTCTTCCCTTGGAGTTGGTATGTTCCTTGAAGATGGAATAGGTCCTCAACGGACTTTGGGGTCAAAAATAACGCTAAGACCACCTCATCATCGCCTCAAATTTTCTGCTCAAGTTCCAACAAAGAACTCGATTTTTGCCCAACAATTTCTTCTTCTCTTTTTTTTTTTTTTTTTTTTTTATCTATCCACTTTTTTTTTTTCTTCAACTTCAGCAAGGCATAAACAACAATAATATATGGAAATAACAGAAGTAAGGCCGCAAGGGTATGGATTTATCAAGAGAGCAAAGATACGGATTTATCAAGAGAGCAAAGATACGGATTTATCAAAAAAGCCGAAACCAACACACGAATAAGAACAGAATTTCAGCAAGGCATAAACAACAATTGGATAAGCAAAGGTACGGATTTGTCTAAGATGGAAGCAAGTCGAAACCAACACATCAATACAAGAACAGAATTTGCTTCATCAATACAAGAACATACCAATGATGATGATATTCAAAACAACAAGAAGATTGAGGAGATAAAGAACATACCAATGATGATGATTTTTTTTTTTTGTTCGGTAAAAGAAAAGATATGAACAAACTTGGGAACCAAGATCGCTCGATACCAAAATCGCGTGAAATTCCCTTGGATCTACCTAATCAAAATTCTTCCCTTGGAGTTGGTATGTTCCTTGAAGATGGAATAGGTCCTCAACGGACTTTGGGGTCAAAAATAACGCTAAGACCACCTATCATCCGCTCAAATTTTCTCGCTCAAGTTCCAACAAAGAACTCGATTTTTGCCCAACAATTTCTTCTCTTTTTTTTTTTTTTTTTTTTTTATCTATCCTCTTTTTTTTTTTCTTCAACTTCAGCAAGGCATAAACAACAATAATATATGGAAATAACAGAAGAAAGGCCGCAAGGGTATGGGTTTATCAAGAGGGCAAAGATAATGGATTTATCAAGAGAGCAAAGATACGGATTTATCAAAAAAGCAAACCAACACACTAATAAGAACAGAATTTCAGCAAGGCATAAACAACAATTGATAATCAAAGGTACAGATTTGTCTAAGATGGAAGCAAGCCGAAACCAACACATCAATACAAGAACAGAATTTGCTTCATCAATACAAGAACATACCAATGATGATGATATTCAAAACAACAAGAAGATTGAGGAGATAAAGAACATACCAATGATGATGATTTTTTTTTTTTGTTCGGTAAAAGAAAAGATATGAACAAATTGGGAACCAAGATCGCTCGATACCAAAATCAAGCGTGAAATTCCTTGGATCTACCTAATCAAAATTCTTCCTTGGAGTTGGTATGTTCCTTGAAGATGGAATAGGTCCTCAACGGACTTTGGGGTCAAAAATAACGCTAAGACCACCTCATCGCCTCAAATTTTCTCGCTCAAGTTCCAACAAAGAACTCGATTTTTGCCCACCAATTTCTTCTTTTTTTTTTTTTTTTTTTTTATCTATCCTCTTTTTTTTTTTCTTCAACTTCAGCAAGGCATAAACAACAATAATATATGGAAATAATGTATAAGGCCGCAAGGGTATGGATTTATCAAGAGAGCAAAGATACGGATTTATCAAGAGAGCAAAGATACGGATTTATCAAAAAAAGCCGAAACCAACACACGAATAAGAACAGAATTTCAGCAAGGCATAAACAACAATTGATAAGCAAAGGTACGGATTTGTCTAAGATGGAAGCAAGCAAACCAACACATCAATACAAGAACAGAATTTGCTTCATCAATACAAGAACATACCAATGATGATGATATTCAAAACAACAAGAAGATTGAGGAGATAAAGAACATACCAATGATGATGATTTTTTTTTTTGTTCTAAAAGAAAAGATATGAACAAATTTGGGAACCAAGATCGCTCGATACCAAAATCGGCGTGAAATTCCCTTGGATCTACCTAACCAAAATTCTTCCTTGGAGTTGGTATGTTCCTTGAAGATGGAATAGGTCCTCAACGGACTTTGGGGTCAAAAATAACGCTAAGACCACCTATCATCCGCCTCAAATTTTCTCGCTCAAGTTCCAACAAAGAACTCGATTTTTGCCCAACAATTTCTTCTTCTTTTTTTTTTTTTTTTTTTTTTTTATCTATCCTCTTTTTTTTTTTCTTCAACTTCAGCAAGGCATAAACAACAATAATATATGGAAATAATGTATAAGGCCGCAAGGGTATGGATTTATCAAGAGAGCAAAGATACGGATTTATCAAGAGAGCAAAGATACGGATTTATCAAAAAAGCCGAAACCAACACACGAATAAGAACAGAATTTCAGCAAGGCATAAACAACAATTGGATAAGCAAAGGTACGGATTTGTCTAAGATGGAAGCAAGCCGAAACCAACACATCAATACAAGAAATGTAATTTGCTTCATCAATACAAGAACATACCAATGATGATGATATTCAAAACAACAAGAAGATTGAGGAGATAAAGAACATACCAATGATGATGATTTTTTTTTTTTGTTCGGTAAAAGAAAAGATATGAACAGCTTGGGAACCAAGACTGCTCTGATACCAAAAACTGGCGTGAAATTCCCTTGGATCTACCCAACTGAAAATTCTTCCCTTGGAGTTGGTATGTTCCTTGAAGATGGAATAGGTCCTCAACGGACTTTGGGGGTCAAAAAATAACGCTAAGACCACCTACTGTCCGCCTCAAATTTTCTGCTCAAGTTCCAACAAAGAACTCGATTTTTGCCCAACAATTTCTTCTCTTTTTTTTTTTTTTTTTTTTTTTATCTATCCTCTTTTTTTTTTTCTTCAACTTCAGCAAGGCATAAACAACAATAATATATGGAAATAACAGAAGTAAGGCCGCAAGGGTATGGATTTATCAAGAGAGCAAAGATACGGATTTATCAAGAGAGCAAAGATACGGATTTATCAAAAAAAGCCGAAACCAACACACGAATAAGAACAGAATTTCAGCAAGGCATAAACAACAATTGGATAAGCAAAGGTACGGATTTGTCTAAGATGGAAGCAAGCCGAAACCAACACATCAATACAAGAATGTAATTTGCTTCATCAATACAAGAACATACCAATGATGATGATATTCAAAACAACAAGAAGATTGAGGAGATAAAGAACATACCAATGATGATGATTTTTTTTTTGTTCGGTAAAAGAAAAGATATGAACAAATTGGGAACCAAGATCGCTTCGATACCAAAATCGCGTGAAATTCCTTGGATCTACCTAATCAAAATTCTTCCCTTGGAGTTGGTATGTTCCTTGAAGATGGAATAGGTCCTCAACGGACTTTGGGGGTCAAAAAATAACGCTAAGACCACCTACTGTCGCCTCAAATTTTCTCGCTCAAGTTCCAACAAAGAACTCGATTTTTGCCCAACAATTTCTTCTTCTCTTTTTTTTTTTTTTTTTTTATCTATCCTTTTTTTTTTTTTCTTCAACACCAGCAAGGCATAAACAACAATAAAATATGGAAATAATGTATAAGGCCGCAAGGGTATGGATTTATCAAGAGAGCAAAGATACGGATTTATCAAGAGAGCAAAGATACGGATTTATCAAAAAAAGCCGAAACCAACACACGAATAAGAACAGAATTTCAGCAAGGCATAAACAACAATTGATAAGCAAAGGTACGGATTTGTCTAAGATGGAAGCAAGCGAAACCAACACATCAATACAAGAATGTAATTTGCTTCATCAATACAAGAACATACCAATGATGATGATATTCAAAACAACAAGAAGATTGAGGAGATAAAGAACATACCAATGATGATGATTTTTTTTTGTTCGGTAAAAGAAAAGATATGAACAAAATTGGGAACCAAGATCGCTCGATACCAAAATCGCGTGAAATTCCCTTGGATCTACCTAATCAAAATTCTTCCCTTGGAGTTGGTATGTTCCTTGAAGATGGAATAGGTCCTCAACGGACTTTGGGGTCAAAAATAACGCTAAGACCACCTCATCGCCTCAAATTTTCTCGCTCAAGTTCCAACAAAGAACTCGATTTTTGCCCAACAATTTCTTCTTTCTTTTTTTTTTTTTTTTTTTATCTATCCTCTTTTTTTTTCTTCAACTTCAGCAAGGCATAAACAACAATAATATATGGAAATAATGTATAAGGCCGCAAGGGTATGGATTTATCAAGAGAGCAAAGATAATGGATTTATCAAGAGAGCAAAGATACGGATTTATCAAAAAAGCCAAACCAACACACGAATAAGAACAGAATTTCAGCAAGGCATAAACAACAATTGATAAGCAAAGGTACGGATTTGTCTAAGATGGAAGCAAGTTTAAACCAACACATCAATACAAGAATGTAATTTGCTTCATCAATACAAGAACATACCAATGATGATGATATTCAAAACAACAAGAAGATTGAGGAGATAAAGAACATACCAATGATGATGATTTTTTTTTTTGTTCGTAAAAGAAAAGATATGAACAAATTGGGAACCAAGATCGCTCGATACCAAAATCGGCGTGAAATTCCTTGGATCTACCTAACCAAAATTCTTCTCTTGGAGTTGGTATGTTCCTTGAAGATGGAATAGGTCCTCAACGGACTTTGGGGTCAAAAATAACGCTAAGACCACCTACTGTCCGCCTCAAATTTTCTGCTCAAGTTCCAACAAAGAACTCGATTTTTGCCCAACAATTTCTTCTTCTCTTTTTTTTTTTTTTTTTTTTTTATCTATCCTCTTTTTTTTTTTTCTTCAACTTCAGCAAGGCATAAACAACAATAATATATGGAAATAACAGAAGTAAGGCCGCAAGGGTATGGATTTATCAAGAGAGCAAAGATACGGATTTATCAAGAGAGCAAAGATACGGATTTATCAAAAAGCCAAACCAACACACGAATAAGAACAGAATTTCAGCAAGGCATAAACAACAATTGGATAAGCAAAGGTACGGATTTGTCTAAGATGGAAGCAAGCCGAAACCAACACATCAATACAAGAACAGAATTTGCTTCATCAATACAAGAACATACCAATGATGATGATATTCAAAACAACAAGAAGATTGAGGAGATAAAGAACATACCAATGATGATGATTTTTTTTTTTGTTCGGTAAAAGAAAAGATATGAACAGCTTGGGAACCAAGATCGCCTCGATACTAAAATCACGTGAAATTCCTTGGATCTACCTAATCAAAATTCTTCCTTGGAGTTGGTATGTTCCTTGAAGATGGAATAGGTCCTCAACGGACTTTGGGGTCAAAAATAACGCTAAGACCACCTATCATTCCGCCTCAAATTTTCTCGCTCAAGTTCCAACAAAGAACTCGATTTTTGCCCAACAATTTCTTCTTCTCTTTTTTTTTTTTTTTTTATCTATCCTCTTTTTTTTTTCTTCAACTTCAGCAAGGCATAAACAACAATAATATATGGAAATAATGTAAGGCCGCAAGGGTATGGATTTATCAAGAGAGCAAAGATACGGATTTATCAAGAGAGCAAAGATACGGATTTATCAAAAAAGCCGAAACCAACACACGAATAAGAACAGAATTTCAGCAAGGCATAAACAACAATTGGATAAGCAAAGGTACGGATTTGTCTAAGTTGTAAGTAAGTTTAAACCAACACATCAATACAAGAACAGAATTTGCTTCATCAATACAAGAACATACCAATGATGATGATATTCAAAACAACAAGAAGATTGAGGAGATAAAGAACATACCAATGATGATGATTTTTTTTTTGTTCGGTAAAAGAAAAGATATGAACAGCTTGGGAACCAAGATCGCTCGATACTAAAATCGCGTGAAATTCCTTGGATCTACCTAATCAAAATTCTTCCCTTGGAGTTGGTATGTTCCTTGAAGATGGAATAGGTCCTCAACGGACTTTGGGGTCAAAAATAACGCTAAGACCACCTATCATCCGCCTCAAATTTTCTCGCTCAAGTTCCAACAAAGAACTCGATTTTTGCCCAACAATTTCTTCTCTTTTTTTTTTTTTTTTTTTTATCTATCCTCTTTTTTTTTTCTTCAACTTCAAGAAGGCATAAACAACAATAATATATGGAAATAATGTATAAGGCCGCAAGGGTATGGATTTATCAAGAGAGCAAAGATACGGATTTATCAAGAGAGCAAAGATACGGATTTATCAAAAAAGCCAAACCAACACACGAATAAGAACAGAATTTCAGCAAGGCATAAACAACAATTGATAAGCAAAGGTACGGATTTGTCTAAGATGGAAGCAAGCGAAACCAACACATCAATACAAGAACAGAATTTGCTTCATCAATACAAGAACATACCAATGATGATGATATTCAAAACAACAAGAAGATTGAGGAGATAAAGAACATACCAATGATGATGATTTTTTTTGTTCGTAAAAGAAAAGATATGAACAACTTGGGAACCAAGATCGCCTGATACCAAAATCGCGTGAAATTCCTTGGATCTACCTAACTCAAAATTCTTCCCTTGGAGTTGGTATGTTCCTTGAAGATGGAATAGGTCCTCAACGGACTTTGGGGTCAAAAATAACGCTAAGACCACCTATCATCCGCCTCAAATTTTCTCGCTCAAGTTCCAACAAAGAACTCGATTTTTGCCCAACAATTTCTTCTTCTCTTTTTTTTTTTTTTTTTTTTTATCTATCCTCTTTTTTTTTTTCTTCAAATTCAGGAAGGCATAAACAACAATAATATATGGAAATAATGTATAAGGCCGCAAGGGTATGGATTTATCAAGAGAGCAAAGATACGGATTTATCAAGAGAGCAAAGATACGGATTTATCAAAAAAGCCGAAACCAACACACGAATAAGAACAGAATTTCAGCAAGGCATAAACAACAATTGGATAAGCAAAGGTACGGATTTGTCTAAGATGGAAGCAAGCCGAAACCAACACATCAATACAAGAACAGAATTTGCTTCATCAATACAAGAACATACCAATGATGATGATATTCAAAACAACAAGAAGATTGAGGAGATAAAGAACATACCAATGATGATGATTTTTTTTTTGTTCGGTAAAAGAAAAGATATGAACAATTGGGAACCAAGATCGCTTCGATACCAAAATCGCGTGAAATTCCTTGGATCTACCTAATCAAAATTCTTCCCTTGGAGTTGGTATGTTCCTTGAAGATGGAATAGGTCCTCAACGGACTTTGGGGTCAAAAATAACGCTAAGACCACCTCATCCGCCTCAAATTTTCTGCTCAAGTTCCAACAAAGAACTCGATTTTTGCCCAACAATTTCTTCTTCTCTTTTTTTATTTTTTTTTTTATCTTTCCTCTTTTTTTTTTTCTTCAACTTCAGCAAGTCATAAACAACAACATTAGATGGAAATAATGTATAAGGCCGCAAGGGTATGGATTTATCAAGAGAGCAAAGATAATGGATTTATCAAGAGAGCAAAGATACGGATTTATCAAAAAGCCAAACCAACACACGAATAAGAACAGAATTTCAGCAAGGCATAAACAACAATTGATAAGCAAAGGTACGGATTTGTCTAAGATGGAAGCAAGCCAAACCAACACATCAATACAAGAACAGAATTTGCTTCATCAATACAAGAACATACCAATGATGATGATATTCAAAACAACAAGAAGATTGAGGAGATAAAGAACATACCAATGATGATGATTTTTTTTTGTTCGTAAAAGAAAAGATATGAACAAATTTGGGAACCAAGATCGCTCGATACCAAAATCGCGTGAAATTCCTTGGATCTACCTAATCAAAATTCTTCCTTGGAGTTGGTATGTTCCTTGAAGATGGAATAGGTCCTCAACGGACTTTGGGGGTCAAAAAATAACGCTAAGACCACCTACTGTCCGCCTCAAATTTTCTGCTCAAGTTCCAACAAAGAACTCGATTTTTGCCCAACAATTTCTTCTTCTCTTTTTTTTTTTTTTTTTATCTATCCTCTTTTTTTTTTTCTTCAACTTCAGCAAGGCATAAACAACAATAATATATGGAAATAACAGAAGTAAGGCCGCAAGGGTATGGATTTATCAAGAGAGCAAAGATACGGATTTATCAAGAGAGCAAAGATACGGATTTATCAAAAAAGCCAAACCAACACACGAATAAGAACAGAATTTCAGCAAGGCATAAACAACAATTGATAAGCAAAGGTACGGATTTGTCTAAGATGGAAGCAAGCCAAACCAACACATCAATACAAGAATGTAATTTGCTTCATCAATACAAGAACATACCAATGATGATGATATTCAAAACAACAAGAAGATTGAGGAGATAAAGAACATACCAATGATGATGATTTTTTTTTTGTTCGTAAAAGAAAAGATATGAACAAATTGGGAACCAAGATCGCTCGATACTAAAATCGCGTGAAATTCCCTTGGATCTACCTAATCAAAATTCTTCCTTGGAGTTGGTATGTTCCTTGAAGATGGAATAGGTCCTCAACGGACTTTGGGGGTCAAAAAATAACGCTAAGACCACCTACTGTCCGCCTCAAATTTTCTGCTCAAGTTCCAACAAAGAACTCGATTTTTGCCCAACAATTTCTTCTTCTCTTTTTTTTTTTTTTTTTTTTTATCTATCCTCTTTTTTTTTTTCTTCAACTTCAGCAAGGCATAAACAACAATAATATATGGAAATAACAGAAGTAAGGCCGCAAGGGTATGGATTTATCAAGAGAGCAAAGATACGGATTTATCAAGAGAGCAAAGATACGGATTTATCAAAAAAGCCGAAACCAACACACGAATAAGAACAGAATTTCAGCAAGGCATAAACAACAATTGATAAGCAAAGGTACGGATTTGTCTAAGATGGAAGCAAGCTAAACCAACACATCAATACAAGAATTTGCTTCATCAATACAAGAACATACCAATGATGATGATATTCAAAACAACAAGAAGATTGAGGAGATAAAGAACATACCAATGATGATGATTTTTTTTTTTGTTCGGTAAAAGAAAAGATATGAACAGCTTGGGAACCAAGACTGCTCTGATACCAAAAACTGGCGTGAAATTCCCTTGGATCTACCCAACTGAAAATTCTTCCCTTGGAGTTGGTATGTTCCTTGAAGATGGAATAGGTCCTCAACGGACTTTGGGGTCAAAAATAACGCTAAGACCACCTATCATCCGCTCAAATTTTCTGCTCAAGTTCCAACAAAGAACTCGATTTTTGCCCAACAATTTCTTCTTCTCTTTTTTTTTTTTTTTTTTTATCTATCCTCTTTTTTTTTTCTTCAACTTCAGCAAGGCATAAACAACAATAATATATGGAAATAACAGAAGTAAGGCCGCAAGGGTATGGATTTATCAAGAGAGCAAAGATAATGGATTTATCAAGAGAGCAAAGATACGGATTTATCAAAAAGCCGAAACCAACACACGAATAAGAACAGAATTTCAGCAAGGCATAAACAACAATTGGATAAGCAAAGGTACGGATTTGTCTAAGATGGAAGCAAGCCGAAACCAACACATCAATACAACAGAATTTGCTTCATCAATACAAGAACATACCAATGATGATGATATTCAAAACAACAAGAAGATTGAGGAGATAAAGAACATACCAATGATGATGATTTTTTTTTTTTGTTCGGTAAAAGAAAAGATATGAACAGCTTGGGAACCAAGACTGCTCTGATACCAAAAACTGGCGTGAAATTCCCTTGGATCTACCCAACTGAAAATTCTTCCCTTGGAGTTGGTATGTTCCTTGAAGATGGAATAGGTCCTCAACGGACTTTGGGGGTCAAAAAATAACGCTAAGACCACCTACTGTCCGCCTCAAATTTTCTGCTCAAGTTCCAACAAAGAACTCGATTTTTGCCCAACAATTTCTTCTTCTCTTTTTTTTTTTTTTTTTTTTTTATCTATCCTCTTTTTTTTTTTCTTCAACTTCAGCAAGGCATAAACAACAATAATATATGGAAATAATGTATAAGGCCGCAAGGGTATGGATTTATCAAGAGAGCAAAGATAATGGATTTATCAAGAGAGCAAAGATACGGATTTATCAAAAAGCCAAACCAACACACGAATAAGAACAGAATTTCAGCAAGGCATAAACAACAATTGATAAGCAAAGGTACGGACTTGGCTAAGGTGGAAGCAAGCCGAAACCAACACATCAATACAAGAACAGAATTTGCTTCATCAATACAAGAACATACCAATGATGATGATATTCAAAACAACAAGAAGATTGAGGAGATAAAGAACATACCAATGATGATGATTTTTTTTTTTTGTTCGGTAAAAGAAAAGATATGAACAGCATGGGAACCAAGACTGCTCTGATACCAAAATCGGCGTGAAATTCCTTGGATCTACCTAATCAAAATTCTTCCCTTGGAGTTGGTATGTTCCTTGAAGATGGAATAGGTCCTCAACGGACTTTGGGGGTCAAAAAATAACGCTAAGACCACCTACTGTCCGCCTCAAATTTTCTGCTCAAGTTCCAACAAAGAACTCGATTTTTGCCCAACAATTTCTTCTTCTCTTTTTTTTTTTTTTTTTTTATCTATCCTCTTTTTTTTTTTCTTCAACTTCAGCAAGGCATAAACAACAATAATATATGGAAATAACAGAAGTAAGGCCGCAAGGGTATGGATTTATCAAGAGAGCAAAGATACGGATTTATCAAGAGAGCAAAGATAATGGATTTATCAAAAAAGCCAAATCAACACACGAATAAGAACAGAATTTCAGCAAGGCATAAACAACAATTGGATAAGCAAAGGTACGGATTTGTCTAAGATGGAAGCAAGCCGAAACCAACACATCAATACAAGAACAGAATTTGCTTCATCAATACAAGAACATACCAATGATGATGATATTCAAAACAACAAGAAGATTGAGGAGATAAAGAACATACCAATGATGATGATTTTTTTTGTTCGTAAAAGAAAAGATATGAACAGCTTGGGAACCAAGATCGCTCGATACCAAAATCAAGCGTGAAATTCCTTGGATCTACCTAATCAAAATTCTTCCCTTGGAGTTGGTATGTTCCTTGAAGATGGAATAGGTCCTCAACGGACTTTGGGGTCAAAAATAACGCTAAGACCACCTCTCATCGCCTCAAATTTTCTCGCTCAAGTTCCAACAAAGAACTCGATTTTTGCCCAACAATTTCTTCTTCTCTTTTTTTTTTTTTTTTTTTTATCTATCCTCTTTTTTTTTTTCTTCAACTTCAGAAGGCATAAACAACAATATATGGAAATAATGTATAAGGCCGCAAGGGTATGGATTTATCAAGAGAGCAAAGATACGGATTTATCAAGAGAGCAAAGATACGGATTTATCAAAAAGCCAAACCAACACACGAATAAGAACAGAATTTCAGCAAGGCATAAACAACAATTGGATAAGCAAAGGTAATGGATTTGTCTAAGATGGAAGCAAGTCGAAACCAACACATCAATACAAGAACAGAATTTGCTTCATCAATACAAGAACATACCAATGATGATGATATTCAAAACAACAAGAAGATTGAGGAGATAAAGAACATACCAATGATGATGATTTTTTTTTTGTTCGTAAAAGAAAAGATATGAACAAATTGGGAACCAAGATCGCTCGATACCAAAATCGCGTGAAATTCCTTGGATCTACCTAATGAAAATTCTTCCTTGGAGTTGGTATGTTCCTTGAAGATGGAATAGGTCCTCAACGGACTTTGGGGTCAAAAATAACGCTAAGACCACCCATCGTCCGCCTCAAATTTTCTCGCTCAAGTTCCAACAAAGAACTCGATTTTTGCCCAACAATTTCTTCTTCTCTTTTTTTTTTTTTTTTTTTATCTATCCTCTTTTTTTTTCTTCAACTTCAGCAAGGCATAAACAACAATAATATATGGAAATAATGTAAGTAAGGCCGCAAGGGTATGGATTTATCAAGAGAGCAAAGATACGGATTTATCAAGAGAGCAAAGATACGGATTTATCAAAAAGCGAAACCAACACACGAATAAGAACAGAATTTCAGCAAGGCATAAACAACAATTGATAAGCAAAGGTACGGATTTGTCTAAGATGGAAGCAAGCCAAACCAACACATCAATACAAGAACAGAATTTGCTTCATCAATACAAGAACATACCAATGATGATGATATTCAAAACAACAAGAAGATTGAGGAGATAAAGAACATACCAATGATGATGATTTTTTTTTGTTCGTAAAAGAAAAGATATGAACAAATTGGGAACCAAGATCGCCTCGATACCAAAATCGGCGTGAAATTCCCTTGGATCTACCCAACTGAAAATTCTTCCCTTGGAGTTGGTATGTTCCTTGAAGATGGAATAGGTCCTCAACGGACTTTGGGGGTCAAAAAATAACGCTAAGACCACCTATCATTCGCCTCAAATTTTCTGCTCAAGTTCCAACAAAGAACTCGATTTTTGCCCAACAATTTCTTCTTCTCTTTTTTTTTTTTTTTTTTTTTTATCTATCCTCTTTTTTTTTTTCTTCAACTTCAGCAAGGCATAAACAACAATAATATATGGAAATAACAGAAGTAAGGCCGCAAGGGTATGGATTTATCAAGAGAGCAAAGATACGGATTTATCAAGAGAGCAAAGATACGGATTTATCAAAAAAGCCGAAACCAACACACGAATAAGAACAGAATTTCAGCAAGGCATAAACAACAATTGGATAAGCAAAGGTACGGATTTGTCTAAGATGGAAGCAAGCCGAAACCAACACATCAATACAAGAACAGAATTTGCTTCATCAATACAAGAACATACCAATGATGATGATATTCAAAACAACAAGAAGATTGAGGAGATAAAGAACATACCAATGATGATGATTTTTTTTTTTTGTTCGGTAAAAGAAAAGATATGAAACTTGGGAACCAAGATCGCTCGATACCAAAATCAAGCGTGAAATTCCTTGGATCTACCTAATCAAAAATTCTTCCCTTGGAGTTGGTATGTTCCTTGAAGATGGAATAGGTCCTCAACGGACTTTGGGGTCAAAAATATCGCTAAGACCACCTACTGACCGCCTCAAATTTTCTGCTCAAGTTCCAACAAAGAACTCGATTTTTGCCCAACAATTTCTTCTTCTCTTTTTTTTTTTTTTTTTTTTTATCTATCCTCTTTTTTTTTTCTTCAACTTCAGCAAGGCATAAACAACAATAATATATGGAAATAATGTAAGTAAGGCCGCAAGGGTATGGATTTATCAAGAGAGCAAAGATACGGATTTATCAAGAGAGCAAAGATACGGATTTATCAAAAAGCCGAAACCAACACACGAATAAGAACAGAATTTCAGCAAGGCATAAACAACAATGTTCTTCTTTAAGGGACGGATTCCATGAAGATAGAAGCAAGCCGAAACCAACACATCAATACAAGAACAGAATTTGCTTCATCAATACAAGAACATACCAATGATGATGATATTCAAAACAACAAGAAGATTGAGGAGATAAAGAACATACCAATGATGATGATTTTTTTTTGTTCGGTAAAAGAAAAGATATGAACAAATTGGGAACCAAGATCGCTTCGATACCAAAATCGGCGTGAAATTCCTTGGATCTACCTAATCGAAAAGTCTTCTCTTGGAGTTGGTATGTTCCTAGAAGATGGAATAGGTCCACAACGGACTTTGGGGTCAAAAATAACGCTAAGACCACCTATTCCGCCTCAAATTTTCTCGCTCAAGTTCCAACAAAGAACTCGATTTTTGCCCAACAATTTCTTCTTCTCTTTTTTTTTTTTTTTTTATCTATCCTCTTTTTTTTTTCTTCAACTTCAAAGAAGGCATAAACAACAATAATATATGGAAATAATGTATAAGGCCGCAAGGGTATGGATTTATCAAGAGAGCAAAGATACGGATTTATCAAGAGAGCAAAGATACGGATTTATCAAAAAGCCAAACCAACACACGAATAAGAACAGAATTTCAGCAAGGCATAAACAACAATTGATAAGCAAAGGTACGGATTTGTCTAAGATGGAAGCAAGCCAAACCAACACATCAATACAAGAATGAATTTGCTTCATCAATACAAGAACATACCAATGATGATGATATTCAAAACAACAAGAAGATTGAGGAGATAAAGAACATACCAATGATGATGATTTTTTTTTGTTCGGTAAAAGAAAAGATATGAACAAATTTTGGGAACCAAGATCGCTCGATACCAAAATCGGCGTGAAATTCCTTGGATCTACCTAATCAAAATTCTTCCCTTGGAGTTGGTATGTTCCTTGAAGATGGAATAGGTCCTCAACGGACTTTGGGGTCAAAAATAACGCTAAGACCACCTATCATCCGCCCCAAATTTTCTGCTCAAGTTCCAACAAAGAACTCGATTTTTGCCCAACAATTTCTTCTTCTCTTTTTTTTTTTTTTTTTTTTTTTATCTATCCTTTTTTTTTTCTTCAACTTCAGCAAGGCATAAACAACAATAATATATGGAAATAATGTATAAGGCCGCAAGGGTATGGATTTATCAAGAGAGCAAAGATACGGATTTATCAAGAGAGCAAAGATACGGATTTATCAAAAAAAGCCGAAACCAACACACGAATAAGAACAGAATTTCAGCAAGGCATAAACAACAATTGGATAAGCAAAGGTACGGATTTGTCTAAGATGGAAGCAAGCCGAAACCAACACATCAATACAAGAACAGAATTTGCTTCATCAATACAAGAACATACCAATGATGATGATATTCAAAACAACAAGAAGATTGAGGAGATAAAGAACATACCAATGATGATGATTTTTTTTTTTGTTCGGTAAAAGAAAAGATATGAACAAATTTGGGAACCAAGATCGCTCGATACCAAAATCACGTGAAATTCCTTGGATCTACCTAACCAAAATTCTTCCTTGGAGTTGGTATGTTCCTTGAAGATGGAATAGGTCCTCAACGGACTTTGGGGGTCAAAAAATAACGCTAAGACCACCTACTGTCCGCCTCAAATTTTCTGCTCAAGTTCCAACAAAGAACTCGATTTTTGCCCAACAATTTCTTCTTCTCTTTTTTTTTTTTTTTTTTTTATCTATCCTCTTTTTTTTTTTCTTCAACTTCAGCAAGGCATAAACAACAATAATATATGGAAATAACAGAAGTAAGGCCGCAAGGGTATGGATTTATCAAGAGAGCAAAGATACGGATTTATCAAGAGAGCAAAGATACGGATTTATCAAAAAGCCAAACCAACACACGAATAAGAACAGAATTTCAGCAAGGCATAAACAACAATTGGATAAGCAAAGGTGGATTTGTCTAAGATGGAAGCAAGCGAAACCAACACATCAATACAAGAACAATTTGCTTCATCAATACAAGAACATACCAATGATGATGATATTCAAAACAACAAGAAGATTGAGGAGATAAAGAACATACCAATGATGATGATTTTTTTTTGTTCGTAAAAGAAAAGATATGAACAACTTGGGAACCAAGATCGCTCGATACCAAAATCGGCGTGAAATTCCTTGGATCTACCTAACTGAAAATTCTTCCCTTGGAGTTGGTATGTTCCTTGAAGATGGAATAGGTCCTCAACGGACTTTGGGGTCAAAAATAACGCTAAGACCACCTATCATCCGCCTCAAATTTTCTCGCTCAAGTTCCAACAAAGAACTCGATTTTTGCCCAACAATTTCTTCTTCTCTTTTTTTTTTTTTTTTTTTATCTATCCTCTTTTTTTTTTTTCTTCAACTTCAGAAGGCATAAACAACAATAATATATGGAAATAATGTAAGTAAGGCCGCAAGGGTATGGATTTATCAAGAGAGCAAAGATACGGATTTATCAAGAGAGCAAAGATAATGGATTTATCAAAAAAGCCGAAACCAACACACGAATAAGAACAGAATTTCAGCAAGGCATAAACAACAATTGGATAAGCAAAGGTACGGATTTGTCTAAGATGGAAGCAAGCCGAAACCAACACATCAATACAAGAACAGAATTTGCTTCATCAATACAAGAACATACCAATGATGATGATATTCAAAACAACAAGAAGATTGAGGAGATAAAGAACATACCAATGATGATGATTTTTTTTTTTGTTCGGTAAAAGAAAAGATATGAACAGCTTGGGAACCAAGACTGCTCTGATACCAAAAACTGGCGTGAAATTCCCTTGGATCTACCCAACTGAAAATTCTTCCCTTGGAGTTGGTATGTTCCTTGAAGATGGAATAGGTCCTCAACGGACTTTGGGGGTCAAAAAATAACGCTAAGACCACCTCCTCCGCCTCAAATTTTCTGCTCAAGTTCCAACAAAGAACTCGATTTTTGCCCAACAATTTCTTCTTCTCTTTTTTTTTTTTTTTTTTTTATCTATCCTCTTTTTTTTTTCTTCAACTTCAGCAAGGCATAAACAACAATAATATATGGAAATAACAGAAGTAAGGCCGCAAGGGTATGGATTTATCAAGAGAGCAAAGATACGGATTTATCAAGAGAGCAAAGATACGGATTTATCAAAAAAGCCGAAACCAACACACGAATAAGAACAGAATTTCAGCAAGGCATAAACAACAATTGGATAAGCAAAGGTACGGATTTGTCTAAGATGGAAGCAAGCGAAACCAACACATCAATACAAGAATGTAATTTGCTTCATCAATACAAGAACATACCAATGATGATGATATTCAAAACAACAAGAAGATTGAGGAGATAAAGAACATACCAATGATGATGATTTTTTTTTTTGTTCGGTAAAAGAAAAGATATGAACAAACTTGGGAACCAAGATCGCTCGATACCAAAATGCGTGAAATTCCTTGGATCTACCTAATCAAAATTCTTCCCTTGGAGTTGGTATGTTCCTTGAAGATGGAATAGGTCCTCAACGGACTTTGGGGTCAAAAATAACGCTAAGACCACCTATCATCCGCCTCAAATTTTCTCGCTCAAGTTCCAACAAAGAACTCGATTTTTGCCCAACAATTTCTTTCTTCTTTTTTTTTTTTTTTTTTTATCTATCCTCTTTTTTTTTCTTCAACTTCAGCAAGGCATAAACAACAATAATATATGGAAATAATGTATAAGGCCGCAAGGGTATGGATTTATCAAGAGAGCAAAGATACGGATTTATCAAGAGAGCAAAGATACGGATTTATCAAAAAAAGCCGAAACCAACACACGAATAAGAACAGAATTTCAGCAAGGCATAAACAACAATTGGATAAGCAAAGGTACGGATTTGTCTAAGATGGAAGCAAGCCGAAACCAACACATCAATACAAGAACAGAATTTGCTTCATCAATACAAGAACATACCAATGATGATGATATTCAAAACAACAAGAAGATTGAGGAGATAAAGAACATACCAATGATGATGATTTTTTTTTTTGTTCGGTAAAAGAAAAGATATGAACAGCTTGGGAACCAAGATCGCTCGATACCAAAATCGCGTGAAATTCCTTGGATCTACCTAACCAAAATTCTTCCCTTGGAGTTGGTATGTTCCTTGAAGATGGAATAGGTCCTCAACGGACTTTGGGGTCAAAAATAACGCTAAGACCACCTATCATCCGCCTCAAATTTTCTGCTCAAGTTCCAACAAAGAACTCGATTTTTGCCCAACAATTTCTTCTTCTCTTTTTTTTTTTTTTTTTATCTATCCTTTTTTTTTCTTCAACTTCAGCAAGGCATAAACAACAATAATATATGGAAATAATGTATAAGGCCGCAAGGGTATGGATTTATCAAGAGAGCAAAGATACGGATTTATCAAGAGAGCAAAGATACGGATTTATCAAAAAAGCCGAAACCAACACACGAATAAGAACAGAATTTCAGCAAGGCATAAACAACAATTGGATAAGCAAAGGTACGGATTTGTCTAAGATGGAAGCAAGCCGAAACCAACACATCAATACAAGAACAGAATTTGCTTCATCAATACAAGAACATACCAATGATGATGATATTCAAAACAACAAGAAGATTGAGGAGATAAAGAACATACCAATGATGATGATTTTTTTTTGTTCGGTAAAAGAAAAGATATGAACAAACTTGGGAACCAAGATCGCTCGATACCAAAATCGGCGTGAAATTCCCTTGGATCTACCTAATGAAAATTCTTCCTTGGAGTTGGTATGTTCCTTGAAGATGGAATAGGTCCTCAACGGACTTTGGGGTCAAAAATAACGCTAAGACCACCCATCATCCGCCTCAAATTTTCTCGCTCAAGTTCCAACAAAGAACTCGATTTTTGCCCAACAATTTCTTCTTCTTTTTTTTTTTTTTTTTTTTTATCTATCCTCTTTTTTTTCTTCAACTTCAAGAAGGCATAAACAACAATAATATATGGAAATAATGTATAAGGCCGCAAGGGTATGGATTTATCAAGAGAGCAAAGATACGGATTTATCAAGAGAGCAAAGATACGGATTTATCAAAAAAGCCGAAACCAACACACGAATAAGAACAGAATTTCAGCAAGGCATAAACAACAATTGGATAAGCAAAGGTACGGATTTGTCTAAGATGGAAGCAAGCCGAAACCAACACATCAATACAAGAACCGAATTTGCTTCATCAATACAAGAACATACCAATGATGATGATATTCAAAACAACAAGAAGATTGAGGAGATAAAGAACATACCAATGATGATGATTTTTTTTTTTTTTGTTCGGTAAAAGAAAAGATATGAACAGCTTGGGAACCAAGACTGCTCTGATACCAAAATCAAGCGTGAAATTCCTTGGATCTACCTAATCAAAATTCTTCCCTTGGAGTTGGTATGTTCCTTGAAGATGGAATAGGTCCTCAACGGACTTTGGGGTCAAAAATAACGCTAAGACCACCTATCATTCCGCCTCAAATTTTCTGCTCAAGTTCCAACAAAGAACTCGATTTTTGCCCAACAATTTCCTCTTCTCTTTTTTTTTTTTTTTTTATCTATCCCGTTTTTTTTTCTTCAACTTCAGCAGGGCATAAACAACAATAATATATGGAGATAATGTAAGGCCGCAAGGGTATGGATTTATCAAGAGAGCAAAGATACGGATTTATCAAGAGAGCAAAGATACGGATTTATCAAAAAAAAACCCGAAACCAACACACGATTAAGAACAGAATTTCAGCAAGGCATAAACAACAATTGGATAAGCAAAGGTACGGATTTGTCTAAGATGGAAGCAAGCCGAAACCAACACATCAATACAAGAATGAATTTGCTTCATCAATACAAGAACATACCAATGATGATGATATTCAAAACAACAAGAAGATTGAGGAGATAAAGAACATACCAATGATGATGATTTTTTTTTTTGTTCGGTAAAGAAAAGATATGAAATGCTTGGGAACCAAGATCGCTCGATACCAAAATCGCGTGAAATTCCCTTGGATCTACCCAATCAAAATTCTTCCCTTGGAGTTGGTATGTTCCTTGAAGATGGAATAGGTCCTCAACGGACTTTGGGGTCAAAAATAACGCTAAGACCACCTCATCGCCTCAAATTTTCTGCTCACGCTCCAACAAAGATCTCGATTTTTGCCCAACAGTTTCCTCATCTCCTCTTTTTTTTTTTTTTTTTATCTATCCTCTTTTTTTTTTCTTCAACTTCAAAGGCATAAACAACAATAATATATGGAAATAATGTATAAGGCCGCAAGGGTATGGATTTATCAAGAGAGCAAAGATACGGATTTATCAAGAGAGCAAAGATACGGATTTATCAAAAAAGCCGAAACCAACACACGAATAAGAACAGAATTTCAGCAAGGCATAAACAACAATTGGATAAGCAAAGGTACGGATTTGTCTAAGATGGAAGCAAGCGAAACCAACACATCAATACAAGAATGTAATTTGCTTCATCAATACAAGAACATACCAATGATGATGATATTCAAAACAACAAGAAGATTGAGGAGATAAAGAACATACCAATGATGATGATTTTTTTTTTTTGTTCGGTAAAAGAAAAGATATGAACAGCTTGGGAACCAAGACTGCTCTGATACCAAAAACTGGCGTGAAATTCCCTTGGATCTACCCAACTGAAAATTCTTCCCTTGGAGTTGGTATGTTCCTTGAAGATGGAATAGGTCCTCAACGGACTTTGGGGGTCAAAACGAACGCTAAGACCACCTACTGTCCGCCTCAAATTTTCTGCTCAAGTTCCAACAAAGAACTCGATTTTTGCCCAACAATTTCTTCTTCTCTTTTTTTTTTTTTTTTTTTATCTATCCTCTTTTTTTTTTTCTTCAACTTCAGCAAGGCATAAACAACAATAATATATGGAAATAACAGAAGTAAGGCCGCAAGGGTATGGATTTATCAAGAGAGCAAAGATACGGATTTATCAAGAGAGCAAAGATACGGATTTATCAAAAAAAGCCGAAACCAACACACGAATAAGAACAGAATTTCAGCAAGGCATAAACAACAATTGGATAAGCAAAGTGCGGATTTGTCTAAGATGGAAGCAAGCGAAACCAACACATCAATACAAGAACAGAATTTGCTTCATCAATACAAGAACATACCAATGATGATGATATTCAAAACAACAAGAAGATTGAGGAGATAAAGAACATACCAATGATGATGATTTTTTTTTTGTTCGGTAAAAGAAAAGATATGAACAGCTTGGGAACCAAGACTGCTCTGATACCAAAAACTGGCGTGAAATTCCCTTGGATCTACCCAACTGAAAATTCTTCCCTTGGAGTTGGTATGTTCCTTGAAGATGGAATAGGTCCTCACGGACTTTGGGGTCAAAAATAACGCTAAGACCACCTCATCGCCTCAAATTTTCTGCTCAAGTTCCAACAAAGAACTCGATTTTTGCCCAACAATTTCTTCTTCTCTTTTTTTTTTTTTTTTTTATCTATCCTTTTTTTTTTTCTTCAACTTCAGCAAGGCATAAACAACAATAATATATGGAAATAATGATAAGGCCGCAAGGGTATGGATTTATCAAGAGAGCAAAGATACGGATTTATCAAGAGAGCAAAGATACGGATTTATCAAAAAAGCCGAAACCAACACACGAATAAGAACAGAATTTCAGCAAGGCATAAACAACAATTGGATAAGCAAAGTGCAGTTTGTCTAAGATGGAAGCAAGCGAAACCAACACATCAATACAAGAGCAGAATTTGCTTCATCAATACAAGAACATACCAATGATGATGATATTCAAAACAACAAGAAGATTGAGGAGATAAAGAACATACCAATGATGATGATTTTTTTTTGTTCGGTAAAAGAAAAGATATGAACGACTTAGGAACCAAAGATCTCTGATACCAAAAGCGGCGTGAAATTCCCTTGGATCTACCCAGTGAAAATTCTTCCCTTGGAGTTGGTATGTTCCTTGAAGATGGAATAGGTCCTCAACGGACTTTGGGGTCAAAAATAACGCTAAGACCACCTACTGTCCGCCTCAAATTTTCTGCTCAAGTTCCAACAAAGAACTCGATTTTTGCCCAACAATTTCTTCTTCTCTTTTTTTTTTTTTTTTTATCTATCCTTTTTTTTTCTTCAACTTCAGCAAGGCATAAACAACAATAATATATGGAAATAACAGAAGTAAGGCCGCAAGGGTATGGATTTATCAAGAGAGCAAAGATACGGATTTATCAAGAGAGCAAAGATACGGATTTATCAAAAAAAGCCGAAACCAACACACGAATAAGAACAGAATTTCAGCAAGGCATAAACAACAATTGGATAAGCAAAGTGCGGATTTGTCTAAGATGGAAGCAAGCGAAACCAACACATCAATACAAGAGCAATTTGCTTCATCAATACAAGAACATACCAATGATGATGATATTCAAAACAACAAGAAGATTGAGGAGATAAAGAACATACCAATGATGATGATTTTTTTTTTTTGTTCGGTAAAAGAAAAGATATGAACAGCTTGGGAACCAAGACTGCTCTGATACCAAAAACTGGCGTGAAATTCCCTTGGATCTACCCAACTGAAAATTCTTCCCTTGGAGTTGGTATGTTCCTTGAAGATGGAATAGGTCCTCAACGGACTTTGGGGGTCAAAAAATAACGCTAAGACCACCTCATCATCGCCTCAAATTTCTGCTCAAGTTCCAACAAAGAACTCGATTTTTGCCCAACAATTTCTTCTTCTCTTTTTTTTTTTTTTTTTATCTATCCTCTTTTTTTTTTTCTTCAACTTCAGCAAGGCATAAACAACAATAATATATGGAAATAACAGAAGTAAGGCCGCAAGGGTATGGATTTATCAAGAGAGCAAAGATACGGATTTATCAAGAGAGCAAAGATACGGATTTATCAAAAAAAGCCGAAACCAACACACGAATAAGAACAGAATTTCAGCAAGGCATAAACAACAATTGGATAAGCAAAGTGCGGATTTGTCTAAGATGGAAGCAAGCGAAACCAACACATCAATACAAGAGCAATTTGCTTCATCAATACAAGAACATACCAATGATGATGATATTCAAAACAACAAGAAGATTGAGGAGATAAAGAACATACCAATGATGATGATTTTTTTTTGTTCGGTAAAAGAAAAGATATGAGCGACTTGGGAACCAAAGTGCTCTGATACCAAAAGCGGCGTGAAATTCCCTTGGATCTACCCAGTGAAAATTCTTCCCTTGGAGTTGGTATGTTCCTTGAAGATGGAATAGGTCCTCAACGGACTTTGGGGTCAAAAATACCGCTAAGACCACCTACTGTCCGCCTCAAATTTTCTGCTCAAGTTCCAACAAAGAACTCGATTTTTGCCCAACAATTTCTTCTTCTCTTTTTTTTTTTTTTTTTTTATCTATCCTTTTTTTTTTCTTCAACTTCAGCAAGGCATAAACAACAATAATATATGGATATATGAAGTAAGGCCGCAAGGTTGTGGATATATCAAGAGAGCAAAGATACGGATTTATCAAGAGAGCAAAGATACGGATTTATCAAAAAAGCCGAAACCAACACACGAATAAGAACAGAATTTCAGCAAGGCATAAACAACAATTGGATAAGCAAAGGTACGGATTTGTCTAAGATGGAAGCAAGCGAAACCAACACATCAATACAAGAGCAATTTGCTTCATCAATACAAGAACATACCAATGATGATGATATTCAAAACAACAAGAAGATTGAGGAGATAAAGAACATACCAATGATGATGATTTTTTTGTTCGGTAAAAGAAAAGATATGAGCACTTGGGAACCAAGATTGCTCGATACCAAAAAGCGGCGTGAAATTCCCTTGGATCTACCCAGTGAAAATTCTTCCCTTGGAGTTGGTATGTTCCTTGAAGATGGAATAGGTCCTCAACGGACTTTGGGGTCAAAAATAACGCTAAGACCACCTCTTGTCGCCTCAAATTTTCTGCTCAAGTTCCAACAAAGAACTCGATTTTTGCCCAACAATTTCTTCTTCTCTTTTTTTTTTTTTTTTTATCTATCCTCTTTTTTTTTCTTCAACTTGACAAGGCATAAACAACAATAATATATGGAAATAGAAGTAAGGCCGCAAGGGTATGGATTTATCAAGAGAGCAAAGATACGGATTTATCAAGAGAGCAAAGATAC
Organism: Gynochthodes officinalis; assembly: GCA_020080225.1. NCBI lineage: Eukaryota > Viridiplantae > Streptophyta > Magnoliopsida > Gentianales > Rubiaceae > Gynochthodes > Gynochthodes officinalis. Next base: position 43,140,920 of record CM034618.1, on the reverse strand, counting down.
GGATTTATCAAAAAAGCGAAACCAACACGAATAAGAACGAGAATTTCAGCAAGGCATAAACAACAATTGGATAAGCAAAGGTGCGGATTTGTCTAAGATGGAAGCAAGCGAAACCAACACATCAATACAAGAACAATTTGCTTCATCAATACAAGAACATACCAATGATGATGATATTCAAAACAACAAGAAGATTGAGGAGATAAAGAACATACCAATGATGATGATTTTTTTGTTCGGTAAAAGAAAAGATATGAACGACTTAGGAACCAAAGCTCTGATACCAAAAGCGGCGTGAAATTCCCTTGGATCTACCAGTGAAAATTCTTCCCTTGGAGTTGGTATGTTCCTTGAAGATGGAATAGGTCCTCAACGGACTTTGGGGGTCAAAAAATAACGCTAAGACCACCTACTGTCCGCCTCAAATTTTCTGCTCAAGTTCCAACAAAGAACTCGATTTTTGCCCAACAATTTCTTCTTCTCTTTTTTTTTTTTTTTTTATCTATCCTTTTTTTTTTCTTCAACTTCAGCAAGGCATAAACAACAATAATATATGGAAATAACAGAAGTAAGGCCGCAAGGGTATGGATTTATCAAGAGAGCAAAGATACGGATTTATCAAGAGAGCAAAGATACGGATTTATCAAAAAAAGCCGAAACCAACACACGAATAAGAACAGAATTTCAGCAAGGCATAAACAACAATTGGATAAGCAAAGGTACGGATTTGTCTAAGATGGAAGCAAGCCGAAACCAACACATCAATACAAGAACAGAATTTGCTTCATCAATACAAGAACATACCAATGATGATGATATTCAAAACAACAAGAAGATTGAGGAGATAAAGAACATACCAATGATGATGATTTTTTTTTTTTGTTCGGTAAAAGAAAAGATATGAGCGACTTGGGAACCAAAGGCTCTCGATACCAAAAGCGGCGTGAAATTCCCTTGGATCTACCCAACTGAAAATTCTTCCCTTGGAGTTGGTATGTTCCTTGAAGATGGAATAGGTCATCAACGGACTTTGGGGGTCAAAAAATACGCTAAGACCACCTCTTGTCGCCTCAAATTTTCTGCTCAAGTTCCAAAGAACTCGATTTTTGCCCAACAATTTCTTCTTCTCTTTTTTTTTTTTTTTTTATCTATCCTCTTTTTTTTTTTCTTCAACTTCACAAGGCATAAACAACAATAATATATGGAAATAACGAGTAAGGCCGCAAGGGTATGGATTTATCAAGAGAGCAAAGATACGGATTTATCAAGAGAGCAAAGATACGGATTTATCAAAAAAGCGAAACCAACACGAATAAGAACAGAATTTCAGCAAGGCATAAACAACAATTGGATAAGCAAAGGTGCGGATTTGTCTAAGATGGAAGCAAGCGAAACCAACACATCAATACAAGAGCAATTTGCTTCATCAATACAAGAACATACCAATGATGATGATATTCAAAACAACAAGAAGATTGAGGAGATAAAGAACATACCAATGATGATGATTTTTTTGTTGGTAAAAGAAAAGATATGAGCGACTTAGGAACCAAGGCTGCTCGATACCAAAAGCGGCGTGAAATTCCCTTGGATCTACCCAGTGAAAATTCTTCCCTTGGAGTTGGTATGTTCCTTGAAGATGGAATAGGTCCTCAACGGACTTTGGGGTCAAAAATAACGCTAAGACCACCTCTCGCCTCAAATTTTCTGCTCAAGTTCAACAAAGAACTCGATTTTTGCCCAACAATTTCTTCTTCTCTTTTTTTTTTTTTTTTTATCTATCCTCTTTTTTTTTCTTCAACTTGACAAGGCATAAACAACAATAATATATGGAAATAACAGTAAGGCCAAGGGTATGGATTTATCAAGAGAGCAAAGATACGGATTTATCAAGAGAGCAAAGATACGGATTTATCAAAAAAGCGAAACCAACACGAATAAACAGAATTTCAGCAAGGCATAAACAACAATTGGATAAGCAAAGATGCAGATTTGTCTAAGATGGAAGCAAGCGAAACCAACACATCAATACAAGAGCAATTTGCTTCATCAATACAAGAACATACCAATGATGATGATATTCAAAACAACAAGAAGATTGAGGAGATAAAGAACATACCAATGATGATGATTTTTTTTTGTTAGGTAAAAGAAAAGATATGAGCGACTTAGGAACCAAGGCTGCTCACGATACCAAAAGCGGCGTGAAATTCCCTTGGATCTACCCAACTGAAAATTCTTCCCTTGGAGTTGGTATGTTCCTTGAAGATGGAATAGGTCCTCAACGGACTTTGGGGGTCAAAAAATAACGCTAAGACCACCTCTTGTCGCCTCAAATTTTCTGCTCAAGTTCCAACAAAGAACTCGATTTTTGCCCAACAATTTCTTCTTCTCTTTTTTTTTTTTTTTTTTTTTTTATCTATCCTCTTTTTTTTTTCTTCAACTTCAGCAAGGCATAAACAACAATAATATATGGAAATAACAGAAGTAAGGCCGCAAGGGTATGGATTTATCAAGAGAGCAAAGATACGGATTTATCAAGAGAGCAAAGATACGGATTTATCAAAAAAAGCCGAAACCAACACACGAATAAGAACAGAATTTCAGCAAGGCATAAACAACAATTGGATAAGCAAAGGTGCGGATTTGTCTAAGATGGAAGCAAGCGAAACCAACACATCAATACAAGAGCAATTTGCTTCATCAATACAAGAACATACCAATGATGATGATATTCAAAACAACAAGAAGATTGAGGAGATAAAGAACATACCAATGATGATGATTTTTTTGTTCGGTAAAAGAAAAGATATGAGCGACTTAGGAACCAAGGCGCTCGATACCAAAAGTGGCGTGAAATTCCCTTGGATCTACCCAACTGAAAATTCTTCCCTTGGAGTTGGTATGTACCTTGAAGATGGAATAGGTCCACAACGGACTTTGGGGTCAAAAATAACGCTAAGACCACCTCTTGTCGCCTCAAATTTTCTGCTCAAGTTCAACAAAGAACTCGATTTTTGCCCAACAATTTCTTCTTCTCTTTTTTTTTTTTTTTTTATCTATCCTCTTTTTTTCTTCAACTTGACAAGGCATAAACAACAATAATATATGGAAATATGAAGTAAGGCGCAAGGGTATGGATTTATCAAGAGAGCAAAGATACGGATTTATCAAGAGAGCAAAGATACGGATTTATCAAAAAAGCGAAACCAACACACGAATAAGAACAGAATTTCAGCAAGGCATAAACAACAATTGGATAAGCAAAGTGCGGATTTGTCTAAGATGGAAGCAAGCCGAAACCAACACATCAATACAAGAACAGAATTTGCTTCATCAATACAAGAACATACCAATGATGATGATATTCAAAACAACAAGAAGATTGAGGAGATAAAGAACATACCAATGATGATGATTTTTTTTTTTGTTCGGTAAAAGAAAAGATATGAACAGCTTGGGAACCAAGACTGCTCTGATACCAAAAACTGGCGTGAAATTCCCTTGGATCTACCCAACTGAAAATTCTTCCCTTGGAGTTGGTATGTTCCTTGAAGATGGAATAGGTCCTCAACGGACTTTGGGGGTCAAAAAATAACGCTAAGACCACCTACTGTCCGCCTCAAATTTTCTGCTCAAGTTCCAACAAAGAACTCGATTTTTGCCCAACAATTTCTTCTTCTCTTTTTTTTTTTTTTTTTTTATCTATCCTCTTTTTTTTTTTTTCTTCAACTTGACAAGGCATAAACAACAATAATATATGGAAATAACGAAGTAAGGCCGCAGGGTATGGATTTATCAAGAGAGCAAAGATACGAATTTATCAAGAGAGCAAAGATACGGATTTATCAAAAAAGCGAAACCAACACACGAATAAGAACAGAATTTCAGCAAGGCATAAACAACAATTGGATAAGCAAAGTGCGGATTTGTCTAAGATGGAAGCAAGCGAAACCAACACATCAATACAAGCAGAATTTGCTTCATCAATACAAGAACATACCAATGATGATGATATTCAAAACAACAAGAAGATTGAGGAGATAAAGAACATACCAATGATGATGATTTTTTTTTGTTGGTAAAAGAAAAGATATGAGCGACTTGGGAACCAAGGCTGCTCGATACCAAAAGCGCGTGAAATTCCTTGGATCTACCCAGTGAAAATTCTTCCCTTGGAGTTGGTATGTTCCTTGAAGATGGAATAGGTCCTCAACGGACTTTGGGGTCAAAAATAACGCTAAGACCACCTCTTTGTCCTCAAATTTTCTCAAGTTCCAACAAAGAACTCGATTTTGCCCAACAATTTCTTCTTCTCTTTTTTTTTTTTTTTTTATCTATCCTCTTTTTTTTCTTCAACTTCAGCAAGGCATAAACAACAATAATATATGGAAATAAGAAGTAAGGCCGCAAAGGTATGGGTTTATCAAGAGAGCAAAGATCCGGATGTATCAAGAGAGCAAAGATACGGATTTATTAAAAAAAGCCGAAACCAACACACGAATAAGATCAGAATTTCAGCAAGGCATAAACAACAATTGTATAAGCAAAGTGCGGATTTGTCTAAGATGGAAGCAAGCGAAACCAACACATCAATACAAGAACAGAATTTGCTTCATCAATACAAGAACATACCAATGATGATGATATTCAAAACAACAAGAAGATTGAGGAGATAAAGAACATACCAATGATGATGATTTTTTTGTTCGGTAAAGAAAAGATATGAACGACTTGGGAACCAAGTGCTCACGATACCAAAAGCGGCGTGAAATTCCTTGGATCTACCAGTGAAAATTCTTCCCTTGGAGTTGGTATGTTCCTTGAAGATGGAATAGGTCCTCAACGGACTTTGGGGTCAAAAATAACGCTAAGACCACCTCTTGTCGCCTCAAATTTTTCTGCTCAAGTTCCAACAAAGAACTCGATTTTTGCCCAACAATTTCTTCTTCTCTTTTTTTTTTTTTTTTTATCTATCCTCTTTTTTTTTCTTCAACTTGACAAGGCATAAACAACAATAATATATGGAAATAACGAAGTAAGGCCGCAAGGGTATGGATTTATCAAGAGAGCAAAGATACGGATTTATCAAGAGAGCAAAGATGCGGATTTATCAAAAAAGCGAAACCAACACGAATAAGAACAGAATTTCAGCAAGGCATAAACAACAATTGGATAAGCAAAGGCGGATTTGTCTAAGATGGAAGCAAGCGAAACCAACACATCAATACAAGAAGCAATTTGCTTCATCAATACAAGAACATACCAATGATGATGATATTCAAAACAACAAGAAGATTGAGGAGATAAAGAACATACCAATGATGATGATTTTTTTTTTGTTCGGTAAAAGAAAAGATATGAACGACTTAGGAACCAAAGTGCTCTGATACCAAAAACTGGCGTGAAATTCCCTTGGATCTACCCAACTGAAAATTCTTCCCTTGGAGTTGGTATGTTCCTTGAAGATGGAATAGGTCCTCAACGGACTTTGGGGGTCAAAAAATAACGCTAAGACCACCTACTGTCCGCCTCAAATTTTCTGCTCAAGTTCCAACAAAGAACTCGATTTTTGCCCAACAATTTCTTCTTCTCTTTTTTTTTTTTTTTTTTTTTTATCTATCCTCTTTTTTTTTTTCTTCAACTTCAGCAAGGCATAAACAACAATAATATATGGAAATAACAGAAGTAAGGCCGCAAGGGTATGGATTTATCAAGAGAGCAAAGATACGGATTTATCAAGAGAGCAAAGATCTGGATTTATCAAAAAAGCGAAACCAACACGAATAAGAACAGAATTTCAGCAAGGCATAAACAACAATTGGATAAGCAAAGTGCAGTTTGTCTAAGATGGAAGCAAGCGAAACCAACACATCAATACAAGAGCAATTTGCTTCATCAATACAAGAACATACCAATGATGATGATATTCAAAACAACAAGAAGATTGAGGAGATAAAGAACATACCAATGATGATGATTTTTTTTTGTTCGGTAAAGAAAAGATATGAACGACTTAGGAACCAAGGCGCTCACGATACCAAAAGCGGCGTGAAATTCCCTTGGATCTACCCAGCGAAAATTCTTCCCTTGGAGTTGGTATGTTCCTTGAAGATGGAATAGGTCCTCAACGGACTTTGGGGTCAAAAATAACGCTAAGACCACCTCTTGTCGCCTCAAATTTTCTGCTCAAGTTCAACAAAGAACTCGATTTTTGCCCAACAATTTCTTCTTCTCTTTTTTTTTTTTTTTATCTATCCTCTTTTTTTTTCTTCAACTGGCAAGGCATAAACAACAATAATATATGGAAATAATGAAGTAAGGCCGCAAGGGTATGGATTTATCAAGAGAGCAAAGATACGGATTTATCAAGAGAGCAAAGATCGGATTTATCAAAAAAGCGAAACCAACACACGAATAAGAACAGAATTTCAGCAAGGCATAAACAACAATTGGATAAGCAAAGGTGCGGATTTGTCTAAGATGGAAGCAAGCGAAACCAACACATCAATACAAGAGCAATTTGCTTCATCAATACAAGAACATACCAATGATGATGATATTCAAAACAACAAGAAGATTGAGGAGATAAAGAACATACCAATGATGATGATTTTTTTTTGTTGGTAAAAGAAAAGATATGAGCGACTTAGGAACCAAGGCTGCTCGATACCAAAAGCGGCGTGAAATTCCTTGGATCTACCCAGAAAATTCTTCCCTTGGAGTTGGTATGTTCCTTGAAGATGGAATAGGTCCTCAACGGACTTTGGGGTCAAAAAATAACGCTAAGACCACCTCTTGTCACTCAAATTTTCTGCTCAAGTTCCAACAAAGAACTCGATTTTTGCCCAACAATTTCTTCTTCTCTTTTTTTTTTTTTTTTTTTATCTATCCTCTTTTTTTTCTTCAACTTGAGCAAGGCATAAACAACAATAATATATGGAAATAACGAAGTAAGGCCGCAGGGTATGGATTTATCAAGAGAGCAAAGATACGGATTTATCAAGAGAGCAAAGATACGGATTTATCAAAAAAGCGAAACCAACACCACGAATAAGACAGAATTTCAGCAAGGCATAAACAACAATTGGATAAGCAAAGTGCGGATTTGTCTAAGATGGAAGCAAGCGAAACCAACACATCAATACAAGAACGAATTTGCTTCATCAATACAAGAACATACCAATGATGATGATATTCAAAACAACAAGAAGATTGAGGAGATAAAGAACATACCAATGATGATGATTTTTTTTTGTTCGGTAAAAGAAAGATATGAGCGACTTGGGAACCAAGGCTGCTCACGATACCAAAAGCGGCGTGAAATTCCCTTGGATCTACCCAGTGAAAATTCTTCCCTTGGAGTTGGTATGTTCCTTGAAGATGGAATAGGTCCTCAACGGACTTTGGGGTCAAAAATAACGCTAAGACCACCTCTTTGTCGCCTCAAATTTTCTGCTCAAGTTCCAACAAAGAACTCGATTTTTGCCCAACAATTTCTTCTTCTCTTTTTTTTTTTTTTTTTATCTATCCTCTTTTTTTCTTCAACTTGAAGGCATAAACAACAATAATATATGGAAATATGAAGTAAGGCCGCAAGGGTATGGATTTATCAAGAGAGCAAAGATACGGATTTATCAAGAGAGCAAAGATACGGATTTATCAAAAAAAGCCGAAACCAACACACGAATAAGAACAGAATTTCAGCAAGGCATAAACAACAATTGGATAAGCAAAGTGCGGATTTGTCTAAGATGGAAGCAAGCGAAACCAACACATCAATACAAGAAGAATTTGCTTCATCAATACAAGAACATACCAATGATGATGATATTCAAAACAACAAGAAGATTGAGGAGATAAAGAACATACCAATGATGATGATTTTTTTTTGTTCGGTAAAAGAAAAGATATGAGCGACTTGGGAACCAAGACTGCTCTGATACCAAAAACTGGCGTGAAATTCCCTTGGATCTACCCAACTGAAAATTCTTCCCTTGGAGTTGGTATGTTCCTTGAAGATGGAATAGGTCCTCAACGGACTTTGGGGGTCAAAAAATAACGCTAAGACCACCTACTGTCCGCCTCAAATTTTCTGCTCAAGTTCCAACAAAGAACTCGATTTTTGCCCAACAATTTCTTCTTCTCTTTTTTTTTTTTTTTTTTTTTATCTATCCTCTTTTTTTTTTCTTCAACTTCAGCAAGGCATAAACAACAATAATATATGGAAATAACAGAAGTAAGGCCGCAAGGGTATGGATTTATCAAGAGAGCAAAGATACGGATTTATCAAGAGAGCAAAGATACGGATTTATCAAAAAAAGCCGAAACCAACACACGAATAAGAACAGAATTTCAGCAAGGCATAAACAACAATTGGATAAGCAAAGTGCGGATTTGTCTAAGATTGAAGCAAGCCGAAACCAACACATCAATACAAGAGCAATTTGCTTCATCAATACAAGAACATACCAATGATGATGATATTCAAAACAACAAGAAGATTGAGGAGATAAAGAACATACCAATGATGATGATTTTTTTTTTGTTGGTAAAAGAAAAGATATGAACGACTTAGGAACCAAGGCGCTCACGATACCAAAAACTGGCGTGAAATTCCCTTGGATCTACCCAACTGAAAATTCTTCCCTTGGAGTTGGTATGTTCCATGAAGATGGAATAGGTCCTCAACGGATATTGGGGGTCAAAAAATATAGCTAAGACCACCTTATGTCTGCCTCAAATTTTCTGCTCAAGTTCAACAATGAACTCGATTTTTGCCCAACAGTTTCTTCTTCTCTTTTTTTTTCTTTTTTTTCTATCTATCCTCTTTTTTTCTTCAACTTGCAAGGCATAAACAACAATAATATATGGAAATAACGATAAGGCCGCAAGGGTATGGATTTATCAAGAGAGCAAAGATCGGATTTATCAAGAGAGCAAAGATACGGATTTATCAAAAAAGCGAAACCAACACGAATAAGAACAGAATTTCAGCAAGGCATAAACAACAATTGGATAAGCAAAGTGCGGATTTGTCTAAGATGGAAGCAAGCCGAAACCAACACATCAATACAAGAACAGAATTTGCTTCATCAATACAAGAACATACCAATGATGATGATATTCAAAACAACAAGAAGATTGAGGAGATAAAGAACATACCAATGATGATGATTTTTTTGTTCGGTAAAAGAAAAGATATGAGCGACTTAGGAACCAAGACTGCTCTGATACCAAAAACTGGCGTGAAATTCCCTTGGATCTACCCAACTGAAAATTCTTCCCTTGGAGTTGGTATGTTCCTTGAAGATGGAATAGGTCCTCAACGGACTTTGGGGGTCAAAAAATAACGCTAAGACCACCTCTTGTCGCCTCAAATTTTACTGCTCAAGTTCCAACAAAGAACTCGATTTTTGCCCAACAATTTCTTCTTCTCTTTTTTTTTTTTTTTTTATCTATCCTCTTTTTTTTTCTTCAACTTGAGCAAGGCATAAACAACAATAATATATGGAAATAACGAGTAAGGCCGCAAGGGTATGGATTTATCAAGAGAGCAAAGATACGGATTTATCAAGAGAGCAAAGAATCGGATTTATCAAAAAAGCGAAACCAACACACGAATAAGAACAGAATTTCAGCAAGGCATAAACAACAATTGGATAAGCAAAGTGCGGATTTGTCTAAGATGGAAGCAAGCGAAACCAACACATCAATACAAGAACAGAATTTCCTTCATCAATACAAGAACATACCAATGATGATGATATTCAAAACAACAAGAAGATTGAGGAGATAAAGAACATACCAATGATGATGATTTTTTTTTGTTCGGTAAAAGAAAAGATATGAACGACTTAGGAACCAAGACGCTCTGATACCAAAAGCGGCGTGAAATTCCCTTGGATCTACCCAAGAAAATTCTTCCCTTGGAGTTGGTATGTTCCTTGAAGATGGAATAGGTCCTCAACGGACTTTGGGGTCAAAAATAACGCTAAGACCACCTCTTGTCGCCTCAAATTTTCTGCTCAAGTTCCAACAAAGAACTCGATTTTTGCCCAACAATTTCTTCTTCTCTTTTTTTTTTTTTTTTTATCTATCCTCTTTTTTTTCTTCAACTTGACAAGGCATAAACAACAATAATATATGGAAATAACGAAGTAAGGCCGCAAGGGTATGGATTTATCAAGAGAGCAAAGATACGGATTTATCAAGAGAGCAAAGATACGGATTTATCAAAAAAGCGAAACCAACACACGAATAAGAACGGAATTTCAGCAAGGCATAAACAACAATTGGATAAGCAAAGTGCGGATTTGTCTAAGATGGAAGCAAGCGAAACCAACACATCAATACAAGAATGAATTTGCTTCATCAATACAAGAACATACCAATGATGATGATATTCAAAACAACAAGAAGATTGAGGAGATAAAGAACATACCAATGATGATGATTTTTTTGTTGGTAAAGAAAAGATATGAGCGACTTAGGAACCAAGGCTCTCGATACCAAAAGCGGCGTGAAATTCCCTTGGATCTACCCAATGAAAATTCTTCCCTTGGAGTTGGTATGTTCCTTGAAGATGGAATAGGTCCTCAACGGACTTTGGGGTCAAAAATAACGCTAAGACCACCTCATCGCCTCAAATTTTCTGCTCAAGTTCCAACAAAGAACTCGATTTTGCCCAACAATTTCTTCTTCTCTTTTTTTTTTTTTTTTTATCTATCCTCTTTTTTTTTCTTCAACTTGCAAGGCATAAACAACAATAATATATGGAAATAACGAAGTAAGGCCGCAAGGGTATGGATTTATCAAGAGAGCAAAGATACGGATTTATCAAGAGAGCAAAGATACGGATTTATCAAAAAAGCGAAACCAACACCACGAATAAGAACAGAATTTCAGCAAGGCATAAACAACAATTGGATAAGCAAAGTGCGGATTTGTCTAAGATGGAAGCAAGCGAAACCAACACATCAATACAGAGCAATTTGCTTCATCAATACAAGAACATACCAAAGATGATGATATTCAAAACAACAAGAAGATTGAAGAGATAATGAACATACTAAAGATGATGATCTTCATTTTTTGTTCGGTAAAAGAAAAGATATGAACGACTTAGGAACCAAGCGCTCGATACCAAAAGCGGCGTGAAATTCCCTTGGATCTACCCAGTGAAAATTCTTCCCTTGGAGTTGGTATGTTCCTTGAAGATGGAATAGGTCCTCAACGGACTTTGGGGGTCAAAAAATAACGCTAAGACCACCTACTGTCCGCCTCAAATTTTCTGCTCAAGTTCCAACAAAGAACTCGATTTTTGCCCAACAATTTCTTCTTCTCTTTTTTTTTTTTTTTTTTTATCTATCCTCTTTTTTTTCTTCAACTTGACAAGGCATAAACAACAATAATATATGGAAATAACAGAAGTAAGGCCGCAAGGGTATGGATTTATCAAGAGAGCAAAGATACGGATTTATCAAGAGAGCAAAGATACGGATTTATCAAAAAAAGCCGAAACCAACACACGAATAAGAACAGAATTTCAGCAAGGCATAAACAACAATTGGATAAGCAAAGTGCGGATTTGTCTAAGATGGAAGCAAGCGAAACCAACACATCAATACAAGAGCAGAATTTGCTTCATCAATACAAGAACATACCAATGATGATGATATTCAAAACAACAAGAAGATTGAGGAGATAAAGAACATACCAATGATGATGATTTTTTTTTGTTGGTAAAAGAAAAGATATGAGCGACTTGGGAACCAAAGACTCTGATACCAAAAGCGGCGTGAAATTCCTTGGATCTACCCAGTGAAAATTCTTCCCTTGGAGTTGGTATGTTCCTTGAAGATGGAATAGGTCCTCAACGGACTTTGGGGTCAAAAATAACGCTAAGACCACCTCTTTGTCGCCTCAAATTTTTACTGCTCAAGTTCCAACAAAGAACTCGATTTTTGCCCAACAATTTCTTCTTCTCTTTTTTTTTTTTTTTTTTTTATCTATCCTCTTTTTTTTTTTCTTCAACTTCAGCAAGGCATAAACAACAATAATATATGGAAATAACAGAAGTAAGGCCGCAAGGGTATGGATTTATCAAGAGAGCAAAGATACGGATTTATCAAGAGAGCAAAGATACGGATTTATCAAAAAAAGCCGAAACCAACACACGAATAAGAACAGAATTTCAGCAAGGCATAAACAACAATTGGATAAGCAAAGGTACGGATTTGTCTAAGATGGAAGCAAGCGAAACCAACACATCAATACAAGAACAATTTGCTTCATCAATACAAGAACATACCAATGATGATGATATTCAAAACAACAAGAAGATTGAGGAGATAAAGAACATACCAATGATGATGATTTTTTTTTGTTCGGTAAAGAAAAGATATGAACGACTTGGGAACCAAGGCTGCTCACGATACCAAAAAGCGGCGTGAAATTCCTTGGATCTACCCAGTGAAAATTCTTCCCTTGGAGTTGGTATGTTCCTTGAAGATGGAATAGGTCCTCAACGGACTTTGGGGTCAAAAATAACGCTAAGACCACCTCGCCTCAAATTTTCTGCTCAAGTTCCAACAAAGAACTCGATTTTTGCCCAACAATTTCTTCTTCTCTTTTTTTTTTTTTTTTTTTATCTATCCATTTTTTTTTCTTCAACTTCAGCAAGGCATAAACAACAATAATATATGGAAATAACGAAGTAAGGCCGCAGGGTATGGATTTATCAAGAGAGCAAAGATACGGATTTATCAAGAGAGCAAAGATACGGATTTATCAAAAAAGCGAAACCAACACGAATAAGAACAGAATTTCAGCAAGGCATAAACAACAATTGGATAAGCAAAGTGCATTTGTCTAAGATGGAAGCAAGCGAAACCAACACATCAATACAAGAGCAAATTTGCTTCATCAATACAAGAACATACCAACGATGATGATATTCAAAACAACAAGAAGATTGAGGAGATAAAGAACATACCAATGATGATGATTTTTTTTTGTTCGGTAAAAGAAAAGATATGAACAGCTTGGGAACCAAGACTGCTCTGATACCAAAAACTGGCGTGAAATTCCCTTGGATCTACCCAACTGAAAATTCTTCCCTTGGAGTTGGTATGTTCCTTGAAGATGGAATAGGTCCTCAACGGACTTTGGGGGTCAAAAAATAACGCTAAGACCACCTACTGTCCGCCTCAAATTTTCTGCTCAAGTTCCAACAAAGAACTCGATTTTTGCCCAACAATTTCTTCTTCTCTTTTTTTTTTTTTTTTTTTATCTATCCTCTTTTTTTTCTTCAACTTCACAAGGCATAAACAACAATAATATATGGAAATAGAAGTAAGGCCGCAAGGGTATGGATTTATCAAGAGAGCAAAGATACGGATTTATCAAGAGAGCAAAGATACGGATTTATCAAAAAAAGCCGAAACCAACACACGAATAAGAACAGAATTTCAGCAAGGCATAAACAACAATTGGATAAGTAAAGTGCGGATTTGTCTAAGATGGAAGCAAGCGAAACCAACACATCAATACAAGCGAATTTGCTTCATCAATACAAGAACATACCAATGATGATGATATTCAAAACAACAAGAAGATTGAGGAGATAAAGAACATACCAATGATGATGATTTTTTTTTTTTGTTCGGTAAAAGAAAAGATATGAACAGCTTGGGAACCAAGACTGCTCTGATACCAAAAACTGGCGTGAAATTCCCTTGGATCTACCCAACTGAAAATTCTTCCCTTGGAGTTGGTATGTTCCTTGAAGATGGAATAGGTCCTCAACGGACTTTGGGGGTCAAAAAATAACGCTAAGACCACCTACTGTCCGCCTCAAATTTTCTGCTCAAGTTCCAACAAAGAACTCGATTTTTGCCCAACAATTTCTTCTTCTCTTTTTTTTTTTTTTTTTTTTTATCTATCCTCTTTTTTTTTTTCTTCAACTTCAGCAAGGCATAAACAACAATAATATATGGAAATAACAGAAGTAAGGCCGCAAGGGTATGGATTTATCAAGAGAGCAAAGATACGGATTTATCAAGAGAGCAAAGATACGGATTTATCAAAAAAAGCCGAAACCAACACACGAATAAGAACAGAATTTCAGCAAGGCATAAACAACAATTGGATAAGCAAAGGTACGGATTTGTCTAAGATGGAAGCAAGCCGAAACCAACACATCAATACAAGAGCAATTTGCTTCATCAATACAAGAACATACCAATGATGATGATATTCAAAACAACAAGAAGATTGAGGAGATAAAGAACATACCAATGATGATGATTTTTTTTTGTTCGGTAAAAGAAAAGATATGAGCGACTTGGGAACCAAGGCTCTCACGATACCAAAAGCGGCGTGAAATTCCCTTGGATCTACCCAATGAAAATTCTTCCCTTGGAGTTGGTATGTTCCTTGAAGATGGAATAGGTCCTCAACGGACTTTGGGGTCAAAAATAACGCTAAGACCACCTCTTGTCCGCCACAATTTTCTGCTCAAGTTCCAACAAAGAACTCGATTTTTGCCCAACAATTTCTTCTTCTCTTTTTTTTTTTTTTTTATCTATCCTTTTTTTTTTTCTTCAACTTCAGCAAGGCATAAACAACAATAATATATGGAAATAACAGAAGTAAGGCCGCAAGGGTATGGATTTATCAAGAGAGCAAAGATACGGATTTATCAAGAGAGCAAAGATACGGATTTATCAAAAAAAGCCGAAACCAACACACGAATAAGAACAGAATTTCAGCAAGGCATAAACAACAATTGGATAAGCAAAGGTACGGATTTGTCTAAGATGGAAGCAAGCCGAAACCAACACATCAATACAAGAACAGAATTTGCTTCATCAATACAAGAACATACCAATGATGATGATATTCAAAACAACAAGAAGATTGAGGAGATAAAGAACATACCAATGATGATGATTTTTTTTTTTTGTTCGGTAAAAGAAAAGATATGAACAGCTTGGGAACCAAGACTGCTCTGATACCAAAAACTGGCGTGAAATTCCCTTGGATCTACCCAACTGAAAATTCTTCCCTTGGAGTTGGTATGTTCCTTGAAGATGGAATAGGTCCTCAACGGACTTTGGGGTCAAAAAATAACGCTAAGACCACCTCATCCGCCTCAAATTTTCTGCTCAAGTCCCAACACAGAACCCGATTTTTGCCCAACAATTTCTCCTTCTCTTCTTTTTTTTTTTTTTATCTATCCTCTTTTTTTTTCTTCAACTTCAAGGCATAAACAACAATAATATATGGAAATAATGAAGTAAGGCCGCAGGGTATGGATTTATCAAGAGAGCAAAGATACGGATTTATCAAGAGAGCAAAGATACGGATTTATCAAAAAAGCGAAACCAACACGAATAAGAACAGAATTTCAGCAAGGCATAAACAACAATTGGATAAGCAAAGGTGCGGATTTGTCTAAGATGGAAGCAAGCGAAACCAACACATCAATACAAGAATGAATTTGCTTCATCAATACAAGAACATACCAATGATGATGATATTCAAAACAACAAGAAGATTGAGAGATAAAGAACATACCAATGATGATGATTTTTTTTTGTTCGGTAAAAGAAAAGATATGAACGACTTAGGAACCAAGATCGCTTCGATACCAAAAAGCGCGTGAAATTCCTTGGATCTACCCTACTGCAAATTCTTCCCTTGGAGTTGGTATGTTCCTTGAAGATGGAATAGGTCCTCAACGGACTTTGGGGGTCAAAAAATAACGCTAAGACCACCTACTGTCCGCCTCAAATTTTCTGCTCAAGTTCCAACAAAGAACTCGATTTTTGCCCAACAATTTCTTCTTCTCTTTTTTTTTTTTTTTTTTATCTATCCTTTTTTTTTCTTCAACTTCAGCAAGGCATAAACAACAATAATATATGGAAATAACAGAAGTAAGGCCGCAAGGGTATGGATTTATCAAGAGAGCAAAGATACGGATTTATCAAGAGAGCAAAGATACGGATTTATCAAAAAGCCGAAACCAACACACGAATAAGAACAGAATTTCAGCAAGGCATAAACAACAATTGGATAAGCAAAGGTACGGATTTGTCTAAGATGGAAGCAAGCCGAAACCAACACATCAATACAAGAACAGAATTTGCTTCATCAATACAAGAACATACCAATGATGATGATATTCAAAACAACAAGAAGATTGAGGAGATAAAGAACATACCAATGATGATGATTTTTTTTTTTTGTTCGGTAAAAGAAAAGATATGAACAGCTTGGGAACCAAGACTGCTCTGATACCAAAAACTGGCGTGAAATTCCCTTGGATCTACCCAACTGAAAATTCTTCCCTTGGAGTTGGTATGTTCCTTGAAGATGGAATAGGTCCTCAACGGACTTTGGGGGTCAAAAAATAACGCTAAGACCACCTACTGTCCGCCTCAAATTTTCTGCTCAAGTTCCAACAAAGAACTCGATTTTTGCCCAACAATTTCTTCTTCTCTTTTTTTTTTTTTTTTTATCTATCCTCTTTTTTTTTCTTCAACTTCAGAAGGCATAAACAACAATAATATATGGAAATAATGAAGTAAGGCCGCAAGGGTATGGATTTATCAAGAGAGCAAAGATACGGATTTATCAAGAGAGCAAAGATACGGATTTATCAAAAAAAGCCGAAACCAACACACGAATAAGAACAGAATTTCAGCAAGGCATAAACAACAATTGGATAAGCAAAGGTGGATTTGTCTAAGATGGAAGCAAGCGAAACCAACACATCAATACAAGAACAGAATTTGCTTCATCAATACAAGAACATACCAATGATGATGATATTCAAAACAACAAGAAGATTGAGGAGATAAAGAACATACCAATGATGATGATTTTTTTTTGTTCGGTAAAAGAAAAGATATGAACAACAGGAACCAAGATCGCTCGATACCAAAAGCGGCGTGAAATTCCCTTGGATCTACCCAACTGAAAATTCTTTCCTTGGAGTTGGTATGTTCCTTGAAGATGGAATAGGTCCTCAACGGACTTTGGGGGTCAAAAAAAAACGCTAAGACCACCTATCATCCGCCTCAAATTTTCTGCTCAAGTTCCAACAAAGAACTCGATTTTTGCCCAACAATTTCTTCTTTTTTTTTTTTTTTTTTTTATCTATCCTCTTTTTTTTTCTTCAACTTCAAGAAGGCATAAACAACAATAATATATGGAAATAATGTATAAGGCGCAAGGGTATGGATTTATCAAGAGAGCAAAGATACGGATTTATCAAGAGAGCAAAGATACGGATTTATCAAAAAAAGCCGAAACCAACACACGAATAAGAACAGAATTTCAGCAAGGCATAAACAACAATTGGATAAGCAAAGGTACGGATTTGTCTAAGATGGAAGCAAGCCGAAACCAACACATCAATACAAGAACAGAATTTGCTTCATCAATACAAGAACATACCAATGATGATGATATTCAAAACAACAAGAAGATTGAGGAGATAAAGAACATACCAATGATGATGATTTTTTTTTTTTGTTCGGTAAAAGAAAAGATATGAACAGCTTGGGAACCAAGACTGCTCTGATACCAAAAACTGGCGTGAAATTCCCTTGGATCTACCCAACTGAAAATTCTTCCCTTGGAGTTGGTATGTTCCTTGAAGATGGAATAGGTCCTCAACGGACTTTGGGGGTCAAAAAATAACGCTAAGACCACCTACTGTCCGCCTCAAATTTTCTGCTCAAGTTCCAACAAAGAACTCGATTTTTGCCCAACAATTTCTTCTTCTCTTTTTTTTTTTTTTTTTTTTTTATCTATCCTCTTTTTTTTTTTCTTCAACTTCAGCAAGGCATAAACAACAATAATATATGGAAATAATGTATAAGGCCGCAAGGGTATGGATTTATCAAGAGAGCAAAGATCCGGCTTTATCAAGAGAGCAAAGATACCGATTTATCAAAAAAGCGAAACCAACACGAATAAGAACAGAATTTCAGCAAGGCATAAACAACAATTGGATAAGCAAAGGTACGGATTTGTCTAAGATGGAAGCAAGCCGAAACCAACACATCAATACAAGAACAGAATTTGCTTCATCAATACAAGAACATACCAATGATGATGATATTCAAAACAACAAGAAGATTGAGGAGATAAAGAACATAGCAATGATGATGAATTTTTTTTTTGTACGGTAAAAGAAAAGATATGAACAGCTTGGGAACCAAGATCGCTCGATACCAAAAGCGGCGTGAAATTCCTTGGATCTACCCAATGAAAATTCTTCCTTGGAGTTGGTATGTTCCTTGAAGATGGAATAGGTCCTCAACGGACTTTGGGGTCAAAAATGACGCTAAGACCACCTACTGTCCGCCTCAAGTTTTCTACTCAAGTTCCAACAAAGAACTCGATTTTTGCCCAACAATTTCTTCTTTTTTTTTTTTTTTTTTTTATCTATCCTCTTTTTTTTTTTTCTTCAACTTCAGCAAGGCATAAACAGCAATAATATATGGAAATAACAGAAGTAAGGCCGCAAGGGTATGGATTTATCAAGAGAGCAAAGATACGGATTTATCAAGAGAGCAAAGATACGGATTTATCAAAAAAGCCGAAACCAACACATGAATAAGAACAGAATTTCAGCAAGGCATAAACAACAATTGGATAAGCAAAGGTACGGATTTGTCTAAGATGGAAGCAAGCCGAAACCAACACATCAATACAAGAACAGAATTTGCTTCATCAATACAAGAACATACCAATGATGATGATATTCAAAACAACAAGAAGATTGAGGAGATAAAGAACATACCAATGATGATGATTTTTTTTTTTGTTCGGTAAAAGAAAAGATATGAACGACTTGGGAACCAAGATCGCTCACGATACCAAAAGCGGCGTGAAATTCCCTTGGATCTACCCAATGAAAATTCTTCCCTTGGAGTTGGTATGTTCCTTGAAGATGGAATAGGTCCTCAACGGACTTTGGGGTCAAAAATAACGCTAAGACCACCTCATTGTCCGCCTCAAATTTTCTGCTCAAGTTCCAACAAAGAACTCGATTTTTGCCCAACAATTTCTTCTTCTTTTTTTTTTTTTTTTTATCTATCCTCTTTTTTTTTCTTCAACTTCAGAAGGCATAAACAACAATAATATATGGAAATAATGAAGTAAGGCGCAAGGGTATGGATTTATCAAGAGAGCAAAGATACGGATTTATCAAGAGAGCAAAGATACGGATTTATCAAAAATGCCAATACCAACACACGAATTAGAACAGAATTTCAGCATGGCATAAACAACAATTGGATAAGCAAAGGTACGGATTTGTCTAAGATGGAAGCAAGCCGAAACCAACACATCAATACAAGAACAGAATTTGCTTCATCAATACAAGAACATACCAATGATGATGATATTCAAAACAACAAGAAGATTGAGGAGATAAAGAACATACCAATGATGATGATTTTTTTTTGTACGGTAAAAGAAAGATATGAACAGCTTGGGAACCAAGATCGCTTCGATACCAAAAGCGGCGTGAAATTCCCTTGGATCTACCCAACTGAAAATTCTTCCCTTGGAGTTGGTATGTTCCTTGAAGATGGAATAGGTCCTCAACCCCTTGATAACCCGTATCAAGAAACCTTGGAATCAATTGAAGGATGGAATCCGAATTTCCTAGGGAACAAATCTAGGAAATCAAGAAGCAAACACACAAATTCGAATTTGTGTAATTTGCAAGTAATTCTGAAACTAGAGAGCAATTCTCTCAAGCTTGTAATGTCAAGAACCAAATTTTCATTTCATCAAATCGCCCTCAAGAATGGCCACTATATGGATACAAGGTAGGGTTTACAAAATTAGGGTTGCTCAAGCTAGGGTTTCTCTTTAGGGCCAAATGGGCTACATAACTCTTTGGGTCACATAACTCAAATTGCCATATAATTAGAACTAAGCCCAATGATCCTAATGGGTTCTAAGGAAAATAGTTGTCAAGCCAAACCCATTATGGCCACAAATTGGAATTTGGCTCCAAAATTCTAATTAACAAGATCTAATTACACTTAGTAAATTAATAAATACGGTTCTATCAATCGTGTTCTAGCCCTTGTCATCATGCTTCGAGTTCAAAGTCTCTTCAATGCTTGTTGGATTCATATCAGAAATTTAGCTTCGTTGTTGCTAATTGCGCATATTGCTTCGTGTTTTGCTGACAGACCATGTTAATGATGAACACTCGTCGATAACTAGGTTGAGAAATATAAGTAAGAACAAGTTTTGAACACTATGTCAAACATGTTGAAACAAATGTCGAATACTATGTTGAACACTATATCGAACATGTTGAAAACTAAACACTTTGTCGAGAATGTCAAACACTATGTAGAAATATATGTCGATAACACTTTCGAATCACTTTGTCGAAAAATATGTCGAATTAATTGTCGAAAAATATGTCCAAAAAAATAAGTCGACAACTATGTCGAAAACACTGTCAAGCAATATGTTGAAAACCAATTGACAAAGTGTTTTTGAAAGTTTCAACTGGAGCTTCATGGCCAGTGGAACTACTCCAAACTAATTGTGGAACTTGGCTGGGTGGAATTTGTATCTTATTATGACATTAGAGTATGCCATTTTTTGGTATTCAGATAGAATGGCAATTCCCAATTAAAAGTAATAATATTTGATCCAACTGCATTAGAGATTCAATGTCCATTTGAATTGAATTGTTTCGGGCATGAGGAGGATCACCTCATTAGTAGGAGGGCAGGTAAAGTTCGAGAATGAGAAGAGATTGAAAAACATGAATGATGATCTTTCTATAAAATTCTTGGGAGCAAAATCTACATCATCATGCCAGGTTAAAAGGAAAGAAAGTCGAGGACCCAAAAAGCGGAAGCATGGCTCACAATTGAAGAAGAAGATCTCCAAAAGCTACACCAAGATGCAAGATGTACATTTACGTTTATGAATTTATAAATTTACATCTTCATTTACGACGTAAATGAAGACTGTAAATCTAACGATGACGACGTAATTTTTGTAATTACATCTCTAAATTTGATAATGTGACAAAAAATTCTAAAATTAATAGTCATAAAATGTTAAAAAAAATAGTATTCATATTTCACAAAATTAAACTTGTAATTCGGAAATCCTATACAATCGATATTACAATTTCCATACTACAGGCCTATTTTGTTTCCCTAAAATATGCTGTAATCGCCTTGAGCTTGCCATTCAAGTAATTCTTCTCCACCTCAAGTGACCATGGAGGACTAGCAGAAAGAGCTAACTCCGCCAATTGGTTGATATCTACGTTCCTTGGAAGAAACATCACCACTCTCGGGGCAATTTTCTTTGCCAGATTGAAAAGAATCTGACTGTTGCAAGGCTTGAGCATTGTCTTCATATCAAACGTTTTTTGCTTAGTATAATCAGGTCCTCCCCAAGGCGGTGACATGAACACGAGATCTCCCTTCAATTTTGGTGCCAAAATCATAAAATCCCCTAAAACAAAGTGTATGGTTCGAGGATCAACTCCATATATTTCTGCATTGTGTTTGGTGTAGTGAATCTTGAGTGGATCAATATCAATTGCAATAACCTTTTGACTCTTCTGTGCAAATTGGATCACGTTGCCTCCAACTCCAGTAAAACAATCCACTATTGTTCCACCCCCACAGCGCATTGCGTGATGTTTGGCTATTGCTTCTGGAGTCACTGAAAACCATCCCTCGACGTCCATTTTTATGCCCTCATCGAATCTTGAAAACAGTAGATATCTCTGCTTCCAATATTTACTGATGTTGACATTCTCTTGCGGCAGCGGCATAGGAAACATCCCAGAACCAGTTTTTGAACCAACGATGTTATCTCTGCCAGTGCCACTAGTGGATTTTCTTAACAGCGGAGGATTGGCGTCGTCCCGGAGGTGTACTTGAGTTTGCTTGAAAAGCAGGCCAAGAGCTTTGATCGCTTCTGACTTCTCTGTAGTTTTCGTGAATGACCCTCCATCCTTGGAATAACCATCCCTTTTTTTCTGATGACCTGGAACTTCCTTGGACGATGGCTTAATGTTGAATCTTGCAAAATTCTTGTCATCGTTTCTATACTTCTTGATGGAATGGCCAAAATGTGTGTAGGAGCCACCATTGAACCACTTAACAGGCGGATCAACGCATTTCAACGCTACTGCAGCCATTGCTGACAAAACACGTTCAGATTATAGAGAACCAAAACCTGAGTTGAAAAACTATCTTGACGATCCGGAGAAGAAATGGGATCGATTTATTCCGGACGATCTTCTGCGCTGATTGAAGAACCCAACGGGATGTATCGAAACGGATCAAAGAAAGAGAAATCTTTATCAAGCTCTATTACTAAATCCTACTAACAAAATGTGTAGTGAGGATTTTCACGACACAAGCGGCAGTCGAGACTTTGTTTATAGCCCACGAAACCAAATCCTATGCGGAATCAAAATTGCCAAAAACATTTCCTCTCTCTCCTTTCCTAGATTGGTCTGAATTCAGACTTTCCTACTTTGTATCACATAAACACACGGTGAAGTCAGGGGAGATTATTAAAGAGTCAATTCTAGCGCATTTTGTTTTTATTGAAGGGTCAATTCTAGCCCCGTTTTTTTTTTAAATTAAGTCAGAAACGGCAAAATGCCGGCCTTAAAGGTTTTTTTTTTTTTTTTCAAATTGTGGAAATTTGTGACGGTTCTAAAAAGGATTCGAGACCAATTTTTGGAAGAGTTTACTGAAAATCCTTTATATGATTATTTATAAACGCTTGATTTCTTTATAAATGCTTATAAAGGTTTTCTGTCTTCATAAATGCTTGATTTCTTCATAGAAGAAAAAAATCATACTCAATATTTATACATCATTATTTTAATATTTTATACTACCTTCAACTATTTCTATATATCAAACAAAACTTAAGTCTTTAAAAATTAATTTACATAATAAATAATAATTTATAAAAAATTATTAATGTCCGAAGTTGTGATATATATGTACATATTTCAATTTCAACCTGAGAGTGTTAATTAAATAATTAATTGGATAAACTTCATTACTAATTAATATTTAAAGTTGGACATACCAAACAATTAGTCATGTATAACATTTTAGCTTAATTTTTAACAACATATATTAAGCACTACAAGAAAAATGGGCTTTGGTGACGATAGGTATTTCATCACTAAAAGGCACTTTTTTGTCACCAAAAGCATGTAGTGATGAAAAAAACATTCATCACTCAGTCGTCAGCAATGCTCTGTCACTAAAGGGTCTAACGTGACAAAAAAAAAATCGTCACTAAATGGGTGGCTTTAGTGACGAAATGAGGATGTGACAAAATTAGTGATGAAAAAAAGTCATCACCAAAAGGGGGGAAATTTTATCACTAAAAGATAAAAGTCGTCACTAATTGCGACAAGTTAGTGATGAAATTTAGTGACGACAAATTTTTGTCACTGAAAATATACTGGTCAGCGGCCAATTGTGACAGTTTTTGGTGACGAAAAAGAAGTCATCACTAAAAGATGCCTTGGCCAACTCCTTTTGTGATGAGCTAGTGATGACAATTTTTTCGTCACCAAATGGCAATTTTCATTGGTGACGACAAAGGTTCACCAAAGGTTTGTTGGCCAATGCAATTTGTGACGAAAAATTTTGTATGCGCTTTTCATTAGTAACGAAAAAAGTTTGCCACCAAAAGTTTGTTGGCAAATGAAATTTGTGACAAAAAATTTTTGTCACTGAATAGTGTTATTAATGACAATTTTTAACCAAAGTTGTAACGTGATTTGTTTTAGTATCTTCTCACCAATAACATCATTGTAGTGAACGTCACATTATTTATCCTTATAATACATACATCATCGAAGTCAAAAATGTAATGAAAACAATCATACTAATCATTGAACATTCAAAAAATATATGAAGGCACGAAAGTTAAACTTATGCAATGCAAAAGACAACATTTTAATTCAAGGGACAACATCTTAATTTCCTAGTAAACACAAAGAACAATTTGCAAGCCATAGTTTGATTTACAGTGTGAGACCAACCTTCATCATAAATATAATTTGGCTGCATAGACTTACAGTGTGATCCATAGTTTTGAACTCCAAACAATGTGACACGAAAAGAAAAAGAAATAAAAGATTGTATTTATTTACTAATATCTCAAACCATAGCTCTCCACTGTAGCTCAATCTGAATTCTACCATTCTTTGAGTCAATGAGGTGGCATCTCTCATTCATTCGCTTATTGATGACAACATCCGCAAGATATATATCCACATAACCAAGAGTTTCCTAGAATGAAATTTTGAAGAACAAAAAAGAAAAACAAAAATTGTTACTTTAAAAGATGTGATCAGAATTTTGCCATAAGTAATTTGTCCATACATGGTCACTTGAAACAATCACTCAAAAAGTGAGGAGCCATGTAGTAACATTTGGGATCAAATTGAGAACATCGACTAAGAAAACTGACTATGAGTGTATCCAAACTCTAGATGACAAATATGGTCCAAAATAAACACAGCTACTTAGTATTAACTTCAATGACTCCAAATATGTAAACTTCTAAAACTTAACTCACGGATATTACATGACAAGCAGAAGAATGGTTACCTTGGGATGAAGCAGACCCATCATTAACGATCTATTGACAACTTCCACATGAATCCTATCCCCTGTAAGAGGTTCTTCCAGCATAAATTAGGCATGATCCACCAGAAGACTTTCGGTTATTAGGCGTGATCACTCTATGCGTGACAACGCCAAAGGCATTGTTGGGCTGACAAATGTTTATCTATAAGAAGAATTTATGGGCCAGATTCTCAGCAAGAAAAGGAAATTATGAGTTGTCAAATTGAAAAAAGAAAAGGGATATTGCCGCAAGTTTTTTGGAAACAAAATCTTTTATTTTAGTTAGGAATATATTTCCTATTCTTATTGTATTTCCTTTTTAGAGTAGAATTGGTTTTTGGTAATGATTATCATTACTATATCTTAGAAGTTACTTTTTGTTATAAAAAGGGAACCCTAAAAGGCCCAAAACATACAGAAAAATATTAGAAGTAGCTGCCTCCCTCCTTCATTCTCATGTTCCTTCTTTTCTTTTCTTTAGTTCAGAAATTTCTTAGAAAAATTCCAGGATTCATGTATGCGACCATGAATGGCTAAACTCTATTTTCTAATTCAAGGGAATGATTGAATTCAATTCCAATCACTGTGAGGTTTTGTTCTTAAATTTATATTCTTGCTTTTAATTAAGTAATTGTGGATTCTTGATTTAATTCCTATGAATAATTGATGATTAGTTAATCTGACAAATTAATTTTTCATTCTTTTTTTCTACTGCTATCCATGAGGTCAATTATCCATAATTGTCATGAATGAATAGTACAAATAGCAACCAGGTTAATTATCTTTATGACTTGAAATATGCATGCTTAACTTACGGGAATTAGTGGGACAAGATTAATTTACTGTAGCTATCTGGGTTCTTTAATCTTAAGTTAACTATTTTCATAGATCTTAATGCTATTATTAACTTCATATGGAACGCTATTGTACCTAGTCAATTAATGGTAAATTTTGATTTGGGCACTGGGCTCGGTCAACTATATTAGGAAAATAGAAATTTATTACAACTATCCTAAGAAGTTTCAAGTTAAATATTTGAGTTTGCAAGATTATTTTTCATGACCTATGATCAGTGATGCAATTAAATGAGATCAACTCTTGGATCGGAAGCTTGGTAATTTTGGTAATTTTATGCATTTTCTATTTTTTTGTTTGAGATTTTTTATTAATTTTTAGAATTTCCTTAAAATAGTTAATCATTTAAAACTTCCCCCTTGTTATATTCATTTTTAATTTATTTTTCAAGACTTGGAACTATATTTGATTCCTTGGGATTTGACACAGTCATTCTTGCTACAAATTTAATTTGTAATCACTCAAGAATTAGTGATTAATTTTGCAGGTTTCGACAAACTCGTCAAAATTTTGGCGCTATTGCCAGGGAATCAATTAGTTCCTAGATTTGAACATTTAGTGTTACTAATATTTTCTTCCTTGTATGACTCATTCTTCTCAAAAAGGCGAATTAGAATACAATCCTGAGATTGAGAAGACTACTCACCAACTGAGAAAAAAGGTTAAGCAAAGAAAATGTGGTTCATCTTCAAGGGTGAACATTCAAACGAAATCAACCGAATTTGAGATAGCCGAATTTCCAGAGATGGGAGATAGAACGTTAAAGCAGTTGGCAGCCCCAACTTTAAACCAACAACCTCTTTGCATTCAATTTCCTACTTTAGATGTTGATTTTGAATTAAAATATGGTTTAATTCATTTATTGCCCGTTTTCGTGGTCTTGTAGGTGAAGACCTGCACAAGCATTTAAAGGAGTTCCATGTCGTTTGTTCTAGTATGAGACCGTAAGGAATATCTGATGAGCAGATCAAATTGCAAAGGATTGGTTATACTATCTTCCTTCTGGTTCAAGCACTTCATGGGCCAAGATGAAAAGATTATTCTTAGAAAAGTTCTTCCTTACATCTCGAGCCGCAAATATTTGGAAGAAGATCTATAGGATACAACAATTTAGTGAGGAGACCCTGTACGATGACGTGCTATTTTCTGCAAGTGCACAGAGTCGTGTCAAGTAGTAAATTAAGCTATCATCCCACAGAGAATTTTTAAAACTGAATATTGAAATACTCAATATGTTTGCTTGTTTAGATACCGAAATCAAGTTTTGAACTAAAAATTACTAATCAAATAAAAAAATTGAATTCTATCAAATATAAAAACTAGGATTTTCATTCTCAATTTTGACCATTTATTAAGATTGATTAGCCAACGAGGTTTATGTTAACTCTAATCCATTTTGAAGGGATCTTAAAAACCATAAATCTTCCTCTCAGACAGTACCTATGATTAATTGATAATTAATTAACACTAAGTTTGACGGCTCTCACCAACCTAATGTCTTTTAACTCCAATTTTAATGCACAACCTTTTAATCAATGTTAACCACTTAACTGTCTCTCAACTAATTAAGCTATTAACAGGTTATTGCGTAATCCTATAGAACCTATCTCTCAATCAAGTTCTATAGTGTTGATTCAATCCTAGGGTGATCAAGCCTAAGATGACATTAAGCACAACAATAATCAATGAATCAAAGCTAACAACCTACGTTAATCACAATAAGCACATGGTCAAATTGGAATAAGAATCCTAAAAAAGATTTAGCCACTCATATTAAAAATAAAAGACAAAGATAAATAATTGAAGAAGACAAATCCTAACATCATAAACAATAATAAAGTTACAAGGAAACTCCCTTGAATCCATGAATTAAAGTGCACTTTTCTCTAATACAGTTTCTAAAACCTAAAGGCTAAGAAAGGAAGGGAGTTTTTTTTTTCTCCAAAGAGAGAGGAATAGATGGGGGCTACTTCCGTTTGTTTTTACTCCCACCAGGATTTTTTACGTCTTCAAAAAAACTCCAAAGTCCAAAAGTGGTTAGACTTTTCCTTGTTCACAATTCTACTCCAAGTCAAACTCTTCCTTCCTTCTTTGTTTCTTTTGTCTTTTTGTCTTCTTTTGTTTCCTCAAAAGTGTCACCCGTAGGAAATCTTCCCCCAACTTGTCCAAGCCAACTCTAATACCAAGACTTGGTATTTTCTCTCTCTTTGCTTCTTCAATGTTATTTTTCTTCTCTTCTTTTGTCAATTTCTCCTCCAAGTCCATATTTTCCATTCCTACAACAAAAACATAAAAACATCATATAATGTTCCTTAAAATCACGATAATAATGAGAAAATATTAACAATAAAAATGACATTTTAACCCCTATCATACGAGTATTGGGAAAGATGCAAACAACTATATGCTAGTTGTCCCCACCATCAAATTCCTAAGCAGCTCCTCATCCAATACTTCTATGAAAAGTTATTATCAATGGATAGGAGTATGGTAGATGCAGCCATCAGAGGAGCATTAGTGAAAAATACATCGGCAAAAGCTAGGCAATTGATCTCCAACATGGCAAAAAATTCCCAACATTTTGAAACCCTAGTTGAGGGGACTTTTAAGCGAGTTAATGAGGTAGATACTTCTAATATTAAAAATCAAATTGCCAATCTAACTGCTTTGGTTTGTCAATTGGCTACAAGGCACATACAAACTGCCAAAGTTTGTGGAATATGCTCGGTACCTGGTCATCTCACGAACATATGTCCTACACTACAAGAGGATTCATATCAACAAATCAATGTAGTAGGAGGATTTCCTGGTCAACCTCAATGGAGATATGATCCTATTCGAATAATTATAAGCCTAGATTGAGGGATTATCCGAACTTTAGTTATAGGAACCAATGAGCACAAAAACATTTCCACCATAGCCTTATAATAAACCACCTCCACCTCTACTACCAGCTACAATTTCAAACTCAGGTATGCATTTAGAAGACATTGTTAAATCACTTGCTACTAATTTTCAACAAATGCAATAGGAACAAAAAGCTTTGGGGAACCAAATTACCCAACTGGCTGCATCTATTAACAAGTTTGAGGCACAAAATTTTGGAAGGTTACCTTCACAGCCGGTGGTTAATCCAAAAGAGAATGCAAGTGTCATTGTACTAAGAAGTGGGAAAGAGATCGATACAAGACTAGATCTACTAGAAAAACCAAAGGATGCAAGAAAGCATGAGAATAAAGAAGAATTTTTTCAAAGATGCTTGCTAAGTTTCTTTTTTTTTTTTTTTTGTTATTTTGTTGAGAATTGCATAGAAGTGTTCATGGATGATTTCACTATTTATGGAGATTTATTTAATAATTGCTTAGACCATTTGGCAAAGATTTTGAAAATGTGCATAGAAACCAATTTGGTTTTAAATTATGAGAAATGTCATTTTATGATAAATGATAGTATTATTTTAGGACATGTGGTCTCCTCTAGAGGTATAGAAGTGGACAAGGCAAAGATAGATCTTATTGTGAGCTTACCTAACCCTACAAATGTTAGGGAAGTATGTGTTTTTCTTGGCCATGCAGGTTTTTATTGCAGGTTCATTCAAGATTTTTAAAAAATCGCGTTGGCCTTGACCAATTTGCTCCAAAATGATGTATTTTTAGAATTCGATAAGGATTGTAAAAAGGCGTTTGACAAACTCAAGAGTTTGTTGACAACAACACCTATTCTTAAACCACTGGATTGAAACTTGCCCTTTGAACTCATGTGTGATGCATGCAACTACGCGGTAGGATCTGTCATTGGCCAACGAGTTGATAAAAAGAGTCACATCATTTATTATGCCTCAAGAACTTTGAATGCTACCCAATGCAACTACACTACTGCCAAGAATGAGCTTTTGGCTATTGTTTTTTCTTTAGATAAATTTAGATCATATCTACTTGGATCTAAAGTGATCATTTATTCTGATCATGTAGCCTTGAAGTACTTACTCGCTAAGAGGGAATCTAAGCCATACCTAATTAGATGGATTTTGCTACTCCAAGAATTTGACCTGGAGATAAGAGATCGCAAGGGATTCAAAAATTTGGTGGCTAACCATTTGAGCAGGTTAGTACGGGAGGAAGAATCACTGCCAATTTCTGAAAACTTTCCTGATGAACATCTCTTTCAACTCGAAGGTATGGTCTCTTGGTATGCTGATATTGTCAATTATTTGGTTACCAAAGTCTTACCAAGTTGTTTGAATAAGTCCACGAAGGAGAAAATTAAAGCGGATGCAAAATATTATGTGTGGGATGAACCATATTTGTGGAAGTTTTGTTCTGGTCAAGTCATTAGGAGATGTGTTCCTGACAATAAACATAACTATGTTCTTGCCTTTTGCCATAATTTTGCTTCTGGAGGTCATTTTGGACCTAAAAGAACTGCTCGAAAGGTGTTGGATAGTGGCCTTTATTGGAAAATCCTATTCAGAGATGTTTATTTATTTTGTAAAGGTTGTGACTGGTGCCAAAAAACAGGTACATTGTCCCATAGGAATGAGATGCCCTAAACACCTATTTTGGTATGTGAAATATTTGATGTTTGGGGAATCGATTTCATGGGACCTTTCCCTTCATCTTGTGGATATGTTTATATTATTTTGGCATTTGATTATGTATCAAAATAGGTAGAAGCAAAAGCCACTAGAATTAATGATTCTAAGACGGTTGCAAGTTTTATAAAAACTAACATTTTTTGTAGATTTGGGATACCTCAAGCAATTATCAGTGATCAAGGAAGCCATTTCTGCAATAAGACAATCGAGGCCTTGTTAAAAAAATATGGAGTACATCACCAAGTAGCAACTGCATATCACCCTCAAACAAATGGTCAATCGGAGATCTCCAATTGAGAGATGAAAGCCATTTTGGAGAAAACTATCAACCCGAGGAGAAAAGATTGGAGCCTAC
The DNA here is from genome assembly GCA_020080225.1 of Gynochthodes officinalis. NCBI lineage: Eukaryota > Viridiplantae > Streptophyta > Magnoliopsida > Gentianales > Rubiaceae > Gynochthodes > Gynochthodes officinalis. The sequence continues at coordinate 43,110,427 of CM034618.1, read as the reverse complement.
GCCTAGATGATGCACTATGGGCTTATCGAACCGCATACAAAACTCTGATTGGGATGTCCCCATATCAGTTGGTTTTTGGCAAAGCTTGCCATCTTCCAGTAGAGATTGAACATAGGGCTTATTAGGCAGTTCGTCAAAGCAATATAGACTTGATTGAAGCAGAAAAATCTAAGAAATTGCAGTTGAAAGAGCTGGAAGAATTGCGGTTAGATGCCTATGAAATTTCACGAATATATAAGGAGAAGACCAAATTGTTTCAGGACAATGTTCTCATGAGGAAACAATTTGACGTTGGGCAAAAGGTGTTATTATACAATTATTGATTAAAGCTCTTGCTTAGTAAATTACGTTCTCGATGGCTTCATCCATTTTTTGTTATTAAAGTTTTTCCTTATGGTGCAGTTGAGATCCAACGTTTGGAGACAGGGAAAATTTTCAAGGTAAACAGGCGTAAACTCAAGATATTTCATAACGAGGTTAATGTTCAACTTTGATTGACATTAAGTTAAGCTAGCCCATTTACCCGGATTCTTAAAGAGAAATAGAGACGTCAAGCATAACGACGTTAAATAATTGCGCTATTTGGATGGCAACCCAAAGGATTTATTGTTTGTCTTTTATTCTTCGTTCTTAATTTTATTGTTTTTTTTTCTTTTATTTTCTTTATATAGCTAATGAAATCAATTGTTGTTTGCAACAGAAGACTTTATTTTCTTAGGCATGATCACGTCCTAAAAGTTTATATATGTATGTTTTTGTTTTCAGAAGACCTTACTTTCTTAGGCGTGCTCATGTCTTAAGAAAGATAGTCTTCTAGAATTTGTTCCTATCCCTTTTAATTTTTTCCAAAAGACTTTAGCTTCTTTGGCGTGCCCATGCCTTAAGTTAGATAGTCTTTTGGAATTTCCTTCCCATTTCCTTTGATTTTCTTCTAAAAACATCACTTCTTTAAGTGTGCCCATGCCTTATTATACTAAGTCTTCTATTTTTCTTCATGATTTGATTGTAAAAAAAAAAAAATCTAAAAAATTAAAAAAAAATTCCATTTAATCAATAAGGGTTTAGAAGCCTTTGTTCTTCTTTTACTTTTCTCTTGCAGCTGTCCAAGCTCAACCACACTGCCACCGTTCCTCCATCAACCGCTCTGCCCACATCTCCATAGTCGCTCCCCACTTCTTCAGCCCTCTATCCTACAACAGTCTTCTCCCCACATTTGTTCGGTAGCTTTGCACCACAACCGCTTCGCCCCATCTCCCTCATTGTCCGAGCGATTTACATCCACAGCTTCTTCAGCCCTCTCTTCTGCTTATGCTCCCACATCTGAATATACGACTGCTAGAGTAGATTTTGATGATACATTTGAGCCTTATTCCTTATGGAAGGAAATGTCAGTAGATCGTAGTCCATTAGATCCAAGACAATCAAAGGATATTTACCTTCGTGACCCGGTTTGGAAGTATGTCCATCGATTTTTAGCATTTACTTTTTCCGACAGAAAAGATAATTCAGTTACCTTGACTAAAACCGAGTTCTTTTTTCTTTGGGCAATGAGTAACAATGTCAAAGTAAATTTAGGATGTTGGGTAGCTTCTCAAATCCATGCTGTCATTAACAAGGAGCACGCTTTAATTTTTGGTTCTTTGATTACTCATTTGGCAATTAATCTTGGATTTCTTGATTTGGATCATACTAACCTTCATGTCACCTATGAGTTAGAACCATCGGATATGAACTATCTCATTCGCATGGGCCTTGTGGAATTTCTTAGCAACAGTTATAGTTTCTTACCTCTAGGCCACCGGTAGCATGGCATCAAGCGTCCACGTGTTCAGAGTGAACCCACTCCGCTACAAGATGACCCTGGCTCCTCGTCGCACCCAACTGATCCCTCATCTTCCAATCCAAATCTTCTTTATCAGCTGGATTGGTGCGTTCAGAGACTAGAGACCAATCTGGTTGCATTCTTCAAGCATGTTGGGTTTGAGCCTCCATGCTCACCCCTCACCTTAGCAGCCTTCCTAGTGTTGCGCTTCAGGGAAGTGTCGTCTTCCATTGTCTTTATTTTTTTTTCCCTTTTCTTATTGGGATAATATACAAAAATAGCCTGAACTTTGGCTCTTGTAACAATTTTAGCCCGACCTTTCAATTTTAACAATACAGTACCTGAACTTTTCAATTTGTAACAATTATCGCCTCGGTCAAAATTGATGACATAGGTCAACCCAGTCAACCATTAAAATTGAAAAAAAGACAAAAAAGCCCTCCGATATAAAGCATATAGTTTAAAATTCTAAAATAAATTTTTAAAAAGACAAAAAGACAAAAATTTAATAAAATTATTTACACTATATAATAAAAAAATTAACTAAAAAAAATTAAAGATGAAAATTTAGTAAAATTTAAAGACAAAAATGACACAAAATTGATATAGTTAAAAAAATTTTATTAACTTTTTAAAAGAAAAAATTTAATAAAAATTTGTTAAAAATTTTAATGCAAACAGACAAAAAATTATTATATGATATTTTGATTTTTAACTTCAAATTTTTTTTATAGGTACTTTGTTTTTTAATCTCAAATTTTTTTGTCATTTTTGTCTCTAAATTTTATTAAATTTTCATCTTTAAATTTTATTTTTTTGTTTAAAAAAATTTATTATATAGTGTAAATAATTTTATTAAATTTTTGTCTTTAAATTTTGTCTTTTTTGTCTTTTTAAAAATTTATTTTAGAATTTTAAACTATATGCTTTATATCGGAGGGCTTTTTTGTCTTTTTTCTAACTTTAATGGTTGACTGGATTAACCCACGTCATCAATTTTGACCAAGGCCATAATTGTTACAAATTGAAAAGTTTAGGTACTGTATTGTTAAAATTGAAAGGTCGGGCTAAAATTGTTACAAGAGCCAAAGTTCAGGCTATTTTTGTATATTATGCCTTTCTTATTTGTGTGCATATTTCTTCCATACATTGAGAACAATGTATGATTTAGGTGTGAGGGGGTGATCTTGTGGTTATTTGCATTACTTTGGTAAAATGTTTGTCCTTCTAAGCATACTTAACAATCTAAATATCTTCTTTGAAATTCCTAACTCTTTTGATACTTGTTTAGAATAACTTTTAGTTAACATGCATTAGTAGTTTGAGTTGGAAAGCATGAAAAGGGACAAGTATGATTAGCCTTTGTTTTGATAATTTTTAAAGCATCTCGTTGATTTTGATGATTGAATTGAATGAGAATGTGCAATATTTGATACATTGAACCCATTGTGTGAGTATTTAGCCTAAAAGCATTTTCTTTGTCTTGCTCACATATTTCTTTGTTGAGTATTGACAAATATGGGATGTTCATTCTAGAACTTGCTTTCTTATGCATGTCAAGATCACATTGTGGATTCATGCTTTGAAATGATAAGGGCATCTAGGTTAGCCACTTAAACTTTCTAAAAAGTCATCCTGTTACATATACCCTTAGTTAGCCAATTCTGAGCCTTAGCCTTTCTTTGTTACAACACCACATTATTAACCTTAAACCTTTGTCAAGAGTATGTGGGAATGAATTGCATGATAAAATTTCTGTTGATTCCAAGGAAAAGAACACCACTAGGAAAAAAAAGATGAAGAAAGATGGAAAGTGTAAAAAATGTAAAAAAAAGTGAAGTGAAAGGTATCCCCTACGAATATTGGACAAAGTAAATGTCGTCATTGTATACCAAAAAGGTCCAACTATATGACAAAATTGCAAAAAAGGGGATAATGTTGCTTGGAATGAAGAAAGTGGTTCTAATGTGCTATTATTGTTGCTTTTGAATCATTCAAGGAAGTCTTACATATCTTGATTTATGAAACCTAAAATTTTCATTTCTTTTTACCCACCTTTACCTAAGCCCCGTTACAACCCTTTTTGATTTTTGCATGGATTCATATTTATTAGTGGTGAAGATGTGATATATAAACAAGTTTATGGTAATGACATGCTATGTTTGATTTGAGTGCCGAATGTACCTTAACACTTTCAGTGATTAGAGTACAACCTGTGAGAGGTTATCAAATTTTTTCGCATTTGATTTCGATGAAATTGTCAGGATTGATGAGATGCATATCTTTTGTTTAGAAAAATCGGGCTATGAATACTTGTTTTTCAAATTGTTATTCCAATCTTGATTTCTAATGTGTGATGGCATGGAGTTATTTGTAAATTGGTTGAAAAAGGGAAAGGGATGGAGAGAAAGATACTGATCTAATGTATGCTTGAGGACAAGCATGGTTTAGGTGTGAGGGATATGATAGAACTTAAAATGTATATATTTCTTGTTTATATTTTCCCAATATTCAATTGATTATAAGGTGAAATTGTTTGGTTTTGATATACTTTTTTGTTTTCGGAATGGAAATAGGAGAGTTGGAGGAAAAGAGGATAAAAATGGACAAAATTGGAGCAAAAACCAGAAAACTTCGGGTTATTAGGCTTGACCATGCCAAAGGCATTGTTGGGCTAGCAAATGTTTATTTATAAGAAGAATTTATGGGCGAGATTCTCAGCAAGAAAAGGAAATTATAAGTTGTCAAATTGAATAAGAAAAAGGGATATTGCAGCAAGTTTTTTGGAAACAAAATCTTTTATTTTAGTTAGGAATATATTTCCTATTCTTATTGTATTTCCTTTTTAGAGTAGAATTGGTTTTTGGTAATGGTTATCATTACTATATCTTAGGAGTTAGTTTTTGTTATAAAAAGGGAATCCTGAAAGGCCCAAAACATACAAAAAAATATTAGAAGTAGCCGCCTCCCTCCTTCATTCTCATGTTCCTTCTTTTCTTTTCTTTAGTTTAGAAATTTCTTAGAAAAATTCTAGGATTCATGTATGACACCATGAATGGCTAAACTCTATTTTATAATTCAATGGAATGATTGAAGTCAATTGCAATTACTGTGAGGTTTTGTTCTTAAATTTATATTCTTGCTTTTAATTCAAGTACTTGTTGATTCTTGATTTAATTCCTATGAATAATTGATAATTGGTTAATCTGACAAATTAATTCTTCATTCTTTTATTCTATTGCTATCCATGAATTCAGTGATCTGTAATTTTCATGAATGAATGGTACAAGCAGCAATTAGATTAATTATGTTTATAACTTGAAATATACATCCTTAACTTAGAAGAATTAATGGGATAAGATTAATTTACTGCAGCTATTTCGATTCTTTAATCTTGGGTTAACTGTTTTCATAGATCTTAATGCTATCATTAACTTGATATGGAATGTTATCGTGCCAAGTCAATTAATGGTAAGTTTTAATTTGGGTGCTGGGCTCGGTCAACTATATTAGGAAAATAGAAATTTATTACAACTATCTTAATAAGTTTCAAGTCAAATATTTGAATTTGCAAGATTATTTTTCATGACCTATGATCAGTGATGCAATTGAATGAGATCAACCCTTGGATCTAAGCTTGGTAATTTTCTACATTTTCTATTTTTCTGCTTGAATATTTATTTTATTAATTTTTAGAATTTCCGTGAAATAGTTAATCATTTAAAACTCCCCCCTTTTATTTATTTTTAATTTATTGTTCAAGATTTGGAACTATACTTCGGTTCCTTTGGGATTCGACCTGGACTACTATTGCTACAAATTTAATTTATAATCACTCAAGAACCTGTGATCAATTTTGCGGGTTTTGACAAACCCGTCAAGTAATCTCTTCCTTCTTATGTTTGAGATCTCTCTTGAATTCTTTCAAAAAGGAGGTAGTTTATCAATTACGGAATTAACAATTACAATATCATCCATATACATATTATATGGATTAAAATGATTTAACATCTTTTCAGCTTCTGCAAATTGTTCCATGACATATCTTTTGTCTAACATTTTGTAATTTAAAAATGAAGAAACAAGGAACTTCTTACTTGTAGCATCCTCTTGCATATATATATTGCTTCCAATTTGTTCCATAGTTCTTTGGTAGTAGTAATTGAATGGTAAATATCAAATAATCATTCACTTATAGCACTAAGTATGTGACCCCTACAAATCTCATCATCATTCTCCCATTTTTGGCTTCTTCTCATGTTATCGAGAGATTCTGTCTTCACTTCGTTGAAAAGGTTTTAGAGTGGTGAGAACATATGCCACTTAGAGTGCTACCAATAAAAAGTGAACTCTCTTCTTCTATTGTATGAAATTGGCTTCATCCAAATTCTCTCCAACTTGATAATATTTGTTGCCAAATCTTTCAAAGAGCTTGCCATCTCAATTAGGAAAAATTTAGTCTAAAGATTGTTGGTGTATATATGGCAAAGAAAATGATATAGAACTTCAAAAGATAGATTTCAAATTGTGAATTAGATTCACTTTCTTTTAAACTAAATTTGCCAGCTAAAATGCGCAAACAATCAAGGACAAATTTCCTTTAGGATAAGGTGAAATTTGGTTGAATATACTATGCACTTAGTATTCCAATCCACCAGGAACAAAGGAAAAGTAGTATAGAATTTTCTAACTATTTGAGGTTTATTTTCTGTAATAAACAAGACCCCAACTAAATGTTTTATAGTGGTTTAATGTTGAACTTAAAAGGTTACAATTCAAAGAAAATGGAGGTTATAACTCTTGAAAATGAAGAGTTGTGACTTTTGAGAATGAAAAATTATAACTCTTGAATTGTGACTTTTGGAGATAAAGAGTTACAACCTCTTGAAAATAAAAAATTGCACTTTTTAACTTTACTATTTCCATTTTCTAAATTTTGAAACTAACACCATTCACTCTGTTCCTTCAACATAAAGCAGAGAGGACCACTTTGAAATTAAAGGTGTCAAAGTACTCAATGATTTCGTAACTAAATCTATAGCGGATAGTCCGATCAATTTCACAGAACTTCAAACTCTCCAGATAGCTGTGGGTGAAACGCTAACTAGTTGGATTTGCTTTCTTGGTACCTGGAGTGGTAGGGCAATATGTTTATGCAATGCATTAGGCAAAACTTTGGGATGCATTTCTAATTTCTGCGCCAGAATTGTTTTGCAAACTTTGGCAGTTTCGACTCTTTTTTTTTTTTCCAAATGTCCCCGTCTTATCAATTCAAGAGTCTCGCAATTGCCAGTTGCTATACCTACTGGTCGAAACAAAATTGATTACATAACAAACTGAAGCTTTAATGTATAGTCTCATCGATACAATATGATTTCACTTAGTCCGTTTTGCCAATTGGCCTAACATTTCTTATAATTATCAAATGGTAATTGGTTTTTGGCAAGTAAATGTTCTTAAATTTGATCTAGAATTAAGATTTAAACCAATGCGCGGGGGAAATGATCAGGGCATCAATTTGAACCTGACTAATTTTTTCGATTGCATTCCTAGAGTGTAATCGTATTTCACCAAGGACCACAAAATTTAGATAAGACTAAAAATGGAATGGCCTTTACGACTTAGTATTGTCAGGTGTGAGATAAAAACCTTTTGACTTTGTTTGCAAAATGTCTACTGCTCAGTAGTGTAAGAGGAAGCCATGGAAGACCCCATTATTACAATGATATCCACCAGAACTAATTTAACCAGCCTGTGATGAAATGTTAAGTTCCAATTTTGAAAACAATTCCATCCAAATCAAATACTGTGGTGCTCTCGAATTGTCTTCAGCATAAGATTGTAATAAGACATTTACGTGCTTAATCTTATCACAGGAAAAAACATCAAAAGGTTCCCATCATCAACTGCTTCCATACAATTATCAGCGATTAAAAACGAGAAGACCAGAAATCTTAATATTCGGTTACGGAAGTTGGAACATGCTAAAAATGGCGAGCAAGGGTTCAGCAATGAGTAACATTACCATTTGTCAGTAATGTTATTTTAAGAATTTTTGTCCTAAAATAATATCTTACGTTTCACTACAACTGGTACATAAGAGGGAAGACAAAAAATTGTTTTGAAATCATCCACCATGAAAAAAAAAACCTCATAAATTTTCCTCAGCGAAACAAAATAAAATTTTCTCCCATTTCCTGTAAAAATGTTTTTCTGACAGGAACTAGTAACCAGGCAAAAAGATGTATTGTAATTTTTGAATGACAAGACAAGGAATGCGAACAACTGTGCATGCTTCGAATTCATGTTGCTATAATTAACATCTGCAAAGCAGTAACTGTTTCTGTACATCGGAAATCTGTGTGTTATGCTCTATGTCACAAAATTTTGTTTCACTATCTATCAATAAACTAAATAATCAAGTGCCGTTGCCTGTGGCTAACACGCGTTCCTACTCAATCGAGATGTTAGATCAATGAAAATGTCTTCCCGGCAGGGGATTGTCAAACCCCCCATTGGATGATCAAAACCATATTCTTCCTCAACTTGGCCTAGCAATTCTTGGAATAAAGGCTGGTTCAGGTAACCAATGGGAATCACGTATCGTTTCTTTTCACTTTCACCAACATAAACTGCAAAATAGCCCCTTGGGACATCAGGAGCTGCAGCACCGTTGATTCCCACCTGAGAAGACCACTTCAGGAGTTTCTTAGCTTGAATAATACGAGGCAGACGGATGGCCATTTTCTCTAAAGGATGCTGAAATTCTTGTATGAAGTTGGACAAAGAAAGGCAGAAATTTTCGTTGCAGAGCAAAGGAATTAAGCACAGCTCAGTATTGTTTTCGAAGACTTGTGTATCTCAAACAAGTTATAGGTGTTTATATAGGCAAACATCAGCTTCAATATCTTAATGCAATACGATAAAAGGCATTTTAGTGGGCATCAAAGATGGAAGCTCTCGTGCCGTATCATATGGTTTTGCCTTCCAACTAATGATCAATGATTTTGAACCATGTATTCTGTCGAAATGATGGAGGGCCTGGCCTACCAACTCCTTGAACACAAAACAGTGAGACCCGTTGGAAATAATGATAGGTGTCATAACAAAATCTATAGGGGAAAAAGGGAAAATCTTTTCAGCAGCCCCTTCCAAGTTCAAAAAAGTTGAAGTTGAGATTTGCTAAAGTGGTACGAAGCTGCACTTGTATTTGTCTATTTGCCCTACCCGGAAATGGTGGGGCAATGTGTTTATGAAATAAGTTCGGCAAAACCATGGATGCTAACTTTTGTGCCTGTAATGTTGCTACCTTCAACAATTTCGATTTCTTTTGTCTTCCCAAGTGTCCCCAGTTAAGGAATTCAAGAGTCTTACCAATGTCAGTTGCTAAGACTACAGGTTGAAACAATTTGCTTACATAAAAAACTAATGTTTTAATGTATATCTCGCAAATACACTGTGATTGCATTTGGTCAAACATTTTCATTTCATCAAACGAAGTTAGAAGGCCTTGTTTTTCTCCTTTTCTGGCAACATTATATGGACTTCCCAAATCACACCCAAAATAAGAGTACACTATTAATATGCAAGAAATAGTCTTTGTTTTGGAAACGGATTCATTAAATGGTGGAAAGTAGATGCAACGTCTCAAGTCAATAGAATAATTTACTAATTTTTGGCTTTTATTTTATTAGTCCAAAATTAAAAGAGTTTCGAAAAGCAAGTATGTGCACAAACAAAGAGGAAGACATGGATGACTGAGCTTGCTCACGCCCATAAGTGTGGCAGTAAGCCCAGATGACACGTATAAACAAACTTTTTAAAAGTAATTGTAGTCAAGGATTTATGCCACCATACGAAAAGCTTTTCTTTAATTTATCTTGACAATTTTCCACCATCAATTCACCCACTACAGATATCCACCAAGACTAATTTAACAAGGCTTTGAAGAAAGATTCATTTCCAATTTCAAATACAAAAGGTTTTTCAGGCACTTTTTCAAATTTATTGAATTATTTAGTTGGCTCATTTAAGGGGTTTACTCTGGTATTCGTGACAAAAGGAGGCTAAAAAATGTGGCTAAAAAAATAAGGAAAGTGAGCAGAATTTATGCAAAAAATTTCCAACAAAATCCTAATTTCCAACCTGTTATGAAAATACTACAAAATAGGATTACTACTACAATCCTAAAAATGTAGTAGAAGCAACTAGAATAATATGAAAGTAAGACAAAAAGGAAATGTGAAGAACACAAGTATAGTGTAATTTTCTATTCTCTTTTCATTCTCCTTCATACTTCCACTAAACCTCTATTTATATAGGTTTAGGGTTCATCATGATATGTAGGTTACAAGAAACTTAAAGATTTCATATTCCCACCTCATGGTTCTAAAGGTCACAAGTTACATCTTCCCTCATCATCCTAAAGGTCACAAGTTACAATGTAGGGAATTTCAAGAGTTGAGTGTTACATGTCTTCAAAACTTCCCCTTGGATAATGGAGTTAATTTCATGAGCAAGTGAAGAGTTGTATAAATCCACAATTTGCATAATTCATAACACAACCAAATGTTTTCCAATAAGGAAAGTGTGCAGAATTTAGGATTTTGTTGGAAAGCTTAATTTCCTGTATGTAAAGTAGGCTTAATTTTGTTGGTGCTGTTCCAGCCTCAAAAAAATAAGGAAAGTGAGCAGACTAATGTATTATAGTCTCATCATTTTGTTGGTTTTGCGAATGGCCTAATATTTTGTTACCAAATTCTAATAAGTAATCCAATGTGAGGGGATTTGATCAGCGCATCAATATCCCATTTGTTTAGTTACAACCATATAATGCAATCGCATCTCAGTCAAGGGCTGTAGATTTAGATGAGACAAAAGAATGAAAAGCTTTTATGACTTAGAATTGTGAGGTATAATTAGTGTTGAAAAATAGACTCCTGATTAGAGGTGATAAAAATCTTCATAATTTGTAAAATTTGTTTTTGCATTTATTTTGTAAATAAGATCTCCAATCCCACGAACATTCAAGTCAATGAATAAGATTCACTTGTTTAAAAGTTCTAAGATCACAAAGAATAGAGTTATTATTATTATTATTATTGTTTTGGTACACTATATGTTTTGTCCCAACTTTTGTCACTATAAATTTTTTTCCTCAAAAATAATCACTGAATTTTTATTGAATAAACTAAGGAATGAAATGTGTATTTCATTTGATTACCTAAACTACCCTTATAAGTTAATTTGTTTTGTTTACTTATACTATTATGAAAAATATATATTACATATAAGTCAAAATAAGACAGAGCAAAAAAATTAAATAGTATAAATATTTCTCCTAATAAAATCATAATAATTATCTTAAATAGTTCACAATTGTAATACAAACTAAATTATTCAAATTTAAAATAAAATATTGCTAAAATAATAATATCCTAAAACTTCTTGACAATTATGCATGGGATCTAGCAGTATAATGACATAATATTGGCAAAAGTCATGGTAAAATAGTAATTAAACATTGACAAGAAAAAAGCCATGGTAAAAATAGTAATTAGTGTGAGAATTTGTATCTCAACCAACTTCTAATTTATCTTATCTCTTTTGATTACATGTATCTTTTCTCCAATCCATATGCACGTATGGATTGACTCCTATCCATATCTTTTCTCCAACAATTCAATGCATTGACTTTACCATGGGAAAAAAAGATTCAAATGCTATTATCTTCACTTTTGAACAAGAATTCATGGATAAATAATGAAAATCAATTGCCTTAACAGCCATGGTCCCATTCACCATTGGACTCAATCTAATTGATGTAATATAAAAAGTGGAAGTCTATCAATTAGAGAATTGAATACAAAAGTTTGACCCCAAGCACTAGTCCATGATATTATTATTTCTATATAGTAACTTTTTATATAAATTTTTATACAAATTGCTAATTTTTTTATCTAAGTTTTATGATTTTATGATTCAAAAAAAATTAAAAAATTAAAAATTTTAAGCAAAACCCAATATTACTCCTCCTAATTGAAGATTATCAGTAAAATATGATTAAAGTGGCCTAATAAATTTTAAAAAATCAAATATTTAAATATATAAAAGAAACAAACATGCGAAAGAAAATCTTCTCTTTTTGGAAAAAATAATATAAAAACATAATCAATGATTTATGATCATGTATGAAAAAGACAATATATAATACTAAAAATAAATATTAATATGCAAAAAAAACTTACCTAATGATGACAAAACCTTAGATAGAAAGAAAATTAGAATGCAAAAACCATGAAGGAGAAAAATCTATGTAGGAATAATTTAGAAGAGTAAAAGAGAGAAGAGGAGAAGAAATTAGGGGTGAGTCAAATGAATCTACCGAAAAGAGAATATGAGAGAATAGTTCAATAAAAAGAAAGGATAGGATATGATAGGGTTAAAAATGGTTTAAAAGAAACGTTTATCTTTTAAATTAAATTCCATTGGCAAGTAATTTGAATAACGATATTTGATTGAGATTTTAAATCGAGGAAAGTTACAACCAATTTCCTCACTTTTAGAAATCATTTTACTTTCTTAATAAAAAAAAAAAACCAACCAAATGCAAGATTTTAATTTTGAGGAATTTTATTACCTTCCAAAGCAGAATCCTGACCAACCAAATAGACCAAAGGGAAAAAAAAAAGAGAAAAAGACAAAGAAGAGCAAGAAACAAAAGCACCAACACCCAAATTATCAAACCACTAAATCCACAGATTTTTTCATTCAAGTCTAACTCTGAAGTCAAAGGCCTGAGGCTTGGTGGCCAATTTATTGTCAAATCTTTCACAATCCGTCGAGCTCGGTGGCCTGAGGTTCGATGGACCAAAATTGGGGCATTTATATTCAAAGCCCATCTTTATTACTATCCATTATTTATTAGCAAACCTTTTCAAATGGCAATTTAAAATCAAGCCAGACCCACTTCAAAATTCGACAAACCCAACTTTTGGATCTAAAAGAAGATCCATTTTAATCACTAGCTGTAGATCCTGCTTTCCATTTTCTTGGATCTGAGAGAAGAAGAAAAAGAAATGAAATGAAAAGAGAGAAAAAGAATAAGAGAAAAGGAAAGAAAAGAAAAGAAAAAAAAAAGAACGAAGAGACCCACTTCGAAATTCAACAAACCCAACTCTTGGATCTGAGTGAAGATCCATTTTTATCACTAGCTCTAGGTCATGCGTTCCATTTTCTTGGATTTGAGAGAAGAAGGAAAAAAAGAAGAAGAAGAGAAAATGAAAGAAAAGAAGAAGAAAAGAAAAGAAAAGAAAAAAAGAAAGAAGGAAGAAATAAAATAAATAATTCTTTTTTAAATATAAAATGACCTTTTCATCCCAAAAATGGGTATTTGTCAATATTTAACAGCTATTTTCGATAGAGTGATTAACTTTTGAATACTTTTCAGGAGTTTAATGATTATTTTTTAAGAAAAAAATATAATGACCAAAGTTGGGATAAAATAAAAATATAATGACAAAAAAAAATTTACGGCAAAGAATAAGTATGAGCACACATATAGAGGAAGGCGTGGAAAACTGATCATCCCCAATTCCCCCATGTGGAAACATGCCCAGATGATAAGAAAATTTTGTATCACCACTTCCCCATTACTGCAATGATCTGCACAAAAACCAATTTAACAAGCCTTTGAAGAAAAGTTCTGTTCCAAATTTGATACCAAAACCATCCTAATCCAATACAGTTTTCTTTTCTCAGATTTTCAGCATGACGCTTGTAACAACTAATGAATCATTTGCGTGCTTAATCATTATCACGGGAATGACATCATTTGCCATCATCAACTGTTTCAATACGAGTATCAAGAATGAAAAACAAGGCCAGTCTCTAAGCAACCTTAAATTTCAACTAGAACATACTAAAGCTGCCGAGCAAGGTATCACAATGTGCAATTAATATTGCTGATAATGTTATGTTATGAAATTGTCTTTAATTAAAATAACAAGTTTCACTACAATTGACATATAAGAGGGGGAAGGCCAAAGATTATTTTATTATCATCCATCATGAGAGAAACATATAATTTTTTTTAAATGAAATGAATTTTTTTTTTCTCCCATTTCCAGTTAGAATGTTTCGACAGTCATAGAAAATTTGAATGTAAAGACAAGGAATGCGTAAAAAGAAGCTTCAAGTAGTTATCTCCATGGGAGTAACTCTATGTACAAGTAAAATTTGCTTGTTTTGCTCTACCTAAATTACAAAATTTTGGTCCCTATTTTGAAATAAAACTTAATAATGATATTCCATTGACAGCGGCTAACACGAGTTTCTACTCAAGCGAGAAGTTAAATGAAGGAATATGTCTTCTCTGCAGGGGATTGTCAAACCCCCCATTGGATGATCATAACCAAATTCTTCCGCAGCTTGGCTTAACAAATCTTGAAATGAAGGCTTGTTCAGGTATGCAATGGGAACCACATATCGTTTCTTTTCACTTTCACCAACATAAACAGCAAAGTAACCCCTTGGCACATATGTTGAACCTGGAGCAGCAGCACCATTCGTTGCTGCCCGGGAAGACCTTTTCAGGAGTTGCTTGGCTTCAATAATACGAGGCAGACGGATGGCCATATCTCGACAGGAGGCTTAATTTCTTGTATGAATTTGGACAAAGGTAGAAAGTTTCACAGCTGGACTAAGGAATGGCGCACTGCTCAATATCGTGTCCGAAAATTTGTGTTTCTCAAACAAGTTATGAGAGTTTATATAGGAGAATGGAAATTTTGTTATCTTAATTCAATATGATAAAGAGGCTTTTCAATGGACATCAAGTAAAGATAGAAGCTCTCGTGAGGAATCACATGGTTTTGCCTTCCAACTAATGATCAAGCACCATGTATTCTGTTGAAATGATGGGGGGGGCCTACCAATTCCTTGAACACGAAGTAGTGAGACCCCTTAGGAAATAATGATAGGCGTCAATTTGGAAAAATCATTCAATAATAGCATAACAAAGTCTGGGGGAAAAAAATAAAATCTTTTCAGACAGCCCATTTCAAGTTCACAAATTTTCAAGTTAAGATGTTGGTCAAATGGTACCAAGCTGCATTTGCATTTGTATATTTGCGGCACATGGAAAATGGTGGGGCAATGCGGTTATGAAATAAATTAGGCAGAAACATGTGATCCTTGCTAATTTTTACGCCTGTTGTGTTGCTATCTTCAACCATTTCGACTTATTTTATCTGCCCAAGCGTCCCCACTTAAGGAATTTAAGAGTCTTACAATGTCAGTTGCTAACTCGACAAGTTGAAGCAATTTTCTCAAATAATGTTTTAATGTATGGTCACACCCAAACACTTTGATTGCATTTAATCTTACATTTCCATTTCATCAAACAAAGCTAGATGTTTCCTCTTTCCTGTAGCATTATATATGAACTTCCTAAATCATACCCAAAATAAGAGCGCACAGATAATATGCAGGAATTAATCTTCTTCTCTCCTATGGTAGAATTAAATTAAGTTTCTTATTAGATTTATAATTGATAGTCATATTGAGATTTGAATTTAGTAATTATCAAATCTAATAGATTTAGAATTTTGTTAAGTTTTATAAATATGATATATTGTCAAAAATTTTACTGTACACAGACAGGGAAAAGGCCTCCTCCCATTAAAAACCATCCGCAAGTCTTTGTCTTCCAAAAACATCAATTTGTTTTGAACGCCACATAATAAATTTCATTGGTTTTGTTTGTTTGTTGGCCCAAGTTCTCCCTACAAAATCAAGCAAGTTTGTTTTGCTTGCGTGGGCCGTAGTCACGGTTTTTCTGGGTAATCAATTTTGTACGTGCAAAGTCTGTTCGGCCTTGACGATAATTTTTTCATTGATTTTCATCAAAATAATTTTTAGTATTTTTGGATTTATTTATTTTTGGACCCAACAACTCCTATATGAGATTGTTCACATCCCTTCATTTATTCATTAAATGGAATGGGACTCCAGAATTAAGAACCTTAATAAAAATGAGATTCTATCACATTAAGATGAATAAAATAATTCCCAGATATGTTAAAAGTGAGAATTAAGTAGCTCAAAAAAATAATTCCCCATTATTTTAATTTCTTTGAAAAGATGCATGGTGATTTCAGTAAGGAAAATTTTTTAAAAAGAATGACAGTAAATCGTGAAAATTTAATATGCATACAACATTTATTTTAAAAAAGTATTTCCAAATAAAATGTAAACTGTTAGAAATAAAAAAATTTCATGGTGATAATTCAGATTAAGACTCCTAGTTTCTATATATATGTTGTATCTTTGGGATGATAGTAGAGAACTAGTATACCTCATATTTTCATTTTTAGCGGTTTCTGTAATCATTTTAAAAATGTTGAGCACAAAATTTAGTATTGCTTATAAACCTGTGTGTCTCATTATTTTTTCAATTTCATTTCAAATTATTAGAACTTTAGTACTCTATCTGTTCTAAAAAAAGAGTCCACTCTAGTTTAGATACAATTTTTTATTAATTATTAGGTACAACACACTTAATGCGCCAATTAAATGCATAATTTTATATTTTTATTCTTACTTTTTAATTATGAGAATACACAATTATTATTGGTAAGGATATTTTAGAATTTTGATTTAAAAGTGGACTCTTTTTTTAGGATAACAAAAAATTTTAAAAGTTGACTTTTATTTTTGGGATGGATGGAGTAATTATTGGAGTTGTAAAGATCAAATTGCTACCTTTTTTAAAGGTGAACTTCATGGGGCAAAAGAAGAAACAATGTAGAATATGTAATTTGAAAAGCTCTTTAATATCATTAATATATCTGAGAACAATTGAAATACAATATCAATATAAGATGCAAATTAAGAAAATAACTAAAAGCTTGATTTGATATGTAGGTGGAAGTTGGAACACACTACAATTGGCAAGCAAGGGATCTTCAATGTGTAATATTGCCAATAATTTGATGAATTTATGTTTTTAACTAAGACAAGTTTTAAATTTTACTATAATTGATACATTACAGGGCAGGGAAAAAAATAATTGTTTTAGGATCATCACCATGAAAAATAACTATGTTTGGACTTTGATTTTATTTACAAAAAATCAACTTTTTTCAAACAAAAATAAAACATCCAAATAAATTTTTATTTCACAATTTAAAATTCAAATTTTCTCACTTAAATTTTTCTCACATAATTTTAAAAAAGATTTCCCTCTTATTTTTCCCTCCAAAATACTTTTTCTATCAAAAAATATCCACCAAAATTTTCACACATTCCAATACAAAAATTCTTAAATAAATTACAATCCAAACATAGCCATTAATTTTCCGTCAATGAAAACAAACAAATTCCTCCTTCTTTATTTTCCAGTAAAAATGTTATGCGGACAGTCACAACCAATCAGGTAAAATGACGTTAAGCAAGCTTTAATTGAATGAGAAAACATGGATTCCAACCCAAGGAGCATAAACTTCATGTGGTTTTATCTAGCCTCTGCAATTCAGCAAGCCAGTAACCGTATATATACATCAGAAATCTGTGTGTTATTCTCTACCTAAGTTAAAAAAATTTGCTTCTCTATCCTTCAATATGCAACTACATAACATGCATTTCTAGTCAAGCGAGAAGTTAAGTCGATGAAAACGTCTTCCCGGCAGGGGGATTGTCAATCCCCCATTATTGGATGATCAAAGCCAAATTCTTCCTCAGCTTGGTTTAGAAATTGTTGGAATGAGGGCTGGTTTAGGCATGTAATGGGAATCACATATCGTTTCATTTGATTCTCACCAACATAAACCGCAAAATTGTTGAAGGTTGATTCATAAGTTTTACTTAGTCTTAAATCTGTTGTTAGTGGTGCAGATTCTTGTGGCATAATTTTCTGATTGTAGTGACAAGAATATCTTATTTAGTTTAGAGTTTTTAGATTTCAATTTTTTACTTGTAAGCCTATATAAAGGCATATTCATATTCAGGGGCGGACGCAAAAATATTATAGAGTAGGGTCATACTTATAAGAAAATTAAGTAATAAATTTGATAAATATAAAAAAGTATAAAAGTAATGTCATATATTGTAATCCAAAACAAAGTAAAATCATACATTACAAAATCAATTTTCGAGACTTCATCTTTTGAAATAATTTCATAATTGCATCATTATTAATTGTATCAAATACATCATTTTCATGAAAGTCACCATGTAATCATTCATCCAATCATCTCCCATCAGGTTACGAAGTGTAGTGTTTAACATTTTCATTGCCGAAAAAGTTCTTTCAACTATTGTGGTTGCTACTGGCAAAACCAATATTAACTTTATCAGCAAATAAACTAAAGGATATATCACATCTTTTCCCTTTTCAACAATTTTTTGAGCAAGTTTGCTAATACTTTGCAAGTCGGAAAAATTAGAGTTAGACCTCACTTCATAAATATAATTCTCAAGTTGTTCTTCAAGAGAAATAAGTTTGTTGGCATCAAACTCCGAATGATAAAATCTTGAAAATTCACATAATTTAAAATTATCATATGCTGAGAAAGAGTGACGCAGGTCAAGACATGCCATGGATGAAAACAACTTTATATTAACATCGTTGAAACGATCCCCTAATTCTTGAAGTTGACTATCTATCAGTGCATAAAAAATTTCAACTTTAAAATGATGAAGATGTGTCACACGCCTAACTCTACGCTTTTCTCTTCCTTCAACCTTAAGTTGGCTTTCCATATCCGGAATATCCACATCATGTTTAACACAAAATTCACAAGTCTTTTCAAACATAGTATCCCACCTCTCATCTCTTAACTTTTGTAATCTTAATTTTGATATCTCCACTAGAACTATGGCATTTGGGAGATCTTGATCTTTTCCAACACTTTGGTCATGAAAGCCAAAAGTTGTCTTCAAAAAAAAAAATTTATTAAATATTTTTAAAATTTTTAGAATTGTGATTAACTAAAATTCAAATAAATTTTCTTAAAAATTGTGTATATCAATAGATTTAATAAATAGAATTTTTTTTATAAACAAGTGCAAGGGCAAGTTTTAAAATATAAATGAAACTCTCAATTTAACTTTTAATACTACTATTAAAAAACAATTTGACACATGGGGGTCGGTTGCCCTCCGACTCTGAAGAGATCTGCCATTGTTCATATCAGAATAAAGTGTAGCAATTAAATTGCATATTTTGCATATTTTCTTGTCCTATATTCTTGCTTTGTTACTCCATATCTTCAACATTTGTGGTATTAGAGCCAAGTTTGTGAGATACTTATGAGTTATCACTTGCGAGAAGGGAGAAAAACTATGGTTTCAAAAGGTTATTCGTTGAGCATTACACAACCTGCTATTCCCATGTTTAAAGGAGACAGCTATAAGTTTTGAAGCATCAAGATGAAGACTCTATTTAAGTCTCAAGACTTATGGAACTTATTAGAGACTGGATTTGCTGATCCAGATGAAGAGAACAAATTGAGGGAGAACAAAAAGGACTCCAAGGTTCTCTTTTTCATTCAACAAGTAGTACATCAGACTGAGACTGTTTTTTCAAGAATTGCAGTTGCTACTACATCGAAGCAAGCTAGGAAAATTTTGCAAACTAAGTTTCAAGGCTCATCAAAAGTTATAGCCATGAAACTCCAAACTCTTGGGCGTGAATTTGAAACTTTGCAAATGAAAGGTAGTGAATCAGTGCAGGATTTTTGGTCCCAAGTGAAGGCAATTATCAATCAAATAAGGTTATATGGAGACCAAATAACTAATCAAACTATTGTTACAAACGTGTTAAGGAGTTTAACGTCAAAGTTTGGTCATGCAGTTGCTACAATTAAGGAATCTAAAGATATGTCCAGTTTCTCTTTTGATGAGTTAATGGATTCTTTACAAGCCCATGAAGCTAGAATAAACAGGTCAGCAGAAAAACCTAATGAGAAAGTGTTTCAAGTAAAAAGGGAGGCATCAAATGCAAGGGACCTTGATAAGAAAGTAGGAAGAGGACATGGCAGGGTGCATTTCATGGTAGAGACCGCGGTCGAGGTAAAGGCAGAGGTTTTGAGCAGAGGTAGTCCACTAACGAGTATCATTGCAAGAAGTTTGGGCATGTCGAAGTAGAGTGCTAGCACAAGGAGAAACAAGTGAATTATGCTGAAGAAATTGACGAGGAAAGTAAGTTGTTCATGGCCCGTTATGATACTAATGAATTTACAAGTGGTGTATGGTTTATAGATAGTGGATGCTCCAATTGCATGAAGGGCATGAAAGCAATTTTCAAAGAGCTTGATGAGTCCCAAAAAATGAAAGCCAAGCTTTGTGATGATCAAGAAATTCAAGTTGAAGGAAAAGGGACGGTAGCACTCAAAACTGGTCAAAGTAAAACAAAACTCCTGCATGATGTTCAATCTGTTCCTAATTTGGCACATAACTTATTAAGTGTTAGGCAACTGATGTCTGGTGGATACTCAATTTTGTTTGATGATAGAGCATGTGTTATTCAAAATAAACAATTTGGCCAGATTATTGTTAATGTTCAAATACTAAGAGCCTGTTTGGTTGGCAAGGATTCTTGACTTGGAAAGTAATATATTTACTTAGTTTTAAATTCCTGTGTTTGGTTAGTTTAAGAAAGTAATTTGATTACTTTCTGATGTTTGTTTCATTTTTAAACTTTTTGGAAACGTAATCAGATTCTTGAAAATAGAGAAAATAAGTGCAACATTCTAGAATTTTGATTCCTTACTAAAAGTTGTTATTCTGATTATTTTTTTTTAGAATTTTAGTTTAAATAAACGTATTTTTTGTTTTCTATATTATTTCATCTATTTTTTCTCTTTTAACTCTCACGTATCTTTTATTTTTTAATTATTAGTCATGTAATCTTCTATTTTAATTATTATTATTTTTAATTTTTAATTTAAAAAAATTACTTCAAAATAGTTTTCTATTCAAATTCATAATTTATTAAAATTTAAAATTATGTAATTTTTTTTCTCATTAAATTTTTTGAAATTGTGGTTTGATTTGATCTTAGATGAGGTTTTTTGGGTTTAAATATTATTATATATTACAATTGACAAAATTAAGAAATTTTAAATTATATTTTGATTAAAAGACTAAAAAGAGTTATCTCTATCATTAATCACTATTATATAAAAGGGAAAAGTTTGTCCAATTTTAATGTAATTATTATAAATATTAAAGATTACATTGTCTTTTTATAGTCCCATAATATTAATATTAATATAAATATTTAGTAATTAGAATATGGTTAAAGTTCTAAATTTTATGAGATTTTAAAAAGATTATCTATTTACTATGTATTCATTTTTAGCAATTTGAAGATGGTTAAAATTTACTATTCCTTTTAATAATTTAATTTTCATTGGTATGTTTTTTCATAATTAATTATTTATTTTACTCTTTTCGTAGTAATTATAGAAGAATTTTGGCAGTAATATCTATAACCTTAATTAAATTACTATTACTCTTTTTTGCTTCTTTTATGACCTTATCTACTCCCCACCCCCACCCAACCTAATTTGACATTTTTTTTTTGTATTTTGAATTTTTGGGCACTATGAATTGTACTTTTGTAAGGTCATTTTACATTTATCTATAAGAGTTTTAGTCTCTTGCTTTATGATTTTTTTAATTGTTTGATATTTTTATTTCTAGGGAATAATCACTCACTTTATTTACATATAGAATTTCAAAATATTACAATGAAATATATAATATAAAATTATAATAAAAGTCAAACTTACAATTAGTTTTATGATTTATATGCAATCATGATTCAGAGTTTTAAATTTTATACCTTTTTTTAAATTATAATCATTATTTAGTAGTTTTATTTTAAAATACTTTCCTACCATAGTCTATGAATTCATTATTTGTATTTTATTTAACAAATATTATTTTATACTTTTATTAATTTTAATTTTTATTCAACAAACATTTAAAAATTTTTGTTTTCCTAAACTTTTAATAATATGTACCTAACAAATTATTGGACATCCCATGCCTTGCATGGAAATCCTATACTAGTATAAAATAAGAGAAATAATATGATAGATATACATGCCAAATAAATCATATTTAAAATATATTTGCGATTCATTGTTAAATTAACTTTTCTATAAATATTTTTATTTTATCCAAACATAGGTAAGTATTCAAAATTCTCATAATTAAATTTCTAAAATTCAAATTCCCTAGACACGCAAAATGTTTCCACTTGAAATCTCAAATGTGGAAAATTATGCTTTGATTGCTGGCAAACAAAATGATTCCAAATTGTAGCAATTGCGTTATGGGCACTTGCATTTCAAGGGGCTGAGATTGTTGGGCCAAAAAGGTACGGGTCTTGGATTGCCAAAAATTGATTCTTTTGATTTACGTGAAGGATGTATTTATAAAAAAACAAATTAGAAAGCCAATCCCTATTGGAAATAAGGCTAGTCATGGTTTTGTGTTTAATAAATGATCGAAAAAACCAAATCGAAAGACCGAATAAACCAAACTGAAATTGAATTCAGTTTATTCGTTTATGGTTTGGGGTTTTAAAAACCAAACCGAACCGAATAAGGGAACCAAATAAACCGAATAAACCGAAATTTATAAATATATTATATATATATGTATGAATACAAAAATAATTAATATAAATATACAATATATACTAAACAATTGTAGACTTTGTAGACTTGTGGTTATGTATATATATTTTTGAATAATTAATTTATTGTTATTATAGAATTTATCATGTATAGATAATGGACAATATATAGTATATAGTAAACAATTTATAGTTTATACTTTATTCTAGAATTTATCAATTTATTTAAAAGTTAAGCAAATATGAAATATCAAATTGCAAATAAAGAAAAATAAAATAATGCATAAGTTGTTAAGCATATAGAAGCCTAGAAGGTGACAAGGTGTAGTGTGTAGGATATACTATATCGCATGCGATTATTATGTTTTATATATTTAACTAGAATCAAATATCATAGATTCATAATATCATCAATGATTCAATATAATAGTCAATAATTAATAACTTATTGGTGTTAACTAAATGATTACTAAGTATTAACTATTAAATGACTGAGTATAGAGTCTTTGAGTAATAACTATATAATATTGAGTAACAGTTATTTATTCAAAATTCTAAATTATGTACGATTAGGAAACTAATTATACGTATTTAAATCGAGTCAAATGTCATGATAATTAATGCTTATAATTAGTTATTATTAATCTAGTAATTATTATTACAACTAATTACTAACCTAGTTAAACTTATAATACTAAGAAGTACTAACTTAGTTAATACTAACTTAGCTATAGTAATAAGTTAATAACTAATAATGATTAATGAGTACTAACGAACTAAGCACTAAATTAGTTAGTACTTATTTAATACTAACTTAATGTTGAGTAATACTTAATATACATGAGTTAATAATTAATATTTATAACTAATTATTATTAATTAAGTAATTATTATAACAACTAATTATTATTTGATGAAACTTATAACAATGATAAGTACTAACTTCGTTAATACTAACTTAGTTAACACTGATAAGTACTAAATTACTAACTAAGCATTAGCTTAGATAATACTATCTTAGTTTTCAGTAATAAGTACTAACTTAGCTAATGCCTAATAGGCCACTAGCACAATACATATATATTATAACTTATAACACTAATAAATTAATAATTACAATACGCAAATGATTTTTATATTACAATTACAAACTTAAACAATTAAACTAAATAGGCAATGAAGATATAATATTCATATTTTTCTATTTGATTATATTAATGGTTAAGTGGATAAATAAAAAAGTGATGTGTTAATTGACAATTTGTTAAATATTTTATTAAAGTAGCGAGTTTTAAGTGAAGGTTTTTGTGAAGGAATGTGAAGGAATCTGTTTAAGAATAGTTCAAAAAAAATTATTTGGATTTTAGTTTTGAAAAAAAAACTGAATAAGAAATTCGATTTATTTGGTTAACCGAATTTCTTATTCAGTTTCAAACCGAATAAGAAACCGAATAAACCGAATTTCTTATTCGGTTTTATTTAGTTCAAACCGAACCGAATAAGAAATTTGGTTCGGTTTTACTATTCTTATTCGGTTTTCGATTCGGTATTCAGGTAGGGGATTTAAAAATGTTGAACCGAATAAACCGGAAAACCGAACCATGACCGGCCCTAATTGGAAAGGCTTGGAAAGCTTTTTCTTGCCTTGAACCTATACATGCTGATTTAGTTGGGCCAACGTGTACTGAATCATTTAGTGGGAGTCATTATTTCTTACTCTTTACTGAGGATTTCCGTCATATGAGTTGGGTGTATTTTTTGAAGAACAAATCAGAAATATTTGAGAATTTCAGGAAATTCAAAGCCTTGGGAGAAAAGCAAAGCAGTACTTGTACAAAAGCTCTTCGCACGGATAGAGGTGGTGAGTTCTTATCTAATGAATTCAACCATTTTTGCGAAGAAAGTGGCATACGTAGAGAGGTGACGGCACCATACACACCTGAGGAAATGGGGTGGCAGAACGCAAGAATCGCACCGTGTAGAAATGGCGAGAAGCTTGCTAAAAAACAAGGGGCTTCCAAATCAGTATTGGGCAGAAACAGTTGCTACTTCAGTATATTTGCTAAATATTTCACCTACAAAGGCTGTCTTGAATAGAACACGTATGAAGTTTTGAGAGGTAAAAAGCCTTCGATAAGTCACTAAAGAATATTTGGTTGTGTTTCTTAAGTTTTGGTAATTAAATTCACAAAATTGTCAAAATCTAGATGAAAAGTATATTTTTATTGGCTATTTTCTTGAGTCTAAAGCATATAGATTGTATAACCCTCTTAGTGACAAGGTGGTTATAAGCAGAAATGTAATATTTAATGAAGATGCAAGCTGGAAATGGAATTGCAGCAGCAAGGGTGAACAAATTGAAGTTTCACTTGATGATGCAGCAGCCTTTTCATCAATGAATTCAACTAATTCCACGTCTTCAACACCTAACAGATGCAGCCCAACAAATTTAGATCCTAATTCATCAGATGAAACTCCCCCAAGAAAATTCAGATCCTTAAGGAGATATATGAATCTGATGTGTTTGCATTATTTGCTTTAGATCCTACAACTTACGGAGATGCAGTAAAAATATAGGTGGAGAGAAGTGCAATGGAGGAAGAACTCATGGCAATACAAAGAAATACAATTGGGGAATTGTCAGACTTACCAAGCGGCAAAGATGTTATTGGCTTGAAATGGATATTTAAAACAAAGTTTCATGCAGATGGAAGTATTCAAAAGCACAAGGCCAGGTTGGTAGCAAAGGGATATGCACAACAGCAAGAAATTGACTTCCAAGAGATCTTTTCACCTGTTGCACATTTTGAAACGGTAAGAACTATCTTGGCCTTGGCAGCTCAAATGCAATGGACTG
Organism: Gynochthodes officinalis; assembly: GCA_020080225.1. Taxonomy (NCBI): domain Eukaryota; kingdom Viridiplantae; phylum Streptophyta; class Magnoliopsida; order Gentianales; family Rubiaceae; genus Gynochthodes; species Gynochthodes officinalis. The sequence continues at coordinate 43,085,098 of CM034618.1, read as the reverse complement.
TTTATCAACTTGACGCGAAATCGGGCTTTTTGAATTGAGAATTGGAAAAAGATGTCTGTAGTCAATGGCAAAGAAGATAAGGTGTACAAATTAAAGAATGCTCTTTGCGAGTTGAAACAAGCACCACGAGCTCGGTACAAAGCTTGATTCATACTTGCTACAAAAAGGGTTCAAAAGGAGTGAAAATGAGCCCACACTCCACTTGAAGAAGCAAGGTGACTTTCTTGCAGTTTGTACCTATGTTGATGACATAATTTACATGGGCTCAAGTAACTCTCTTGTAACTGAATTCAAATCTAAAATGATGAATAGATTTGAAATGTCAGATTTAAGTCAGTTGCATTATTATCTTGGGCTTGAGGTAATGCAATGTGAAGATAGTGTATTTATTTCACAAAGGAAATATGCAACAGATCTTCTCAAAATGTGCAATAGGAAAATTACAAAATTGCAACAACACCCATGACTGTGAATGAAAAATTGAAGCTGGAAGATGGTACAGAAAAAAGCAAATGCAAGAAGGTTCAGAAATTTGGTTGGTGGCCTGATTTATTTGACTCACACTCGACCAGACATCTCATTTTCTGTCGGTGTTGTTTCAAGGTTCATAAGCAATCTTTCAATGCATCATTTTGGTGTAGCAAAACGAATCATACGTTATATTGCTAGAACCTTGGATTATAGAATCTGGTATTCTCATGTCAAAGATTTTAAATTGGTTGGTTTTACTTATAGTGATTGAGCAACTTGATTGGATGATAGAAGGAGCACTTCTGGCAATGTTTTCGGTCTTGGTTCAAGTGTAATTACATGCTGCTACTTCTTCAGCTTGTCAATGCATATGGTTAAGAAGACTTCTTGCAGATATTTGCCAAAGACAAGAGAATGCAACTAAAATTTATTGTGAAAACAAAGCAGCGATTGCAATGTCAAGAAATCCAAGCTATCATGGAAGAACAAAACATATTGACATTCGAATTCACTTTATCTGTGAGTTGGTTGCAAGAGGAGAGATTATATTGAAGTTTTGCAATACACATGAATAGGTGGCAGATATATTCACAAAGGCACTCTCAAGTCAGAAGCATGTTTTTTTCAAGTCCCTTCTTGATGTGTCCAACTTGGAATCAAGGGGGGTGTTGAAGGTTGATTCATAAGTTTGAGTTACTCTTAAATCCGTTGTTAGAGCTACAAATATTTGTTGCATAATTTTCTGATTGTAGTGGCAAGAATATCTGATTTAGTTGAGATTTTTTAGATTTTAGTTTTTCACTTGTATGCCTATATAAAGGCATATTCAGGTCAGAATAAAGTGCAGAAGTTAAATTGCATATTCCGCACTTTTTCTTATCTCGAACAAAAATAGCCCTTTGGAACGTCTATTGACTGTGAAGCAACAGCACCGTTGATTGCTGCCAGGGAAGAGCGCTTCAGGAGTTGCTTAGCTTCAATAATACAAGGCAGACGGATAGTCATTTCTTCACACAATTGCTTTCTAGTATTATTGTCTGTCCAAACAGAGCCTTCTAGTATGAAACTGGACAAAGAAAGTAAGAAAGTATAACAGCAGGACAAATAAATAAGCACTGAACAATGTTTTCTGAAGACTGGTGTTTATCGGGCGAGTTACAAGCGTTTATATATGAGAATGACAAATCATTTATCCAGATGCAATATGATAAAGAGGCCTTTAATAGGCACCAAAATAGTAGCTCTCATGAGCCCTCACATGCTATTGCCTACCAACTAATGCAGGCGCAGACGTAGAAATATTATAGGGCCGGGTCACACTTATAAGAAAATTAAGTAATAAATTTGATAAATATAAAAAATTATAAAAATAATGTCATACATTGTAATTCAAAAAAAAGTAAAATTATATATTACAAATCATTTTTCGAGACTTTATCTCTTGAAATAATTTCGTAATAGCATCCTTATCAATTGTATCAAATACATCATTTTCTATAAAAGTCACCATGTAATCGTTCATCCAATCATCTCCCATCCGATTACGAAGTGTAGTGTTTAAGATTTTCATTTTCGAAAAAGTTTTTTCAACTATTGCAATTGCTACCGGCAAAACCAATACTAACTTTATCAGCAAATAAACTAAAGAGTATGTCACATCTTTTCCCTTTTCAACCATTTTCTGAGTAAGCTCGCTAATACTTTGTCAGTCTGAAAAATTAGAGCTAGACCTCACATCATAAATATAATTCTCAAGTTGTTCTTCAAGAAAAATAAGTTTGTTGGCATCAAACTCCGAAGGATAAAATTTTGCAAATTCACATAATTTAAAATTATCATATGATGAGAAAAAGTGACACAGGTCAAGACATGCCATGGATGAAAGTAACTTTACATTAACATCGTTGAAACGATCTCTTAATTCTTGAAGTTGACTATCTATCAATACATAAAAAATTTCAACTTTAAAATGATGAAGATGTGTCACACGCCCAACTCTACCCTTTTTAAAATTTTTAGAATTGTGATTAACTAAAATTCAAATAAATTTTCTTAAAAATTGTATATATCAATAAATTTAATAAATAGATTTTGTTTTCCTAAACAAATGCAAGGGCAAGTTTTTAGGATATAGAGTGAAACTCTCTGAATTCAATTTTTAATACTACTATAAAAAAAATTGACATATGGGGGGTCACTTACCCCCCCTGGACCCCAAAGAGATTCGCCCTTGAAATATGTGATAAAATATAAATAATTATAATTATTTTTGACATTTTTTGAAGAATCTTACGATTCTATGATCCGATCCTATCAATTCGATCATGTTACCCCAAATCGATCCTACGTAAAATCCCAATCCTGCGAACTGTGATGTATGCTGATGATATGCTAGTGTTTACCAATGGCCATCTGGCTTCCGTGAAGCAATTGCAGAAGCTACTACAAAACTATGAAATGGTTAGTGGATAGTCCTTTAATGCAGGTAAAAGTTGCTTCATTGGTTTCAAACACTTGAATCCACGAAGGACAGGTTTTATCCAATGGATTATCGTTTCACCCAAAAGCTCTCCCTATCATGTATTTAGGCGTTCCACTATTCAAAAGAATGGGCAACTTTGTGTACTTCCAAGGGATAATTGACAAAGTGAGGCAGTATCTACAAGGATAGAAAGGTAAGTTTCTCTCGAGAGAGGTAAACTTGTGCTAATAAAACATGTTCTTTCCTCTATTCCAATTCACACTATTGGTCATTCATGCCCAAATATGTTATTGAGAAATTGAGGACTATTATGATTGATTTCTTTTGGGCCTCAATTGAAAAGTCTAGACATTATTGGATTAGCAAATAAACCATTACACGCATACGTGAGAAATGTAGTTTGGGAGTTAAGCCTCTTAGTCACGTTATGTATGCTCTACATGGAAAGCTTGCGTGGAGTTTTATTAAAGGAAGATCTCTACGGGTTAGTCTCTTGAGACAGAAATATGGACACACAGGTGCTACCTTATCCAATAATTTGCATAAGGGATCTCATGTGTGGAAGAATATTAGGCACTTTGTTGAATTCCTTTTACCTCAGCCTATCACGATCATTGGAAAGGGTGATGTGAGCTTTTGGAAAGACCGTTGGTATGGAGGGCCTGCTGCACCTTTGTAGTTAACAACATAGATGAGGTTGCATTAGTAAGAGATGCTATTGATAGTGGCATCTATGTCTCAGATTTACATATTGCTTTGGATCTGCAGATTCTGAATAGGCTTGTTTGGATTGCCTCCTCTTCAGGTGAATTTACAGTGAAAAACTTTGGCAAACAAATGCAAGATATGGGCCCGATAGTCCTCTGGTTGAAGTTGATTTCGAACAATTACCTTCCCAGGAAGATTGCAATTTTTATGCGCAAGCTTATTCATAGGGGGCTGCCAACTGATGACAAAGTTCGATCCCTTGGCATTCCGATTGTGTCTCGGTGTGTTTGCTGCACTTAACCGATGATGAAAACAATTCTACATGTCTTCCTGCAAAGTGAAATTGCAAGACAGGTATAGAGTTTCTTTATTGACTTATTGACCTTGCATACGCACTTCAACACAATTGATGGAATAGTTAACCATTGGCTGCTAGTTAGTGATCCTAAATCTCATATTGGTTTGGTGAAGTGTCTACTTTTTCCTTGCATATGTTGGGAATTGTGGCGATGTTGCAATGAAGCCAAATTTGGTGACGGGAATACCCTACCGGGGTATGCTAATATTGTTATTGTAAAGGTTGTACATTGCTGCTTCATATATGGATGACATTGTGCTGGATAGTTTGCAGATTTCACAGGTGCCGATAACAGTTAGCAAAGGGATGTGGATCAAATGGAAGCTCCCTACTCAAGGGCAACTAAAATTGAACATAGATGGGTCCAATGTGAATGGTCAAGCTTTTGATTGTTGGGGGGGGGGGGGGGGGGGGGGGTTGGTACTAACAACTAGACAGAAGCTAATGCTATCATCTTTGGTGATTGTGCCAGGAAAAAGGAATACATTTACACAGTGTTGAGTCAGATTCAAATATTATAATCCAAGGACTAAATCAGGATCACAAAGTGTCGTGGGTCACAACCGTATCTACCTTATTCATCAGACTAGCGACACTAATACTGCTTTTATCCATATGTATCAGAAAGGGAATAAAGCTGCTGACTTTCTGGCAACCTATGCTCACAGTCATGAGGATGTGTAGATTTTTGACAGGTTAGGGTCCTTTCACTGGTCATGCTAATCCATATGCTACGATGATATACACGGACTACCCATATTTAGGGGATGATAGCTGAATTTTCTTCCATGGGTTTAGATAGATTGATAGTACTGTTGCCTTTTGTTGATAGTTATGACTTTTTGTTGATAGTTATGATTACTGCTATGTATATGTTGGGCTGTTTTTGCTGCTTCAGAAACATGATATGTTAAGTTTACAGAGAAGATGCTGCCAAAATTTCTATTGACTTTTGTATAGTTTCTAGGTGTCACCTACATGTTATCTAATTGTAAAAATCCTAGGATCATAGTTAGTCCCAATCTTTTGTTTTCTCAATAGTTAAGCCTATATGCTACTCTATGTGGTTAGGCTATACCCTGCCACTGTTTTGTTCCAATAATAGTTTTATCATTATTAATAAAACGTCACTAGTGGACAAGTTTGCATACTAGTGAGCCGTATTGTGCTTTTACAGTGCATTTATTAAAAAAAATTAAAAAGAGTGAGCAATTTCAAAGAAGATATCAAAATGTCGCACTTTTCAAATTTTTTTTTCATGAAAAAATTAGAAATAACCATTGAAACGCAAGGCACCCCCTCCCCTCCCCTCCCCGAAAAAAAATGTATGGAAAATATGCTTACGCAGATAGGAAAGAAAAGAAAATAAAAACAAGTAAACAAGATGCTTCCCTGAACCTCAGCAGACAACCGAAGCTATAATGCGAGTGGTTAAGGTGAGGTAAATCCTTTATGAATGAAGAAAGTATGAAGGTGGCAGCGCGACTTGGAGAGAACCAGCGAGGCATGAGTGAAGAAAGCATGAAGGATCAGACGGTGTTATGGCCATGGTTGAGCAGCGGTCTATAGGAGAAACTGCAAAAAGAAAATGAAAATGAAAGGGAAAAACCAAAATAGAATTTCAAATCTCTCTCTTTTTTTATTTTTTTTATTTTTTTTTTTACGATTGGTAAGAACAAATTATGAAGAAAAAAATAGAAGAGTTAATAGAATAAGGCGTGGGCACGCTTAAGGCACTAGAATCTTTGGGAGAACATCAAAGGGAACGGGACGAAATTCCAGAAGACCATTTAACTTAAGGCATGGGCACGTCTAAGGAGCTAAAGTCTTTTGGAAAAAATAAAAAGGCATAAATAAATTCCAGAATACCATCTTACTTAATGTGTGGTCACGCCTAAAAAGCTAGAGTCTTCTAGAAAAATTAAAGAGGGCAAAAATAAATTCCATAAGACTATCTTTCCTAAGGCGTAAGCAAGCCTAAGAATATAAAGTCTTCTGCTCCAAACAAGAATTAATTTCATTAGCTATATAAAGAAAAGAAAGGAAAAAAACAATAAAATTAATAATGAAGAATAAAAAAAAAATTCTTTGGGTTGCCTCTCAAATAACACAATTGGTTAACGTCGTTATACTCGACGTCTCCAGTTCTCTTTAAATTATTAAATTTTTATTAATTGCTTGGACCACCCCTGCATTTTTTTTATTGATTTTGCACAAGCTACCATTGCTTTCTCATTCATTTCCAATTGTGCATTCAATTCAACTTGATTTATATTTTCTTTTTCTTCAAAAGTATCCTGCATAATAGATGGGAGGAGTTTTGTGTTATACACAGGTAAATCAACATAAGACACTTCATACCTCACAAGTTTAAGCGACTCTAAGTCATAAACCGTGTCTTGAAGATCATCATTCATCACAAATTTCTGCTCAAAAATCTACACTTCTTCAGAAGTCAAGCTATTATCAAATGCAATTTTTAATTTATCCTCATCACAAAAATCAAATATTTTTTGAGCTAGAGTATCAATAGCATCAAAAGCATAAACAACACATACATCATTAGGATATTTCATGGCAGCATAAATGTTAAACTTAATAATCTCACCATCAAATTCCATAGTTAATGTACCATCATACACATCAATTTTTGCTCTAGATGTTTTCAAGAAAGGTCTCCCTAATAAAATTATCCATGAGTTAGGAGAGTGATATTCCTCCATATCAAGTATATAAGAATCTGTAGGAAACACTAATCTATTTATTTGCACCAAAACATCTTCTAATACTCCCTCAGGATAAACATTAGATCTATCAGCAAGTTGAATTATCACGCCTATTTTCAAAGGTCCCAAATTCAAAGAATTATAAATAGATAACGGCATGACATTTATGGAAGCACCCAAATCACACGTGACTTTTTCAACTTTCATAGTGCCTATTTTACAAGGGATGATAGGCATACTTGCATCATTGCATTTTGAAGGCAACTTCTTTTGTAGCACAGCCGAAGCATTCTCCCCCACACTTATCATTTCATTGTCTTTCAATTTTATTCTGCTGGTGCATAATTCTTTAAGAAATTTAGCATAGTGAGGTATTTGTTTAATTGCATCAATTAAATGAATATCTACCTTTACCTTGCAAAAAGTCTCAAAAATCTCCTTTTCTTCCTCATCTTTCTTCTAATTGGCAAATCTCGTGGGGGAAGGAGGGGTTATCTCGATTACCTTAAGCTGCTGTGGGGTTTTCACTTCTTTTTCACTTTTTCATGATCACGTGTATAGCCTCTTCCAACACCTTTCCACTTCTCAAGGTCGTTGCACTAACATTTTGTCTTGGATTGACAATCGTTTAAGAATGTAGCTTACCTTGAGATTCCAATTTGCTCATGGAAGATGCTAATTGACTCACTTGATTCTCCAAGTTTTGAATGTTGGTTCGAGTTTTCTGTTGAAAACATTGGGAACTATTAGCAAGTGATTCAACTAATTCTTCAAGGACTTACCTAGTTTGGAAGGTGGCAGATATGGTGGGTTTTGTTGCCTAACTTAAAATCCACTAGATCGTGGCCCATAACTGAAGTTGGGATGATCCCTTCATCCCAAATTGTAGGTATTTGAGTAAGGATCATAATTCCTTTGTGGTGGCCCTAGAATCCACCAACGGCATTAGCATTTTCAAAATGATCATATTGCAACATCGGGCACATGTCGGTGAAATGATTTGAATTGAAGCAAATACCACAAACCTCTACCTGTTGAATATTTCCTACAACCAACTTTTCTACTGAAGTAGTCGAAATGTCTAAACGTTGATCTATGGAAGAAGTACTTACCTCACTTACCTTCCCAGGTGTATCCTCACATCTGATGCCAAATTGTTGTGTGTTGGCATCCATGTTAGAGATTAAAGTCCTTGCCTCGGTTGGAGTTTTGTGCACTAATGCACCTCCACTAGCAGCATCAATTATATTCCTATCCATCATTGGTAGTCCCTCATAAAAATAGTGGATAATAAGTTGATCAGAAATTTGATATTGAGGGCAACTAGCACATAATTGCTTAAACCTTTCCCAATATTCATGCATAGTTTCTCCATGTTGCTACTATCTACTACATATATCTTTTCTAATTGTGGTAGCTCGTGAGGCAGGAAAGAATTTCTCCAAAAATTGCCTTTTCATTTCGGTCCATGTGTTTATTGAACTATAAGGTAAGTAATATAGCCAATCTTTAGCATTGCCATCTAAGGAAAAAAGGAAAAGCTCGCAACTTAATTTAATCCTCAGTCACTCCTTGCGGTTTCATCGTGGAACACACTATATGAAATCCCTTTAAGTGCTTATGAGGATCTTCACCTGCAAGGCCACAAAAAGTGGAGAGTAAGTGAATCAATCCCGATTTTAATTCAAAAGGCACATTTAAAGTAGGATAATCAATGCACAACTGTTGTTGGCTTAAATTAGGCATAGCTAAATCCTATAAAGTTCGTTCATTATTTCTAGCCATGTTTTCTTCTTCAATATAAAATAAGTCAGACAAATTATATTCAAAAGATGAAGAAGATGATACTCCCTGATATCGTTGTTTGGTTTCTTTTCTAAGCCTACGTGCTGTCTTCTCAGTCTCTGGATCATATGTGAGTTGACCTGTGCGAGAAGAACGTGGCATAAAACAACCAAACAATTATAAAAGAAAAAAAACTAAAATAAATAAATAAATAAAAGGAATAAATTTAAAAAAATCAATTCTCAGCAATGGCGCCAAAATTTGATGGGTGTTGAAACCACAAAAAATAATCCTTCTTTGAACTAAGTTTTGTAGATAGCAGTAAGAGGGTTGAATCCACAAATATTTGTTAGATTTACTCCTTAAACAAAATAAAATAAAATAGGGTTATGAAACTAAGCAAAACTAATTGAGATAAACCAAACAAATTAAATAGCTAACTAAAAATATGAGGAACAATCAATATAGAAAAGCTTCCAACCAAGAATTAATTTTGGTATTGATTCCTTGAATTAATCATTGATTCAAAAGATGGGTTCTTTTATCTTAATAGATTGGTTATAGTTGTTGAATATCCATTCTCTAACAACCAATTTTTTCTTACTTTCTCGATAACCTTCGGACCTGTCCTATGAGTTATTTCTCTAATTAACAAAAACACAACCTTCGGATCGGTCCTATGAGTTATGTCTATTAATCGCATTAAGATTCAAAAAGACCCAATTACTAATTAGTAAACCCGGAAACGCCTTGTTTATTTAAGTTGGAATATATATTTTTACAACATACAATCTAAGGTGTTGATTACCTTTCGATTTTGTTATTTGTCACTTGAATTAGAACAATCAATCAATGATTAATTATTCTAATTGACTATCTATTGAATTCAACTATCAAACAATAGGCCTCTTGTCCAATAATTCAATCCAATAATATAATGAAGTATAGAAAATATATAAATAATCAACAATAAAATAAAATAATAAAATTACCAAAACCTCACAATTGTTGGAACCAAACCTCAATTAATCTTGATTGGAAAATAATAGAGTTTAGTTAAACATGACAGAAGAAAGCATAAGGAAATTGACAGGAGCAGCTACCATCTTGTTGACTTTTTGCAGTTCTCCCTTGTTTCCCAATTGCGGCCCTATGTTCTCTTTTTTTTCCTTGCGGCTGCTATCCAGGAATATATAAAGGGTGGCTGCCCTTAAGGAAATAAAAGGGTGCTGCTCTCCCCAAAATCCCAGGGGCGGCTGCTCTCAAAGAATTAAATAGGTGCGGCTATTTTTTTTCTTTTTTATATGCGACAGCCTTTGTGTTTTTCTCACCAACCAAAAGTCTCCTTCTTTTGTTTAGGGTTTTTCTCTTTTTATAGTCCAAGTTGTGGGTAAAATTTCGCTCAAATTTCATTGCCTTAAACGTGGCCATGTTTAATAATCAGAAGTCTTCTGATTTTTTATCCAATTTCAGCTTTTAAATCCCTTTTTCTTCAAATCTCTAATTTCAACATCTACAGCACAAAAAGTAACCAAATCCACTAAATTCATCATAGAATCAACCAAATATCATGGAAATTATTAACAAAAGATATAAACAAATTAAACTCTATCAGTCCTAGTTTTGGCATGAATTCTCACTCTTTTGTGTGGTTTTTAGGCTATCATTCTCTTCTAGAGTTTTTTTGAAATAAGAAGGCAAATCCTTTATTTTTCTCTCTTTTTCAACTATCGTAGTCACTTCTTTTCGACTTTTCTTTAAAAGTTATGCGTTGTGCCTCGAAAAGGGATAGGTTTTATAGGTTGTGTAATCTTGATTGGTGGATAAGTGTTAATGGTGTCCATATATAATTTTTAAGACTTCTTTATGTTTGGGATATTGTATTGTTTCACTTTTTCATTTTGTTATGCTAAAATTTCAGCCTAACCAGTCGCACCAAGGCTTGGGGGACTTATGATGAGTATTAAACTTCGACTCATGATATAGGATCTAGATGTTTAGACCATGAGAAGTTTGTGAGTAAGTTGGTAATGATGTTGGTTTTGTATAGGATTTGATAACTCACTCCTTCTAGAACCCGAAATCTTGGATTTCAAGTGTAAATTATATTCTTATCATATTCTTATCACCAAGTAAGGAGAGAACCCTAATTCACTAATCCTTAGTTTTGAGAGGTTTAATCCTTTTCTCTAATTTAAACATTAGAATATCTACCTCGAAAACAATCCTGAAATCTTTGTAGGTGTAAGTGTTTTGTAAAACCCCGTAAATATTGATATCGAATTGAGTAGCAAATATCGGCTTCATCAGGGACCTCATTAATGATTTTATATATCAACTATCCATTTATAGTTCAAACAAATAATTAGCTTAAATTTTATTATCAATTGAATGCCAACCATATAGTTGACTTTATACAAAATTTATTTGAAAAGAGTATGAGAGGTTAGTTATTAGTAACCATATTATTCTTTAATTATTTTTTTCTTGTTAGTTAATTTATTTTTTAACTAAATTTTATTGGTATTAGTAATAATATTGGTATCAAAAGTTAAGGATCAATAAGGAACGTGATCATTGAACTTTAATAAAATGATGATCCTATAATCGTACATAAACATAGATTTAGTATCCAAAAAAATGTCAAGTAAACAAATAGTAATTTTAACCTATTTAGACAAGAGAACATTTAGAAACAAAAGTAATAAATTAATTAAAAAATTCAATGAACCACTTTATAATTTATTTTAATATGATATTAAATATCGTTCTTATCTATTCTAATATTTTTTTTAATTAGTTTCTTATTCATAGTTTACCTTTCAATAATACTAGTTGTATTAGTAACCAAACCTGCTAATCATTAATTAAATAAAAATCGTAAGTTATGTGAGTCGTTAATCATACTCTCTTTCGCTTGTTTAATAACTTTTTAACTAAAACTTTTATTTGATTATGTTTTAAAATAAGAGAAAATCTTCTTTCTCCGTCCCAAAAAATTAGTTTAACTTTTCAAAATCTTTCTTTGATCAAAGACAAGGGTCCACTTTTGGAATAAATTTGCTATAATACCCTTATTAATAATAATTATACATGGTCAAAATTAAAAAGTAAGGATAAAAATGTAAAATTATATATTTAATAAAATATTAAACGTGTTGTGCCTAAAAACAAAAAGAAAAATTGTAACTCAAAGTAGACTTTTTTCAAAGTAAAAGGAATATTACTTTTTTTTTTAATCAGAGAAATTATTAAGTTTACTGCTCTGTCCTTTCTAACAGAAGGCAAATAACACTCGAGTACTCGACTTCTCCTTCCCTTTCCCCAGTTTAAAACCCAAACGACTTTCTTGTTCTTCTTGGGATTAACTTTGTTTAAATTTAGAATTTCAAATTCGAGTTTGAGTGACTCAGTTTTAAGAGTCATTTTTAATTTGCAGAACAATTGGTCATTTTTTTATAATGTTATTAAAACCAGATCGAATCAATTAGACGATCGGAAATCGGTCATGAGTCCAGTCCTGTTTTTACATAAAAATTTGATTTGAAAAACTGATCGGAACTTTGGTTTGATGGTCAAAACCATAGTTGATTTGAGTTTGACTAAGTCATTACTTTTCTTTATACAAAAAATAACTTATGTTTTTTAAAAATTATAGTTTGATCCTAAATTTTTATAAAATTATTTTTATTACTTTTTGTGAATATTTTAAATTTTTACTTATAAAGTTTTAATTCCTTTAGAATCAAATATCTCAAATATTTATACAAAAAAATTCTTACAATTTTTAGGGTAAATCCCAATTATCCTTGTGGTTAGTGAAAGTTCCTAATAACCTCCTCATAGTTCAAAAAATTCTAAATTAACTCTTGTAGTTTGGATTAGCTTAGAAAATTGACTTAAATTTGACAAATTAAGACCAAATTGACCAGAATTGATATACACGTATCTATTTTGCAATTATAATTATCAAAATATAACAATCAACACGACAAGATTATCAAAATACTCACACTATACATTTTATAATATCTTTTCTATTCTGAATTATATCAAATTAGTAAGTACATAGCAATTTGTAAGTATTTGAAGTTGATTATTCAGGAAAAAATAGAATATTTGTGAAATCCACCAACCAACTCGAGGGGAAGGTATACTCTTTACCCCGCTTCTCTAAAATGATATTTCTTTTCGTTGGCGAATGGCTTTTAACGTCAGGGATATCAATTTCAAGTTGAAAAACATTAATCAAGAAGCCACTGAATTTGGATTGATCAAAATGGCACCTCGACTGCTCCCTGTTACTACTAGATTTGCAATTAGCCAACAGACTGACTATGTTTTTGCTCCATATGTCGTAGGAGGAGACAATGATGAATCTAAACTAGTGGAGATATTGCTTAGCGCCTCTGAAAAACGTTGTCTCTGTCATTCCCATAGTTGGTGTGGGGGTTTGGGGAAAACAACTCTCGCCAAATCTGTCTGTAACAATGAACAAATTCATCGCCACTTCAACAAAAAATTTTGGCTTTGTGTGTCGGAAAAGTTTGCAAGTGACAGAACTTTTCAAACTTATTTTAGGACCTCTAACAAGAAACAGAGTTGAATTATCAAGAAGGGATGATGATGTTCAAGAAATTCAGAAAGAACTCGAAAGAAGAAGATATCTCCTAGTTCTTGATGATGTGTGGAATGAAATTCCGTAATTGTGGGATACTTTCATTGATACATTGGTGCGAATAAGCACAGCTTCTGGAAGCAAGTGTTCCTGTCACTACACATCTCCAAACCAAACTGTGGCATCCATTGTGTCTAGACATCATCTTCCTTATGTGCTAGGGAAGCTACCCGATGAAGAATGTTGGTCTATTCTTAAAAAAGGCAATTCAAAGTGGAGAAATACCAGAAGAGTTGTCTCTGATAAGAAAGAAACTCATCAAAAGATGCGATGGTCTACCACTAACTGCAAGTGTGATTGGAGGTTTATTACGTTTGAAAAGAAAAGAGGAATGGCAGTCTATTATGGAGAGTAGACTTCGAATTTTAGTGAAGATCCTAAAAACAGTAGAGATAATATCATTTATCACCCTTGTGGTTTTGTAATATATCAAATTAAATCCTGTAATTTGAAAAAATATCAATCGCCCCTCGACTATCAGTCAACATAACCTGAGGGCGCAAAAGATAAAAGTCCTCAAAAATTTGATATAGTTTAAAAATTTTTATTAAATTTTTAAAAGACAAAAAAACAAAATTTAAAGACAAAAATTTAATAAAATTATTTAAACTATATAATAAAAATTTTCAAACTAAAATGAAATTTAAAACAAAATTTTAATAAAGTTTTAAGACAAAGAAGACATAAAAATAAAATAACTATATTTCGTCTTTTTAAAATAATTTTTTAACAAAATTGTACATAATTTTATTAAAATTTTGTGTTCAAATTTCATCTTTTTGTCTTTTAAAAATTTAATTAAAAATTAAAATATATCAAAATTTTATATCTTTTTGTCTTTAAATTTTGCTTTTTTAATTTTAAATATTATATAGTTTAATAATTTTATTAAATTCTTTTCTTTAATTTTTTGTCCTTTTAAAAATTTAATAAAACTTTTAAATTATATCAAATTTTCTAATGGCTTTGTCGTCATTTTGCGCCCTCTAATTAGCTTTACTAGTAGTAAGGGGGTGAGTGATTTTTTCAAACTATAGGTTTGATTTGATATATTAAATAACTACGAGGGTGGTAAATGATATTATCTCAAAACAGTATCATGCAAATATTGAAATTGAGTTTCGATTATTTGCCATCTCCATCAATTAAGAGATGCTTCGCATATTGTTCTTTGTTTGACCAAGATGCAGAGATTGATAGAGATCTCCTGATTGAACCTTGGAAGGCAGAGTTATATATTCAACCGGATCTGCAAAATAAAATGATGTTGGAGGAAAAATGTGGCGAGTATCTCAATATTTTAGTGCAAAGTTCCTTGTTGGAAAACGTAGAGGGAAGCAAAAATTGTTATAAAATGCATGATCTTGTGGACGATCTTACTCAGTCAGTTTCAAAGCTCCAAATCTTTTAATTCTGAGAATGATGTAATAAACAACAAAACTTATCAGGTTCGATACCTTGCATTAGACACATTTGCAGAAATGATGTCATTGAACGATACATCGTCGTTAATTTTGAAGAGCAGCAGCATATCTAACGACATGCTATGGATGTTCAAGCATCTTCACAGTCTGAATTTGTCGAAGGCAAAAATAATGGAACTCCTAGCTCTATTGGAAAACTAAAGCATTTAAGATTTATTAAAATTGCAAACTATGAAATAAAAATTTTGCCAAAATCTATTTGCAAGCTCTGTAATCTACAAACGTTAATGATGCAATGGTGCTCAAATCTACAAGGCCTTCCACAAGGGATGAATAATTTGATAAGTTTGAGGCATCTTCACGATTTCAATTGGGATGCAAAATCCAAGATGCCACTACAAATAGGACAACTGACTTGTCTAAAGACGCTTGAGTTCTTCAATGTAGATGAAGAGTTGGGTTGTCAAATTGAAGAGCTTCGATGCTTGAAATACCTTAAAGGCCATTTGGAGATTCGCAATACTGAAGGGGCCGAACTTGGAGATTTATCTGGAAAACAAAATCTACCGGAGTTGAAATTTTGTTGGGCAGTAAAGATCAAAAGCTGTTGAAATTTACGACGAAATTTTTGGGAAGGCTTCAAAACTCATCAAAATTTGGAAGTTTTGACAGTTGAAAATTTCATGGGTGATCGATTTCCTCACTGGCTTGCAAATTTGTCAAAGCTGGTAAACTTGGAGTTGCGGAGTTGCAACAAATTCATAGAACTACCTATGCTAGGACATCTGCCATGCCTTGAAAATCTCGTATTGGAAATGGAAAATGTCAGCTGCGTTGGGGTTTCATTCTATGGCGTTGATGATTGTAGGGAGGAGGATTAGGAAGCACTAGCAGTTTTGGTGGTGATCAAGTAACCGTGTCAAGTAAAAAAATTCCAGCTCTTAAAGATCTGCATCTGATACCTCTGCAGAGCTTAATTGAGTGGAAAGAAGCAGCAGGAGTTGATGATGATGCTGTATTTCCAGCGCTCTAGAATTTGGCAATTGAGGGTTGTTCCCAATTTACCAGAACTGCAACTCACTTTCCAGGTCTTAAACGATTGGCAATACGTGGAAGTGTCCATGTTTTGGCGGTAAAAAGCATTCTTAGCAAAGTAACTATTGTAGGAAAAATTTGCTAATATTCAGAGAGCAGACGTTGACACTTGAGTCGCAAAATTTGCACCGACCTAAAGAAACAATTTCGTGATTAGAAATTTTTCCCGAGTTAAAACAAGGCTTCCTCTTTTTGATTGAGGCGGCGGGAGCGCAAGAAGGAAAACCAGCGGAACAAGTTGAATGAGTATTTCGGGTAGGGAAGAAGGCGGAAGCGGAGGAAGGAAAATAATTTTATGCTTGACTTTGAGTCTCGGGAGCAGCAGTATTTATAACGTTGCAGTCAACAACGTTTGAGAAAATTTTGCTGCACGTTGAAGTCGTTGAGCAAGACGTGGTCAACAACTCAGTGTCATACGGAAGGCGTAAGAACCTCGGTCAAACAAGGAAGGCGTAAGAACCGGTAAACACGAGTTACTCGGTCAAACAAGGATTGGGTTTTGACTAAGTAAATGTTGGTTTCTGAGATAATTATGTAAAATAAAGGTTAAAATGAGAGGAAGTAAAACTTGGACTGGACCGTGTGTAACCCACGCGCAGGGGGGGGGGGGCAAATCCATCATTTTGGCTTGCATTGGCCCAATTTGTCCCACTCTCACGCGAGCCACCACTCTTTCTCTTGGTTACAAGCCCACTCAAAGACAAATCAATATAAATTGCTTCTATATTGTTATACACTTCCAATGTGGGATTGCCTTTTTCTTTGAAATATACAACAATCCCCACATATTTCAAAAGATTAAAGCGAGATAAAGCATTGCTCACTGGAATGTCTGGGTGCAAATGCATTTAGTTTGGTGTCTTTTGGACTATGAACCAAACTTAGATTGATAAAATATATCTTACTGATTTATTGGTGAAATGTAAAATTTCTATGAACCGATAAATCATTTTTGTAAGATAGAGATCTTATCAATCACAATGCTACCCCACTATCTTCTTACTGTTCGTCGCGTTTTTGCGCTAATAAGCCATGCGCGTGCCTGGTTTATTCATGAGAGCTCTAAAGACTTTAGCCAAAATCTTATAGGAGCGGCATCACTCCACTCTCATATAGGTGAATTCATCAAGTGTATACTGCTTTAAATACACCATCCATAAGGAATATGAATTCATTAAGAGTTATAACCTCAACCTCATATTTAGTAGCAGTTATAACACACACACCATAGAAGGGACAATGTTATAAGTGTTTCATTGCCAATGTAGATTTGTTATTACCCATATGAACCTATTTCCTGGGATCGCCAATCACATAGGTTGGGTTACCATCTCTATTGACAGCTTATTGGCTTAAGTCCCAATTCCCTCGATGTTTGAAGAATTAATTTTCTTCCCAAGGGTTTAGTCAGAGGATCGGCCAAATTCACTTCTGACTTCACATAATCAATGGAAATTATTCCATCTCTTAGCAGCTGCTTTACGACATCATGTCTCAATTTCATGTGTCGGTTTTTGCAATTATATGATTTGTTTTTCGCTATGGCGATTGCGGCAGCAATCGCAATGCATAAGGCTGAGGCATTAACCCCTTGGTTATAGGAATTCCTGCTAAGAAGTTCCTTAACCAATCAGCCTCCGAACCAGCTAAATCGAGAGCTATGAACTCTGACTCCATAGTCGATCTAGCAATAATAGTTTGTCTGGCTGATTTCCATGCTATTGCACCACCACCAAATGTGAATACATAGCCACTAGTGGATTTAGTCTCATCTGAATCAGAGATCCAGTTAGCATCACTGTATCCTTCTAATACAGTGGGAAATCCACTATATAGGATACCATAATCAATGGTTCCTCTCAAATATTTCATTAGTCTGACTAAAGCGGACCAATGCTCATGATTGGGATTATGAGTATATCTACTCAGTCTACACACTGCGTAGGCTATATCAGGCCTCGTAAAATTCATTAAATGCAACAGACTCCCAATAATCTGAGCATATTTAGACTGAGCAACTGGGTCACCACGATTCTTTTTCAATTGGGAGTTAGCATCATAAGGAGTGCTCACCGGTGTCACATCATAGTTTTCAAACTTCCTAAGAAGTTTCTCGAAGATAATGATTTTGTGACAACATAATTCCATCGCTTCTCCTTATGATTTTAACACCCAATATAACGTTGGCTTCACCCAAATCTTTCATATCAAAGTTTGAGGATAAGAAACATTTAGTACTATTTATAACATTCAAACTAGTACCAAATATGAGTATGTCATCTACATACAAAGAAAGAATCACATAATCACTATTTATAGTTTTTGTATATACACATTTGTCCACTTCAATTGATGAAAAACCATCACTCAATAATATTTGATCAAATTTCTCATGCCACTGTTTAGGAGCTTGTTTTAGGCCATAGAGTGATTTTAGTAACTTACAAACTTTATTTTCTTGTCCAGAAATAGCACAACCCTCAGGTTGTGTCATGTAAATTTCTTCTTCTAAATCTCCATTCAAAAATGCTGTTTTAACATCCATTTGATGAATAAAAAGTTTGTGAATAGAAGCTAAAGCAAATAAAACTCTAATAGATGAAATCCTTGATACTGGTGCAAAAGTATCAAAGTAATCAATATTTTGTTTTTGAGAAAAACCTTTTGCTACTAACCGAGCTTTATATTTGTCAATAGTGCCATCAGGATGATATTTTCTTTTGAAAATCCATTTACAACCAATAGGTTTTGCACCAGTAGGTAAATCAACTAAAATCCAAGTTTTATTTTTCAAAATTGAGTTCATTTCATCATTAATAGCTTCTTTCCAAAATTTTGAATCAGAAGAAGAAATCGCTTCGTCAAAAGTTGACGGATCATTATCAATAAGATAAGTATAAAAATCATTTCCATAAGAGGATTCCTTTCTAGGCCTTTTGCTCCTTCTCAATTCCTCATCAGAATTGATTTCTCTATTATTTTCAATAGGTGCATGAGAAATTTCTCGAGAAAGTGGAAAAATGTGTTCAAAGAATTCAGCATTCTTTGTTTCCATTATAGTGTTACAATCAAGCACATCACTTTTTAACACAAGAAATCTATATGCAGCACTATGTTCAGCATATCCAATAAACATACAATCAGATGTTTTTGAACCTATTTTTCTTTTCTTTGGTTCAGGCAACATAACTTTAGCTAAACACCCCCACACTTTTAAATATTTTAAGTTAGGTGCATGACCTTTCCACAACTCATATGGTGTTTTTCAGTTCTTTTATGTGGAATTCTATTTTGCAAGTGACATGCTGATAAAATAGCTTCTCCCCATAGATTTTGTGGTGCACTAGAACTACATAACATAGAGTTCATCATTTCTTTAAGTGTTCTATTTTTCCTTTGGCTACACCATTAGATTCGGTGAATAAGGGAGTTACTTCATGAATTATCCTTCTTTATCACAATATTCATTTAGTGATAGATATTCACCCCCTCTATCCGATCTAATTCTTTTAATTTTTCTACTAAGTTGATTTTCTACTTCAGTTTTATAAGAAATAAAGGCCTCATATGCATCATCTTTATTTCTAAGTAAATATAACTTAGTGAATCTAGAGAAATCATCAATAAAAGTAACATAGTATCTTTTACCACCTCTAGTCATAGTTTGTTTCAAGTCACCTAAATCAGTGTGTATTAACGCCAATAATTCTGTTTCTCTATCACTTGAATACAAGTTTTTAGTGATTTTGCTTGACACAAATTTCACATTTATCTATGTTGGTTGAACTCAAGCCAGAAATTAAGCCAAGTGATTGCATTTTCTTAATATAGCTAAAATTAGTATGTCCTAATCTTGCATGCCATAAAGAAAATGATTCAATCAAATAAACAGAAGAGGCAGATGCATTTTCATTGATAACATTGGAAATAGAGAGTACATATAAATCCTGATTGCTATAGCCCTTGCCTACAAACATGTTATTTCTAGTCATAACAATTTTCCCGGATTCAAAGAAAATTTTTATTCCAGCTTTGTCAAGTAATCGCATACACCAAATTAGCTCTAATAGTTGGAACATGCAACACGTTGTTAAGAGCCAATGTCTTCCCGATGAGAGTTTGAGAAGGACTTTGCCATTTCCATGCACTTTTGCAGTGGTAGAGTCTCCAAGGTAGATTACTTGATTTTCATCCCCTACCGAAGTGTAGGAGGAAAAAGCCTCTCGATTACCACAAACGTGTCGAGTGGCCCCTGAATCTACCACCCACTCATTGGCATTGACTACCATGTTCACTTGAGAGACAAATGCAACTATAACTTCATCTCCTTCGGCTAAATTAGCCTTAGGAGGATTTTCATTTTTCATTCTCTTGCGACATTGAGGAGCATGGTGTCCTGGCTTACCACACACAAAACAAGAGCCTTTCTTTTTCTTAAAGTTAGTACTCTTAGGCTTGAAATCTTTAGATTTAGAGTTAGACTTCGTACCTTTATTGGAGCTACTTCCTTGTACCAAATTTGCCTTCAATGCTAATTCTTTAGCTTTGGCAGATTTTGTTTCCTTTCTGTTGGTATCTTCAATGAGGATGTGGGTGACCAACTCCTCGATGGTGAAAGACTTTTGTTTGTGCTTGAGACTGTTTTTGTAGTCGCTCCAGGAGTCGGGCAGTTTTTCAATCAATAAGCCGGTTGAAAATTTTTCGGGAATGATGATGTCTTGACCTTCAAGTCTTCAAGAAGCTTTTGATACTCATTGATCTGACTTTTGATTTCCTTTTCTTCTACCATTTGCCATTGATAAAATTTTCCAACGACAAACTTCTGCTTGGTGGCATCTTCAGCAGTGAACCTTTTAGTTAAGGCTTCCCATATTGCCTTAGCTTCTTTGTACGGACAAAACACATCGAAGAGTTCGTTGGATAGAGTTTGCAAAATTGTGTGACGACATACTTTGTTTGCATGTTGCCATGATTGTTGAACGTTGTCGAGGCGATTAGGCGAGTTTGGATTCTTGTAAGGCATGTGCAACACCATGGACATCCGGAAAGAGAAAATCCTTTCTTGCCATCGTTTGAAGTTTTCACTGCAAAGATCTCAATGTTTGAGACATCCGGGAATGGTTTGGCATAGAGGCGGATGGGCGAGCATGGTTTGTGTGATCCGAACTTGGATTGGCTAGTTTGATTGCCGGTTGTGGAGTTTGTAGGATTTGTACCGGAAGCAGGATTGATAGCTACGGGTTTGTAGCATTTGCGGCGGCGGAAGAAGGGTTGGCAGCATCTGTGTTGGTAACAGTAGCCATATTGTATCTTTAGATTGTAGGAAAAAATTTGCTAATATTCGGAGAACAGACGTTGACACTTGAGTCGTGCAAAATTTGCACTGACCTAAAGAAACAATTTCCGTGATTAGAAATTTTTCCCCAGGTTAAAACAAGGCTTCCTCTTTTTGTTTGAGGGCGGGAGCGACAAGAAGGAAAAACCAGCGAGAACAAGTTGGGCGAGTATTTAGGTAGGGAAAGCGAGCAGAGGAAGGAAAAATAATTTTCGCACTGACTTTGAGTCTCGGGAGCAGCAGTATTTATAACGTTGCAGTCAACAACGTTTGAGAAAATTTTGCTGCACGTTGAAGTCGTTGAGCAAGACGTGGTCAACAACTTCGATGTCATCAAGGCGTAAGAACCGGTAAACACGAGTTACTCGGTCAAACAAGGATTGGGTTTGACTAAGTAAAAATGGGTAATTGTTGGTTTTACAGATAAGCTGTAAAAATAAAGGTTAAAATGAGAGGAAGTAAAACTTGGACTGGACCGTGTGTAACCCACGCGCAGGGGGGGGGGGGCAAATCCATCATTTTGGCTTGCATTGGCCCAATTTGTCCCACTCTCATGCGCGCGAGCCCACCACTCTTTCTCTTGGTCACAAGCCCACTCAAAGACAAATCAATATAAATTGCTTCTATATTGTTATACACTTCCAATGTGGGATTGCCTTTTTCTTTGGAAATATACAACAACTATTACTCTTGAGTCCCTCTCATTGCAAGGTATGGATGGCCTTACTAGCCTCTGTGATGTGGCAAAGGGCTGTAGTACTTCTCTTGTGAGATTGCATCCGCCAATTGTCACAATCTGATGGAGTTGTCAAAGATCTGTATCAATTGCGGTCATTGCATGAGAAGAGATAAGAAAATGCCCTGAATTCTACATGTAGGCCCTTACAGTGCTGCTAATTGCCACCTCACCTCTCTTAAAGGATTTTTATTATTATTATTTACTTGGAGATATTCCTGGAAGGTGGATCCCAAATTCCTTCTAGAGCAATGACCCATGGGCCATGACATCCCAACTCCTTCACTAGGACAAATCACCCACACAACCAACCGTGGGACTAATCTTTCAAAGCCAAATGAGATCCCTAGACCACTTAGCACAATAGTCCGAGACTCAAACCCATGACGTGCCTTGAAGACTTCCGCTAGACAAACCACTTCAACCAAGTCCCGAGAAACGTCTCTTAAGGATTCGAGTATGTAAAGGGTGACCAAAGATAGCGTAAAACACTACAGGATGTAAATCTCTGTTGTGGCTAGAGTGAGTGATAGTCCAAATATCATATCTTTTCCACTTGATTTGCAACAAATTCCTTCTCTCTCACGAATTTAATTACACAATTGCCCCAAATTGTTTATAAATATGAAAAATATGCCCGAGAGCTTAAAGGGCGTGTATTGGCCCCCTTCTCAAATAATGATTGTTCAATGGAATTGTTCGATTGCTCGATTAATATCTTGTTCATCCACCCTCAGTGAACTAACATTGTATGGGTTGCCTCAAACGAGTCTTTTCTACGATCAGTTCCACCACTTCACTTCACTTCATTGGAAAATTTGTTTCTCGTGCATTTTGGATCATTAGAAGCTTTACAGTTGGTTTGGAACTCTTTCGTCTCTTGAGAGACTAGACATGTTGAATTGTCACAAGCTTCAATATTTACTCTCAATACACGCCATGAGGCGTCTCACCGCACTAAAATATTTTATATTAAGCCCTTCTGTTAAAGGAAATATGCCCCTCCCCATCTGTGCTTTTTCTTTTTCTAGATTTGATTATTTAGTATGTTGTTGTTGTTGTTGTTGTTGCAGTTCTTCTAATTAATTCACCTTAGATTTCTCTCCGTAACGGCCCAGTCTAACGTATTGTGTTAATAACTATTGGACTTTATTGTTATTAGACCAAAATACTTAAACCAAGTTATAAATAGTCTATTAGGTAAAGTCTTGTATACATTCTTTTCATTTCTTAACTTTATAATGTAGTACTAGAGTATCACAATACATTTTTTCATTCCTTAACTTTCCGATGTGGTGCAGAGGTATCACATCCTTCCCTTCAGTCTTTGTGTCCTTACAAGATTCAATCCATTACTTTTTTGCTCAATCTCCCTATAACGGGACTCTAGAGGTGACTCGTGCATAATACTTTGTCTTATAGGTTCAAAGGTAGCTCTTGTATGTAACACTTAACTCCCGAATTAAATCGCTCGATACTAATCAGAATGCCCCAATCAAGCTGATTGGCCAAATAATTTTGAGTTTTGTTCTTGCTAGTCCAAAATGATTAAACCAAGTTATTAGTAGTTTATTAGGTAAAACCTTATATACATTCTTTTCATTTATTAACTTTTTAATGTAAGACTAGAGTATCACACTCTCCTTCAAAACTGAATACATTCAAAAATTTTGCTAATATAATGTTGAATTTCAACACACTTTCAACTTCTTTGATTTTTTTTCTTTTTCTTTCACAAATTAGAAGCATAGTAGTTGTCATTGACATAGTAGTTTGCCTTCCCAAGACCATCAAAGCTCTCTAAAATAAATAGAGCAGAAAAAGTAAAAATTGACTAAAGAGATTGTTCTCTCTAAAGACTAAGAACATATTTGAAAAGGAAAACAATTTCTCTATTTGATATTGATTCATCAAAGTTACATGGATGAAGATGACCCATTGTATCAAGAACTTGAAATTAATCTCTAACTTCAAATTATGTTAATGAATTATTGTCCTTGTACTTTTAGTTCATCCTAAAATTATATTCTGAATTATATCGTTGTGCACGTCTTCCATTCAAGTTGCAAAAGCAATTTATGGTGAGCAAGTTGATTAGTAATTGATTTCATTCAAGTCTTTGGTTCCTACATTGTATTTTGCATGCTATAATTTGAGCTTCAGTATAATATTTCTTCCACCCCAAAAAAGTACACTTTAGTTTGGGTATAACTTTTATTAGTCATTAAATATAATACATTTAATGTATTAACGAAATGTATAACTTTACATTTTTATCGTATTTTTATTGGAATAGAGGAGTTTTTTTTCCTTTTTATTGTACATATTGACCTGAAATCCATTCATGTTTTTAGGGCAATATATTCTAGTTGATTTCTTCAAATTCACTGTGAGATTGCAATAGTCCTCCTTTTCAATGGAAAAATGCGATCCTCATGGCGTATTTCCAACTTCAAGTGCTTTGAGGTTTCTCATGTTCCCAAGCATGGTATTATTGCATGTACCCATCTTTCAAGGTTCCCTCCTAGTAAGATTTCCCACTTCAATTATTCAAATCATTTTACCAAATTATAATTTATTTCTGTTCCTCCCACTTCAATACCATCCCTTCTTAATATACTTTAGGACCAAGAGATCTGATTACATCGTTATGTATACTAAAATTCTTCTCAACATAGAGCTGGAATTACTAGTCTTTTTGTATGCTCAATCAATGCCATGGCAATGGCCGTCAATATGCTGTGTTGACTAGTTACCCTACATGGTTCGTGCTTAAATACGAACCACTATAATTTCTTTCTTCAAATATGAATTTCATATATGACAATACCTCTGAAGATTTTCTTTAAGCTTGTGTATTGTCTGGAGACTGTCTCTAAGTGTTGGTTTCTTGTTTTTGATGATTCTCGAATTTTATGCATTCTTGTTGAAACACATCCCATTTTGTTACGCAAAATTGTCTTGGATGGACCATCTTTAGTTCGCATTCATTTGTCTATTAAGCTTACCTGAAACGAGTTTGAGATTCCTATTTGTATTTGGTGGTTTGGTTGCTTTGAAGCATACTCAATTGGCTTTCACTTTTGCAATCATACTACCTCGATCCTAGAAAAAGAGTTAACTTTTTATTTAATGTAATTATTTTTAGTTATAAAATATAATTCATTTAATGTACTATTAAACGTATAATTTTAATTTTTAATTTTTATCTTTATTTTGTAATCATGAGTCATACATAATCTTTATTAATAAAAGTAAAATAAAAAATTTCTTTAAAGTTGACTCATTGTTTGAGATAGAAAAGTTTGGAAAATAAAGAAGTTTTTTTGAAATGAAGGATATATTACTTTTTGCCTTTGATTTAATTTCATATACGTCTAGCTATTGCAATTGTGTTAACAGTATAAAGTTTATAAAGTTGTTTTTAGGTAAATGATTGATGAACCTCTCTTACATTGCATCTCCTTGAGTCCTATGATGTTCTTTTCAGAATTACTTGGAAGTCTTGCATGGGAACAAGCTAGGAGCAAGACATCAAGTTCATTCTGCTTGACCTTAGAAGTAGTTCGATTTTCTGCCATGCTTAAGCTTCCACGAGGAACGAAGAACATCATCATAAATCGATCACTGATATAATCAAGATTGTGAACCACAAAAAGGCATGCAAATGTGAGTGAATCAACTATATCCAACGACATCAATCTATATATTAACCTATCTTTTTTATGAATGTTTCTTTTCTTTTGTGACAAAATAGGAAAATAGTCTGAATCTTATATTAGCTAAATTAGTTTTGGATGCCTCTTCTGTTGGTTTTGTATTAAAGCCAATTAAATCTAAAATTATAATTTGCTATTTATTGCCAAGTAATTAAGAACTTAAAGGGTCACACACATAAAAATTTGTTCTTAGGTTAAAATGATTAAATAATTATATGATAATTTTTGGGGTTAATTTGTCAGACAATTAATCTAAAGGGTCTCCTATAAGATAAGTTGTGATAAGATAAAATTGTTTTATCTTAATAAAATTAAAATCAGTTTTAATTTTATTCAAAAGAATTCTATCACGATAGAATATCTGATAAGTCTGTTAGATGACCAGCATGCAGAAGAACTTATAAAATTAGGAGACATACGCCAAGTTCTAGAGAGCGTACATACGTAATTTTTGACGTATCAAAAGTTTCATTGCAAGACAAGAGAAAAAAGTTCTTCTTTTGTTTTGTTAGAGTTCTCTTGAACTCTAAATTTTGCGCAGATTATACATTCATTGAAGGAACTAGCATATTAACTTGGTGTCAATCAATCCTAAGAGAATCTCGAGAACTAGTTCGTGGATACCTTGGAGGCCTGGACGTGCAATGTGTGGTTGACAGATCATTCTTCATCAACACAATCTTGATCATCAAAGTTTTGTTTTATACGTATATTGAAATTGATTCTCGTGAAAATTATGTTTTAATTCCTCTACCTATAAATTTGTTTATGGCATACATGATTTACTAATAGTGGTATCGAGCATGGATTTAATTTGCGTATAAATATAAATCTATGTGAATAT
Source organism: Gynochthodes officinalis (assembly GCA_020080225.1). NCBI lineage: Eukaryota > Viridiplantae > Streptophyta > Magnoliopsida > Gentianales > Rubiaceae > Gynochthodes > Gynochthodes officinalis. The sequence continues at coordinate 43,058,737 of CM034618.1, read as the reverse complement.
AAATTGTTTATGTTTACATATATGTGTGTGTTATGTTGAATGATTGAGAAAATTATTTTGTTATGAAAAATTGTTTTTCATTTACGAACAAGTTGAAAATTTTATTTGAAAATTTTCTCGATTTATTGTCGCTTGTCAAAAGTTGTTTGTCTAACTCTTGGCCGATACTTGTGATTCATGTTCAAGAAAAAATTTTTTTCTTTGAAATAGCATTGTGAAAGAAAGAAAAAGTGTTTTTAAAAATTTTCAATGGCGCCAATAAAGAAAAAAGAAAAGGAAAAAAGGATTTTTTTAGAAGAAGTGGCGTGGCAAGATAAAGTTCTTGACATCACTGGTGATGTCAAATGACGCCACCAAGAGAGGGCATAAAGAATGACGTCATGTGATGACATCACACCATGACGTCATTAGGCTCAGATATTAAATATATAAATATATATATCTAATGGGCCATTGGGCTATTTCTCTAATAAGCTTGGGCTCTTTTAATTTAATTGGGCCATTGCTGGATCGGATCCACATTTAAATTGGTTTCTTTTATTTAATGTGGGCTTGTAAAGTTGGTAAATGGTTTGGCTTGAACTTATTTACGGCTATAGAAGTGGGCGACATTAATTTAACTAAATGGATCAAACCTAATGGACCAACACTAAATAAATAAATAAATAAATTTGGCATTTTTCATTATAAAGAGTTTATTTATGTTAAGACCCTTTTAATTTCTATTATTTATTTATTATGGCCCAAGATTTGAAAACGCTATGTTAACCCATAAACTTCTCAATTAATTCAATAATATTTCTAATATGATTAGAAATGTAATGCATACCAGATTTATGACTGAAATTTGTTTATAATTGTTTAATGTGATTATTCAATTGTTATGTCATATGTGATTTAATATTTGATTAAATGATTAGATTATTTAATTGCATATTGTATGTTTAATATAATCAAATATTTATTACATATGATATATGTAAATGATGAGACCATAATTTAATTCCACAATTAAATATTAAATCAATTTAAATGCCTTCCATTATTATAGTTTAAAGCAGTTTTTGTTAAGGTAACTTGTTGAGCTAACTCAATGTTGTCTTACCAAAAATGTGTTTCAAACTATTGGATAAGATCTCTGAATAATGGGTATGATTTAACAAATATTTTGATTTGTTGAGCTAACTCAAGGTCAAAAGTTTTGAGGCAAGAGTTAGGAGATATATGTGATATGTGTATCAAAAGTTGATAACCTAACTATCTAGGAGTTGCAAATAAGTTGCAATTGGTAATTAATACCTACTTATTAAAATTATTTTTGATTTGTTGAGCTAACTCAAGATTAAAAATAATTGAGATGGGATTCTAGCCTACTAAGAATTTTGAGAAAATTCTTGAATCAATTTGAGGGATATTGATTTGGATAAAATAATGGGAGCAAAACCAAGATATTATTAAGTCCATATATTTGTGTATTTTGGTTTTGTAAATTGCATAAATTTAAATTCTTATTCTATCTTTATTTTCTTGTTGTAGAAAATGAATAACAACACGAACTTGCGTACTATTTTGTTTGACAATAAACTTACCGCCCAAACTATTTGGATGGGCTCAAAACCTGAGATTTGTTTTTAGGAATGAGAAGTTGCTTTATGTCCTTGATGGTCCTGTTCCTGATGAGCCTGCATCGATGTTGATCAAGCGTTGAGAAATGCATATCGAAGCATTTAGATGATTTCAAAAGTGCATGTTGTATCATGCTCGCTTCAATGAGTCCGAGCTACAAAAGCGGCATGAGGACATGAGTGCCTTTGCAATGCTTCCATACTTGAAAGCATTGTATGATAAAAGGGCTAGAAGTGAGCGATATGATACCATTAAGGAACTTTTCCATAGCGAGGTTGGCGAAGGATCTTGATTTCAACTCATGTATCAAGATGATTGGTCTCATTGAAAAGATGGGTAAACTGGGATTTATAATATATCATGAGTTAAGTGTTGACTTAATACTACAATCCCTTCTTTCTAGCTTTTCTCGGTTTGTGATAAACTTCGACATGAACAAAGTTGAGACCTCTACTTTGCTCGAGTTATTGAACTTGCTCAAGGAAGTGAGGATACCATGAACAAAGAGAAGGCCATCAGATTGTTAGTTGAGGGGTCCAATAAAAGAAAGCGTAAAACTAGTCTTAAGAAGATCAAGAAGAAAGCTGGACCCAAGGCAACACAGAAAGCCAAAAAGGACAAAAAAGAAAAAGGCACTTGCTTCCACTGTGGACAAGATGGACATTGGAAAAGAAATTGCAAGGTTTATCATGAAATCAGTGAAGCGTAAGAACTTATAGAAGCTTCTACTTGAGTTTGTTTATGATTGAAATAAACCTTTCTACTTCACAATCAAATTCTTGGGTATTAGATACCGGATCTAACTCTCATATTTGTAATAATATGCGGTCTAAAGATAAGTAGAAAGTGGCAAAGGGAGAGGTAGACCTACGCGTGGGCAATTGAGCAAAAGTTCTTTGCTTTAGTGTGAAACATATAGTCTCTCTCTGCTAGTGGATTGATTCTTGATTTGAAAATTTGTTATTTTGTTCTAGTACTCACGAAGAATATTATTTCAATTTCCTATTTAGACAATGATGGTTTTGAAATAAATCATAAGAATAAGTGTTGTTCTATTTTTCGTGAAGGTACTTTTTATGGTCTTGATTATCAAAATAATGATCTTTATATATTAGATCTTGAAAATCCAATTTTCAACATAAATACAAAGAAACCCAAAATTGATAATTTTAAAAATTCTTATCTCTGGCATTGTAAACTAGGTCACATAAATGAGAAACGCATAACCAAATTACATAATGATGATTATTTGGGCTCATTTGATTATGAATCATATGAAATATGCAAATCTTGTTTACTCGGAAAAATGACTAAAACACCTTTTATGGAAAAGGTGAAAATCTCATCAATTATTAGGTCTCATACATGCGATGTGTGTGAACCTATGTCAATTCAAGCTAGAGGAGGTTTTCATACTTCCTAACATTTCTCGATGATCATTCTAGATATGGTCATGTATACTTATTAAAGTATAAATTTGAAGTCTTTGAAAAGTTCAAATAATATAAATGTGAAGTAGAGAAACAACTTCGAAGAGTATTAAAATACTTGATCGGATCGAGGTGGAGAATATCTAAACCAAGAATTTCAAAATTATTTAAAAGAGAATGAGATTCTTTCACAATGGACTCCTCTATATACACCACAATTGAATGGTGTATCCGAAAGAAGAAATCAAACATTATTAGATATGGTTCGTTCCATGATGAGTCATGCAACTCTCCTAAATCGCTTTGGGGATATGCCTAAATACTGCCTTCTACGTATTAAATTATGTTCCATCTAAAGTCATTGATACTACCACGTATGAGATATGGTGCAGGAAAAGCCAAATCTTAAACATTTAAGAATTTGGGGTGTTCCACATTTGTTAAAAAGGTAGAATCGGACAAGCTCGATCCAAAATCTGAAAAATGCTATTTTGTGGGATATCCAAAAAACTTTTGGGTATTAATTTTATAACTCCATTGAACAAAAAGTGTTTGTTTTAAAACATGCCATATTTCTAGAAAAAGAGTTTATTTTAAAAAGGCAAGAGGAGCAATATAGAACTTGAAGAAATTCTAGAAACACAAATTAGCAAAAATACTAACATGGAACAAGAGCTTGAACCTCATAATGATGTGGTAGAAATTGAAGCTCAAGATACACAAGTCAGTAGGTCAATTAGGACACGTCATGCACCCAGTAGGTATGATGATGTGTTTATCATTGATAATGATGAACCTACTACTTACAAGGAAGCCTTATCTGATAAGGACTTTGAGAAGTGGCTTCAAGCCATGAAATCTGAAATGGATTCCATGTATGACAATAAAGTATGGACCTTAGTCGATCCACCTGAAGGGATAAAACCCATGGGGTGCAAGTGGGTTTTCAAAGAAAAACCGACATGGATGGTAATGTGACTACTTATAAAGCTCGATCGTTGAAAAGGTTACACACAAAAACATGGTATTGATTATGATGAAACCTTTTCACTAGTTGCTATCTGAAATCCATTAGAATTTTACTTGCTATAGTTGCATACTATGATTATAAAATCGCAAGGATGTTAAGACACCTTTTCTTAACGGTCATTTACAAGAAGAGGTGTATATGATACAACTTTGAGGGCTTTGTATCCAAAGACCCTAATAAAGTATGTAAGCTACAAAAGTTTATTTATGGACTTAAGGAAGCTTTAAGGAGTTGGAATATTCGTTTTAATGATACAATCAAAAGTATGGTTTTGTCAAAATGAGGATGAACCTTGTGTATACAAAAGATTAAGTAAGTCTTGTAGTTTTCTGACATTATATGCGGATGACATATTATTGGTGGGAAAGCGACATACCTTCTCTGATCGATTAAGGTATAGTTGTCTAAAAACTTCTCAATAAAAGATTTGGGTGAGGCAACTTATATTTTGGGAATAAAAATCTATCGTGATAGATCCAATAAGTTGCTTGGTCTTTCACAGTCTACATACATAGATAAAATGCTAAAAAGTTTAGCATGGATCAATCTAAGAGAGGTTATGTTCCCATGTCTCATGAGATTTACCTTTCTAAAGATATGTGTCCAAAAGCGATGTTGAAAAACATAGTATGCAAAAGATTCCCTATGCATCCGCAATAGGATCTATCATGTATGCTATGTTATGTACGAGGCCCGATGTATCGTATGCTCTGAGTGTCACGAGCAGATAGCAAGCTAATCCTGATGGTCATGGAAAGCTATCAAGAATATACTTAAGTACTTAAGAAGAACCAGGTTTATTCTTGATATATGGAGGGCGAGCTTAAATGCGTGGGTTCACCGATGCTAGCTTTCAATCGATAAAGATGATAGCAAGTCTCGATCTAGGTACATTTTACCCTCAATGGTGGTCTTTGTAAGTTGGAAAAGTTTCAAACAAGAAACTCATCACAGATTCTCTACGTGAAGAATATATTCTTGTTTGTGCTGCTAAAAGGTTGTTTGGATCAAAAGTTCATTTTTAAACTTGAAGTGGTTCTTTCAATAGCCGAACCAATGCTTTTGTATTGTGATAATAATGGGGCAATTGCTCAAGCCAAGGAACCTAGGTCTCATCAACGGTTCAAACATGTACTTAGCGCTATCATTTGATTAGAGAAATCATTGGTAGAAATGAAGTAAAGATAGAAAAGATTCCTCTGAGAGGAAAACATAGCGAGATCCATTGACTAAACCTTTATCTCAAAAGAAACATGATTGTCATGTGTTTTCATTCGATTTAAAATACATGAATGATTGGTTTTAGTAAGAGATTTGTTATGTAATTTAAAACCATTATATTTGGTTGTATTTTGATATTTTATGCAATAAAGATATATGGTGTTTTATCATCTTGGATTATATATATTTATATATTGATGATAAAGTCCTTAGAATAATACTTATTATTCTTAAATATCCCTAATCATAGTATTAACAAAATTAAGGGCGTTGTTAATACGGATAGATTAGCATATATGGTAATATATGAATGAATTGTTGGAGAATAATTCATTGGATTGATCATTAGAGATTCCATGAGGTTAACTATTTGAGTGCCAATGGTATAATCTCTATGTGATGAGTGTAAGTGATCCGGACTTGAGATCATAAGAGTATCTATAGTGTGAATTGTTATACTTTAACTCTATGAGTCTATAATCGTAACTAGTTGTGAGTGCCATAGAAGTTGGGTATAATATGAAACATTGATGGATGATTTACGATCAATAAAGGATTCACCACTTCTAATAATAAGAATAGTATATCCCACTAATGGCCACTTGTTGAAACATCAACTCGAAATGTTTGCAAACGAGTAAATAATTTGGAAGAGTTCTAAATTTATTTTAAAGGAGTTAAGTTTAGAATAAGAAATTATAATAATTAGTACATTACGAGTTGGCACTTATACCTTACTCTGGTTCATGGAAAGGTGAAGTCAACCACTTGATTTTTCTTAACTCTTGGGTGGTCATGATGCACTGCTAGAGGCCAATCTTGATTTATAAATACAAGCTCATTAATTATTGAATTAATGATAAATTAAAGTTGTTTAATTTATTTGATCTTAGAATACTCTTGACTAAATTGACTTTAGTCCTAGTGGGAGTTTGTTGGTTTTGTACTAAAGCCAATTAAATCTAAGATTATAACTTGTTATTTATTCTTAAGTGATTAAGAACCTAAAGGGTCACACACATAAAGAATTTGTTCTTAGGTTAAAATGACTAAATAATTATATGATAATTATTGGGGTTAATTTGTAAGACAATTAACCTAAAGCGTCTCCTATAAGATAAGTTGTGATAAAATAAAATTGTTTTATCTTAATAAAATTAAAATCAGTTTTAATTTTATTAAAAAGAATTCTATCTCAAAAGAATATCTGATAAGTCTGTTAGATCGTTTAATGATAGAGAAGAACTTATAAAATTAGGAGACAGACGAAGTTCTAGAGAGCGTGCGTCTGCAATTTTGACGTATCAAAAGTTTCATTGTAAGACGAGAGAAAAAAAGTTCTTCTTTTGTTTTATTAGAGTTCTCTTGAACTCTAAATTTTGAGGACTATACGTTCATTGAAGGAACTAACATATTGGCTTGATGTCAATCAATCCTAAGAGAATCCTAAAAACTAGTTCGTGTGGATACCTTGGAGGCCGGACGTCTGTGCGGCTATGGTTGACAGATCATTCTTCATCAACACAATCTTCAGTCATCAAAACAGGTTTTTTGTTTTATACGTATATTGAAATTGATCCTGGTGAAAATCATGTTTTAATTCCGCTGCCTATAAATTTGTTTATGGCATACTTGATTTACTAACATCTTCATCTAATATATGAAAGTATAATTTTCATCCATAGATGCTGATCTTTTGTGGAGGTAACATAACCAGTTGGTTAAGTTTTGTAAAGTTTTTGCTTCACTTTATAATAGAAGTACTATCGTTTCAAAAAAAAAAATGAAGTTGAAGACAAGCACCTTGATCATGCTACATGAAATATGTGGCCCAATCAAAATGACAAGTAGCTTGGACAAAAGGAGATTGCATTTCTCTTTTCCAAAACGTTTACAATGTCAAGTGTCAATTACTTGAAGCCTCGCTTTTTTATGAAATAAATGTCATCTAATTATTTTCATTTGCACTTCTAAATGTTGTACTAATGTTCTTATCCTCAATGATTTACCATCTGCATCCTCAATTACTTTCATTTGTTTGCTTAATTATTTCTCAAAATATAATGTCACTTGCAATGTTTTCTGCCTTTACTGGGGTGAATTACGGAAGTGCTTTGGAGTACGACTTGAATAATGTACCGGCTACTCTCTTTGATCTTCCTGTCACTTAGGCTATATAAATTTGTGAGAAAAGCCAAACATGGCACTGCATCATAATGCATTGCAACTAGGCCAATTTAAGTGATCTTTGAGAAGAAATAGTAAGACAAGTCTGAGTTGGAATCGGGATGAGTAGAGGCGATTTAAGGCACTTATCTACATTTTTCTTCTGCATGATTTGCTCATCTGCAATATCTCTCTCCCTCTTCCTTGCTGAGTCCCTCCCATCTCTATCCCTAGACTCTTCCAGTTTCTTTACACATTTTCCCTATTTTCTTGCTTTTATTCAGTGTAATCTGATTGATGGTGCATGCACAAACAAGATGGCATCTTCCTTTTCGCTCAGAAATAACTTTGAGCTGATAAAATTCAGCAATGTTTAATGGCTTTCATCGCTACAAAATTAAACCACTAGCAATCTTAGTTTGATATTGAAAACTTTGCAATCCATGAAACCTTCCCGTTTTTCATATCATCTTAGTTAACTCAAATTCTTGTGTCGAAAGTGATTGCAATAAATTGCTGCATCTATGAATTCAAAACTAGCATTATAATTAATATATAGCTAGTTGTCCAGGATGGTTTAAAGATTTTTATAACTTGTAACTTTCTTTTTCCTTTTAAGGCAAAAGGGCAATGTAAACAATATATTCCGTTGTTTCTTCTCAATTCTTACTAATGTGAAAGCCTATTATTTATTTTAATCGAAAAATAAAAGGACGAAAATAAATATGTACACACTTGTCATGAATGGCAAAACAAGGTTTATCAATTCCTAAATCAGATCAAAATTACGAATATTATTTATCGCTATGTAAAATTAGAAATTCGTGTTTTAAAAGACAATCAATTTAGAGGGCCTTGTTGGGGGAACCAAACTCCTCAATATGATTTATTCTGTTATTTGGTACTTGGTTGGAGGTAATGGAAATAAAATTTGATAATGATTATGGAAAATTGGGTAATCGTTGGTACCTTCCCTTCAATTGTTAATTACCTTAAATTCATTAATTATTTCTATTCTGTTATTTTAATTTTATTCTCAATACTAAACCACCATTGTACATTGATCTCCTCTTTCTCATCCACTACATTATTTTTTCTCTCTCTTCCATCTCTCTCTTCTTTCTCTCTCATCCCTCTCCACTATTACTTTCTCTCATTAATTTTATTATTCAACTTTTTCTCTTATTCCTCTTTATTGTTACTTTCTCTCTCATTATTTTTTCAATCTACTTTTTTCAAATCATTTTCTCACTCCACTTTCTCTCTTTCCACTCACTTCTCTTTTGTCCCATCCTTCATCATTATTATTTTTCTCTCATCATGTTTGTCACTCTATTTTCTCTCTCATTATTTTCTCGTTCTACTTTCTGTCTTATCACTTTATAATATTTCTTTCTCTCTTTTCCTCTCCACTCTACTTTCTCTCTCATTATTTTACGATATTTCTTTCTCTCTTTCCTCTCCACTCTACTTTCTCTCTTATGATTTTTCTCACCCCATTTTCTCTTTCATCAATTTTTTCAGTACATTCTCTCTCATCATTTTATAATATTTTTCTCTCTCATCATTTTTCTTACTCCACTTTCTTTCTTGTCATTCATTCCTCTTTATCTCTCATCTCTCACTCATACTTTCTCTCTTATTATTTTCTCCTCCACTTCATCTCTTATCATTTTCTCACTCAACTTTCTATCTCTTCCATTTTACTTCTTTTCTCTCTCATACCTCTCTACTATTACTTTTTACTTTATCTCTCTTCCCTCTCACTCCACTTTCTTTCTCTTCCTTTTACTTCTCTTTTTCTCTCATACCTCTCTACTATTACTTTCTCTCTCTTCCTCACTCCTCTTTCTCTGTCATCCCTCTTTACTATTACTTTCTCTCTCATCATTTTTCTCACTCTACTTTCTCTCTTATCAGTTTATGATATTTCTCTCTCTCTCCTCTTTCTCTCTTCCTACTTACTTCTCTCTCATCCTCCTCACTTTTACTTTCTCTCTCCTTTCTCTTATCCTCTATAATATTATTTTTATAATATATTTTTTAATCAGTAAAATCAATTTTGACCACATCTTATTCTCATAATTGAATTGAACCAAATATCATCATTCACATTAATATCCATTGTAAAGTTTGAACTAAGTACAAACAATGCAATGAGTATTCCCATTGTGATTGAAGCTTAATGAATCCCATTGTGACTCCTATTGAAAAATTCAAACCAAGTGCCATCTTAATAATATTCACTTTTTTCCCTTTCTATTTTTATATTCTTGAAAACAAAAAGTGAAAGACAAACCGTTATATAACTACCAAAGTTACCTATATGATAATTAAAGCAAATGAAACCGAAAATGTAGTTGGAAAATTCACACTTCTCATTTTCCCTCCGATCTTCCTACTAAGAAGTTTGATGGAAATTTGTCAAGAAAATCTTCCAATTCCCACTTGAAGATTCTTTTTGAACTCTTAAGTGGATATCAAAGAACATACCATAATCTTTTTAGTATAAAATTTGTTAGGATTTGAGAAAATCGTGATCAACTTGGTGAATTAGCACTAAGGGCATGAACGGTAGCCGCATCACCAAGCCACCGTCACCACATCAATGCCACATCACCATAGCCAATCCGATTACTATTCATGCATATCATAAAAATGACTCACGCTAGTTGGCTTGGCCTTCACTATTCACTAGATCATTATCAACTATTTTTACATTAATAATACAACTTTAATAATTTTGGGTCATTATTAAAAACAATTTTTGACAAATAAATTTACATTACATTAAAACTTAAATTTTAATAATATATTTAAAATATGAAAATAAATACTCTACATTAAAAATGAAATACGTAAAATATTTAATGGAAAATAATTATACATTACGATAAAATTAAAATTTAATAATATACTTGAAACATTCGGATAAATATGATAAATTAAATATAAAATTTTTAATAGCATGAATAATTTTTAATGATGGTGTGTGAATAGTGAAAAAGCTACCGCTTTAAGGCCTCGCCTTCACTATTTACAGCTATTATCAAAATTTTTATATTAATAATACAACTTAAAATTTTAATTATCATACATTATATACTTTAAAACAATTAATGGAAAATTTTTCATTATATTAAGTTTAAAATTTAATAATACACTTAAAAATAAAAATAAATACTCTAAATTAAATATGAAATACTTAAAATAATTAATGGAAAATAAATTTACATAACACTAAAATTAAAATTTAATAATATACTTGAAACATTCGGATAAATATGATAAATTAAATATAAAATTTTTAACAGCATGAATAATTTTTTTATGATTGCTGTGTGAATAGTGAAGGCCAAGCTACTGTTTCAAGGCCTGGCCTTTACTATTTATACAGCCATTATCAAAAATTTTTATATTAATAATAGAACTTAAAATTTTAATTATCATACATTATATACTTAAAAACAATTAATGGAAAATTTTTCATTATATTAAGTTTAAAATTTAATAATGCACTTAAAAATGAAAATAAATACTCTAACTTAAATATGAAATACTTAAAACAATTAATGGAAAATAAATTTACATTACACTAAAATTAAAATTTAATGATATTCTTGAAACATTTGGATAAATATGATAAATTAAATATAAAATTTTTAATAGCATGAATAATTTTTTTATGATAGTTGTGTGAATAGTGAAGGCCAAGCTACCGTTTCAAGGTCTGGCCTTCACTATTTATACAGCCATTATCAAAAAATTTTATATTAATAATACAACTTAAAATTTTAATTATCATACATTATATACTTAAAAACAATTAATGAAAATTTTTCATTATATTAAAATTAAAATTAATAATACACTTAAAACATGAAAATAAATACTCTAAATTAAATATAAAATATGTAAAAAAATTAATGAAAAATAAATTTACATTACATTAAAACTAAAAATTAATAATATACTTAAAACATAAAAATAAATACTCTAAATTAAATATGAAATACTTAAAACAATTAATGAAAAATAAATTTACATTACATTAAAACTAAAAATTAATAATATATTTAAAACATAAAAAAATACTCTAAATTAAATATGAAATACCTAAAACAATGAATGGAAAATAAAAATATCATATTTTACTCTAAAAATAGGCAAAGTACATGTCATTTTGTAGAGAAAAATATTTCTTATTTTTTGGTAAATTTTGTTTTTTTTTTAAAAAAAAATAACATTTTGGCCTATGCAAACAAATGGATTGTTTGCAACGGCCTAGCCACGTGGCGCGTCTTTGTCACGTCACCGACACATGCGTGGGTCGCATGCCGACTCACAGCAAACGACGCCATTTGCGTCGTTTGGACGCAAAACGCGTCGTTTATTGTCCAAAAGCAAAAATGTGGCCTGCTCGGTTGAGGCTGGCTCCTAGCCATTTGAGTATCGTTCCTCGCCTCGGCATTTTTTGCCGACTGGTGAAGGGAGCCAGGCGCCGCCACAAAAGGGGTTGCCGTTGATGGCCTAGGAATTTTAGTCCTCTACTCTCCAACAAATTTTTGGAAAAGATGAAGCGAACACATAAAAATGTTGATGAAGGAGTAGAAGTCTTGAATTAAGAAAGCCGTGGTTGTAACGAGATTGATCAACTCTTGCTATACAAAAGGCAATTATTGGAAGGTTTCCTGTGATATTCAAATCTTGATTATCTTTGCTTATATACTTTGAAAGGAACAATGCATCGATGTCGAAACGATAGAAAACAAGACTATACAAGAAAAATCGAAACAATGAGCGAGGAACAATCTCTGTTCACTCAAATTCGATTAAAAATTCAAAAGTATGCCTCCAAAACCCTAAGAATGAGTTTATATAGGGTGTTAACCCTAATGACAATTAAAATGAAAAATTACAAAAATACCATTAAAATTTTAAAAATTTTAAAAATGCCTAAAACAGAAAAATGCTTGAAAGACCATCTAAATGATCTCGAATTGCTAAAATCCATCGTCGATCATGGCAAACTTACGTTATTGCGAGTTTGAACAAATCAATCTCTTTCGTTCTTTCAAAAACAACGGACTTATCAAATTTGACTAGTTTGTGGCGCCTTTGAGTCTTATCAATCTAATAGAATCATAAGTTGTGGCAACACTTCATCCATCACCCAAAATTACATCGATTAAAGTTTCGCAAGTTAAGTCCTGTTGAAAATATTACATCCATGAATCAATTGCCAATGCTACTACCTTCGTTTCCTCCATTCTTTCTCTCTTGAAAACCCATAGATTCCTACTTTTCCAAATCATCCATAAGAGGTAAACCGAAAGTTGTACTCTTTCTTCCTAATCTTCACTTGTGACATAGAACATATGTCTTGCCACTATTCTATGAACCTAATTCCACGGTGTTTAGAATGATGCCAAGATACCTGAGTCATTTTCCAAATTTTCTTAGCTCTAGTACAAGTAAGCATAATATGTTCCAAACATTCTTCACCATCTCCACACATGGGGCATATAGAACCCATCGAAGTCTTCTTTGTTGCAATCAAGCATTAAGGGGTAGGATATCATTGCAAAGATCTCCAAACAAAATGCCTCAATTTTCTTTTCATATTCATTTTCCGAATTTGCTACCACATTGATTGCATTTTGGTTCTATTGGTCGCTTCTCCAATTGTTGCTCCTCTCTTGATTGATTTTTGTCACCGAGTGTATGTTGATTTAAATGTATACTTTGCATCAAAGCTAAAATGCCAAACCAATCGATCTCGCCTTCCTAGAGAATCCAATTTCAATTACAAGATATCTTATTCATCCCGAGGTCGAAGAGCCGTGAAATAAGCGGTGTGTTCCAAACAAGTGCCATCGCTACTATTAGCTCACTTACCCACTTTATTGGTTGTTGTTTTGGCTAGCAACAACCGAGACGGAAATTCTACCTTCCAGGATCCAAGGTGACTCCCACACCGAATTGTTTTTTCGCTCCCACTTGGTATCTTGCCCTACTCGTGATAACATGTTTTGTCCCCATCCAAATCCTTCCAAAGCCATGATGCATTTCCCTTTGTTTCATTCTCATCATCCCGTATGAGGAAAATATTTGGCATTCAAAATTCTACTCATCATCAACTCAGATTTGTCATAGCTTGCCAAAGTTGTTTAGTGAGTAATGCGTCATTGAATTTCAATATCTTGAAACCCCATTCTTCCTCACTCTTGGCTTTCATCATCTCTTTCCAAGCCTTCCAATGAATTTTCTAATTTCTCTCCTTTTGCGTATCTCATCAAAAATTAGCCGAAAGTCTACAAATTTCTTTACATATTCCAACTGCAACTTGAAGCACCCATGACATAAGTAGAAAGTGCATTAACCATCGCTTAATCGTAACTTCTTTCCCACCATACGAAAAGTCTATTATTCCAATTTTGCATTTGCTTGTGAACGTTTTCTATAATAAAATTGAATACCTCCTCTTCGATCTCCCTACATTCATCGGAAGCCCCAAATATTTGGCATTATATTGTTCATTCACTCCTTCTAGCATTCGTGATTTGGCTTCGTTGCTCCATTTTCACATTATAGCTAAAAACGCAGAGATTTCTCCATATTTATGAGTTGTCCGAACATTGGCTATATCTGTGGAGAATTGCTTGCAATTGTTGCGCTGCCTAGTATCTGCCTAAAACAACAATGAGTCATCGACAAAAAACAAGTGTGTAATAATAGGTCCCTTCCGACTAGCACTCATACCCTTATATTCCCTTCTCACACAAGCTTGTTTGATTAATTAGAGAAAGCTTCAAAGAATTATGAACAAGTAGGATGAAAAAGAATCCCCTGCCTAATGCCTCTTGAATGATGAAAAAAACCACATTGTTCCCCATTTACATTAATTGACATAGTAGTCGTACTAAGACACCGCCTTATCCACCCCAAGAATCTTCTACCAAACCCCATCTTTCTCATGACTTTCTCTGAAAAATTCCACTCAATTCTATCATATGCTTTGGCCATATCGATTTTCATTGCCATAAAACCTTTCCTTCCTTTTCTCATTGAGTTTAAAGTGTATATACATTCATGTGCTATGACCACATTATCAAGTATTTATCTCCCAGAATAAAAGCTTATTGATTTGGGCTAATACACTTATGAAGACAAACTTTGAGTCGTTCAGCCAAAATTTTGAAAATTATTTTATAGACCACATTACACAAGCTAATTGACCTATATTATGAGATAGACATTGGCATCTGGACCTTAGGTATTAAAGTGATGAGTGTATGGTTGATTTTTCACAACATTTTGCTATGAGTAAAGAAATCATTGATCGCATTGCAAATATCAAATCTAACCACATTCTAATATTTTGAAAAAATTAGAGTCATACCATCCGACCGTGCTTTGGTCGGTGCATTTGAAAGAGAGCTTTTTTATTTCGGCTTTCTCTGGTCTCATCAACCGCTTGTTCATGGCCTTGGTGATAAATCTAAGCATGCCTTCAAGGATGGACTGATCATGTGATGAATCCATGATTTCTTTCTCATAATATTCCATGATTTCCTTTTGCACCTCCTCCTTAGTCTCACATATCCTTCCATTTGCTGTTTGTAATCTCTCTATAACATTCACATTTCTTCTTTAGATTGTTGCATGGAAAAATTTTGAATTTTTATCCCCTTCCTTCAGCCATTGATTTCGGGATTTTTGTTGCTAAAATTCTTTTTCTTCTTTGTATGCCCCTTGGAGCTGCTTCTTTAACTCATTCCATCTCTTCTAATCTCTAGTGCCTCCCTCATGACTCAACATCTCCATTTGTTCTTTAATCCTCATGATTCGCTTGGTTGAGTTGTTCCCATTATTGTTACTCCAATGAAAATCAGCTTTGCATTGAGAGATCTTGGTAGTCACAATATATTGTTTGGTTCCCCACTGTGGTTTATTCTATGCTACATTGACTCCATCCATCATCCCCTCTTTCTTAACCCATCTCTTATCAAAAATAAACTGCCTCCTTCTTCGATGCGGTTGAGAGTGCGTGACTAGCATAAGCAAATTATGATTTGAAGTTTGTTTGTCACAATGAGAAACTTTGGCCTTAGGAAATGAATTCTCCACCTTGCCGTACCAAAAAACCTATCCAAACGTTCCTCAACAAAACCTTCACCTTCTCGATTGTTGCTCCAAGTAAATGGATGGCCTACATATCCAAATCTACTATTTCCATTCTTCTAATGAAATTCCTAAAAGGCAAGCAACTAAATTCAGATCTTATTCTACCCTCTTTCTCATATGGATATGCTATTTCATTAAAATCCCCTCCTAAAATCCACCATTCGCCCACTTTTTCCTCTCATTTCCCGAAAATCCCATTGTTGCTCCTCATCCTATTATCTATACTAGCATAAACAAAAATAATTCACCACATCAATGAATCTCTTTTTATTTGACATAGGAGTTGCACACAAAAGTTGTTGCTAACCAACCGCTTAACTAAAACATTTTTAGCTCACAAACTAACATACCTCTTTTTGTACCATCAGTTCTACATGGCTCCACCGTTGATCATATTGCGACCTCCTACAAACCTTCTCAACAAAAGGATTTTGCTACTTTGTTTCTAACAAACATACTACTTCCGGTGATGGGTGTTTATTGTCTCCTCAATTAGGAAATTGTCGAGAGTCCATCCAACTCTCTACAATTCTACACACACACTTTTATGATGTTGCTTGGGATCCTCTTGGGTTGGTCCCTTTTACCCTAGAGCTTTAGCCTACTTCAAGTCTTGTATCTCTACTCTTCTTCTTTAGATTTCCTTTTTCCTCCTATGAACTATCTTCCTCATCAACTAACTGTCATCTTCTTTTCTCTCCAAGCCGACCAATCGATTTGTGGTCATTGTTGCTCGGGCCGCCGACAAGAACCTCCTCCCGATCTTCTCCATTTACTAGACTCTTGGCTCATTAGTTTTGCTTCCCTTCTAGAATGCTTAAATGCAACTTCCTATTTCTAGCGACCATATGTTGCTTAACAGGCTAGCATGCGAGAATAGGGACATTCACCAACTCAATGTCCATCTAAGAAGTGCCTTTTCTCGCTAACTTCAATTTCATCATTTTCACCCTTTCACTTGGTTGGTCTCCTCTGCTTAGCTCCTTATTCTCCTTCAAAGACTGCTAGTATTTTCGAGAGAGTGCATGGTTCTCTATCTCCCGACCCTAAGCCACTTTCAATCGGAAGTGTTGGCCCTTGTAGAATCAACCACTCATTTTCCTTTCTCGCGATTCTTAGCATTTTTTTAGTCACATTTAACCCCTATGTGGACTCCAATTCCTTCTCGATGCTTCAAACCTTCCCGGATCCTTATCTGCAAATTTCCCAACTCCTACCCGAATCCAGTCTCCATATTGTCTTTCTTTTATTTGTTGTTTTTTCCGATCATTACTACGTTTTTCACACAATTTTCCTCCATGACCCATTCACCCACAAGATGCACAATAATTTTCTAAATGTTCATATTTAAAACTCACCCAATTCACTTTCTCCTTTAGCTTGATTACACCTCAAATTAAAGGTTGTTCCAAGTCAATGGAGACCAAAGCTTTGATGAATCTTCCATTTTTCCACCCTCCTTTAGGGATGATCACATCCAAAGACTTGTGGAAAGATGTTGCCAATCTTAAAACTCTTCTTGAGTTACCCGGTGACTAGGTAAATTCTGAATTCAACCCAAACTTCTACTTGGTTGAACTCTCTGTCCTAGATTTGTGCCTCTTCAAACCATTCTCGCAACACCAAATATTCTCCATCAAAAGTCCAATCTCTTCCTGTACTTTACTCCTATCTGCCCATGAAGAGAAACGAAACTAAAAATAGTTAAATCCCAACTCTCGGACAACAAAGGATTTCTGAATCGGCCAGATTGTCTCCAAAGTATTTTTCATGCCCATGAAGCTCGCCCTTTTGTCTCCAAAAATTTTCCCTAGTAAACTTCGTCCCCCCTCTTTTTTGCTTACTTCCACATCATCCTCTTGGAGCTACACAGCTCCTTTTCCTGATGAGAGCTATAAGTTCAATCAAGCCCGACACCTCTTGCTCCCAACTGCTCGCCCTAGATCCATCACCACGGTCTTGTCTAGCGGTTGATAAGTCCCTGCAAGAGGCAAGCAGAAAGCAAAAACTCACAAAAAGGTTTTGATGGTTCTAACTAGTTAATGTGGAAGCTATGGTCGAATATTTTTCACTCTCTCAAAACCTCGCACTTGCTCGAGAAGAAAAGAAAGAAAGAAAAAGAAGAGATGCTTTCACTCTCCTCGATCCCGTATTTTCCACCTCAAAGTCGCTTCTATTTTGATTCCGAACTTCTATTTTAGCTCAAATTGGTATTCCCATTGGTTGTCTTCCCATTGTTATCTAGGCAGTGACAGAAACAAGCTTCCTCCCAGAGCAGTGTTCCTTTTCTATGAAAAGGAAACTCCCAATCGAGAGACTTTAGTCGCGATGAGGAAGATTGAAGTAGCCTTTTTGGAATAGAGAATTGGAAATCTAGCGATTTACTAAAAATAAAAGTAAACGTGACACATCCCTTAGATAAGCTCTTCCACCCATTGCACTATTGGCCCGTATCATAAATTAGGTATAAAATTTGGTTACATTAGATAGAACCCAAATGGCATGAACAAGCTCATTCACTTGCAGATAGTTAATCTCATAGACAATTTTATCTCAATTCACAAAAAAATAAAGCTTGAATAAGATTCAGTTATCCCAAAGATTGAATTCAAATGGCATACAATTCAAAATCATATTAGTTTCTTTATCTCTAATAACAAACTAAATGAATTAACTTATCAATTAAATTAAGAATTCATAACTAACTTATCAATTCAAAACATTACACTCATTTGGTGCGCAAAATACAATTTCAAGTGAGAAAACCTAACTAATTATTAAAAAGAAGAAAGCAAGCAAACTAATGTTTATAATTATGGATTTCAAAACTCTAGTGGATTGGATGGCTCCAATGGCAGAATCAGAATTTTAATTGTAGGAGGAGAAATGAAAATTTTGAAAATTTTGGTGGGCAAAGATCTAATTTTATCAATAATTCAGTACCATTTTAATATAAAAAACAAATTTTCCCTAATGGAGAGACGAGGCTACTGCGACTGTTGGCCTCCTAACTCCACTATTAGATGTCTCTTTTGAGATGATCTTCACTTCAATAAATGATCTCCAATTGCCTATTTTCCTCCTCGACTCTCTCAAGTTTTAGGC
This sequence comes from Gynochthodes officinalis, assembly GCA_020080225.1. Classification (NCBI taxonomy): domain Eukaryota; kingdom Viridiplantae; phylum Streptophyta; class Magnoliopsida; order Gentianales; family Rubiaceae; genus Gynochthodes; species Gynochthodes officinalis. Next base: position 43,039,972 of record CM034618.1, on the reverse strand, counting down.
ATTTCTCTCCAGACCAGTTTATCCCTCACTTCTTATTTCTATGTAATTCTTCCTTTCTTTTTCTTTTTTTTTTTGGGACAATTTTGATCTTTGAAATCTAGAACTCTTTTGATCCTAGGATGCCATAAATAGGAGGTATAAAGTCCGAAGTTTATTCAAGAAAAACATGTTATCTTTTCCCTCAAATCGAACTCATCCTACCGTGTTGTTAATCTCAGGCCACAACTTATCTGAAATTCTTGCACTGCTTTGCTTTTACCTCTTCAAGTGGCCACGTGGCTATCCCCAAATGCACTTAAACTCTGTGTTTTTTTTTCCCCAATCTCTTGCCTTCTTTTGACCTTAGTCCTTGAAACTCCACTCTTGTGAAAAAAACCCTTTTAAATCGTATTTTGCTACTTTTTCATTAACCTGTGATTCTGAAATTATAACATAACAACGGGCACAAATATAGTATAGAAAACGAAACAAAATATTAAAAACACTCAAAAGTAACCTAAATTTGTGGTGCAATTAATAGTAAATTTGATACTGATCACTATGTTAAAAAAAAATGTGTTAGAAAAATTAGTTTTTAATGAAATTCTCATAATATCATTTGCAAGTAGTGAAAATGTATAATCACAATTAAAACTAAAGATAAAACTATAAATATATAATCATAAACAAAATTAATACTTCCTCTATCCCAAGAAAAAATCCGCCCTTGATTTAATATCACTTTTTAAATTATAAAATAAAGCACATATAATATACTATTAAATGTGTACTTATATATTTTATCTTATTTTTAATTTGAATTATAAATTATCATTACCGATAAGATAATACAAAAAATTCACATTAAAATGAATTCTTTTTTTATCTTATTTTTAATTTGAATTATAAATTATCATTATCAGTAACAATAACACAAAAATTTACGATAAAATAAACTCTTATTTTTTATTTAAGTTTTGAATTATCATTACCAATAACGATAATACAATAAATTCACGTTAAAATAATTTCTTTTTAGTATTATGAACTTATATAATTTACCTTTCAAAATGTATTTCTTTATTTTTAATTTTCATTAAACAAATAAAAATACATTTTGAAAAATACAAATATATAAAACCTTTTAAGTTGTATTTTTGAATAGGTAGAAAAGTATAAACTTTCGGCTGCTATAATTTTAAAGAATATGAGACCAGGGCAGTCCAAGACAAAAACGCAACTCAGCCAACGTCCAATGTGTCCCCTTCCCATATTGAATAACAAGCTTTCAACCTTGGCCCAACGGTACCAAAACTGCCACGCCGATACGGCCGACGCAGAATCACATGTTATGTTCACCAACCATCAAAAATAATTACTTATATATAGAAATTATAATTACTTTTTTCTAATAACTTTTATACTTTAATATGAACGATTAATTTAGACTATTTGGTATTTTTTCACCATGAAGGATATTACTACCATGAGAAGCATCATCAGGAAAGGAAAGGCAACAATAATAATATGGTAATTGGTAAAAATAAAATTCAAGTGACAATAATACCCTCACTCCTTTTATCAAATTTACAAACACAAAAAGACCCAAAAAAAAAAAAAAAAAAAAAAGAGAAACAAGCCCCTTCTAGTAAAATCCTTTCAATACAGAGAAAAATCCCCTCCCATCCCATCCCTCGGGTTGCTGGGTTCCAGCTGAGTTGAGCTGAGTTGACTCAAAAACTTCAGGTGCTAAGGATTTGAAACCAAATTCATCTGGATTTATATGAATCCCTCTTTCAAACCTTGAGAATCTTCGCGGCTTTCACCACGGGATTTTCCCGAGCAATCGCCTCTCGGCCAGCCGCCTTATAATCATAACTGCAATCATGCCGATCGGAATACCGATGCTCGGAGCAGAACATGTCCCCACACCGGCAACGGAATCCCATCAATCCCAGCTTCCTCCGACAACCCGAACACGAACACCGATTCACGGCGTCCCTCGGCCTTTTCAGGGACCGATTTACCTCCACCGCTAGCCCCTCTGTACCCACACCCCCAGAAGCCAGAGCCGATTCCTCCGGCAACGATGGGGCGTTGACCGAAGGGAGTTTCAGATCTGGGCTCTCGGGGGACCTCGCGGAATTAGATCGCGAATCATCGGTTGACCCAGAGAGCTGCGGTGGCGAAACGGGGATCGTAGGGGTGCAAAGAGGTAAAGATTCCGGGACTTTGAGCTCCGTCTCTTCTTTCTCTCTCTTCTGAGCCATGGAATTTGTTTTTTTTTTTTTTTGGCTCTTTTATCTTCTTTCTTTTTCTTTTTTTTTTCCTCCTTCTTCAGGGCTTTTGCTAATTAGAGATAGAGAGAGAAATGGAGAGATTTATGTGATGTTGGAAATTTGGAATGAGATGAATGGGGAAATGAAGCGAAATGGGGAAGATGGAGAAAAAAGGGAAAAATAGGAGGAGGAGGAGGAGTGGGGCTGGATCCAAGTTTGGCTCGTACGAGTCGAGGTCCAGATTCCCACATTTAGGGGCCCAGCCCAGCATAAATTAGAGGTTTTTAAAAAATTGTACATGTTGACATCTATAGAAAATAAAGGACGGGGGAGATAAAAACAAAAAAGTGGGGTTAGGATTGGGTGGGGAAATAAAAAAAAGTTCACCGATCGAACTATTGGAGGGTTGAATGCGCTGTAGATGGTTGTACATTTTAAAATGTACAAGTTTTCATGCATGTGATGCAACCCTTTGAATGGACCAAGTAGTTATATTTAATATAATTTACTTTTATTTGCTATTAATAAAAAAAAATCACGAAATATAATTCATATAGTTGTGACTTCATATAGGAAAATAAAGATTTAATTGTTATTGTTATTATAATTTTACTCGCTCTTAAAGAGAAGAAAAACATCAAACTTAGTTGTTAAGAAAATTAAGTAGTCAGTGACAACACACAAAAAATGTGTATAATATTTTCTTTGAAGTTAGAAAGAGTGATACTAAATTAGGTAAGAAGTATTTGATTTTTTCCATAATGATTGAAATCAATTTGTCTTGGAGTTATATACATATTTTATAAAAGTTTGTTTGAATTTTATAATTTTTCTCTAAAATATCAATTCATTTGTTATGTTCCATTAAGAATGTTTTAGATTTATTAAATCCTAATATATATATATATATATATTCAATTTAAAATAATTCTAATCCTAACATGGTGGACACACTATAAGGTATAGTAGAATTGTTGAATGGATCTATGGTTGTATTCCGAGTTGTAAAGTCGTACTTTTTCAAAAGCACAAATTTCATGTGTTGTGATACAGTGCTCCGTGGTAAGTAAGTTACTAATGTGGAATACCGGAATAAGACAGTGATTTAAGAAATCCTCACCAAACTATACTTTCCACGTACTTAAAAGACTTTTCTTTGTATATTGGAAACAAAAGTTATAATTCTTTCGTCCAAAAAAATAATTTTTTTTTTTTTTCAAACGATAGATAGATAGTAGATTAATAGAGTGGCCGCTACGCATGTCATGCAGCTGCGCTGCAGAATCAAAAATGGCGCTTATAACCCACGAAAACAAAGTATATAAAAAAGCCCACAAGCAAGATAAAGCAAAATAAAATAAACCGCACATGACGAAAGCTAAAATAATTTTTAAAAATTATAAAATATAACACACTTAATTTACTATTAAATATATATTTTTATATTTTTATTTTTATTTTTTAATTTGAATTATATATTATCGATTAATAAAGATATTATAAGAATTTTATATAAAAAGTGAATCTTTTTTGAAATTAGACTTTTTTCAAGAATAAATGGAGTACATATTATATAATCTTTCAAAAATCACAAAAGTGAAAATCGGAAAGACAATGAAAACAACACCTTAGTTGGTAGTTAATTAGTAATTTGTATGCCGCTTGTCACCTTTATGTCTTTGTCGGCCTTTATGTCTTTCGACATTTTTTTTTTGGCTGTTTGACTCTTGGGGTCATTCTGCCTTTCGGTTTAAATTCTAACACGAAGTTTATTTAATTCTTTGTGGTTATGTACTTTTGCTATTGTACAAGGTTAATATACGAACGTTTTCAAAAGGAAAAAAAAAAGAAAAAGAACAAAGCCAGTAAATATATATTAATTATATATACAATAAAAATTATAATAAATTTTTTTAATATTTAACGTAATATTTACATAGTATAAATTACTAAAAAATAATCCCTCTAAATATTTACCATATTTTAGTTTATAAATATAGTATTATTTATTAAAATTCGCTAAAATATTTTCACTAGGAATCACGTAAAATATTAAATTTCACCAAATCATCAGGAGCAAAGATTTTAACCACATAAATTTTAGCTTAATTTTCACGCTTACTGTGAAGATTTGTGCAGGATGATGGGTACCTGGACCGGACCCATATAGAACTTTCTACTATAAACGTATGGGAGGAAGCGAACATCGCAAGAAGTGGAAGTCGGCACCGAGAAGCTTCTGCTAGTCTCAATTGACGAAAATGCCCTCGTGCATGAATTATTTGGCATGCTCTGATAGCTTGATACCACTAGACAAAAATTAGAAGTAGATCAGTGCTGACGTGTTGCTTTGTGGGCTTAGGAAAGATAGAGTCGTTAAATTGTTTATTAAATTGTGGGCAAGCTCACGGAGGAATGTGGATTAGTATTAGACCATTAAAGGTGTCGCAAAATGACGTGTTGACCGAGTTTTTATGACAATTATTATTCTCTTTTGTTAGAAAATTAATGCAAAATTTTTCTTTTTCCATATTCATTTTACTAGAGGTTGAATGCAAAAAAAAAAAAAAGAAAGAACTGTTCAGGTGGCAAATGCGAGTTGAGTTATTCATGAGTTGAGTTCTTGATAGGTTACAATTTAACAGTCGACTCAATTCAACCCATTTAGTTACTAGTCATTTTGGGTTGAGTTAAATCTAATCAACTCAATGGTCAATTTAATAATTCTTTTTACTTTTCTATTTAATTGAAGAAATTAAACTTACATTTTTCATATTTTTCTAATACTTTTTAAAATAATCTTATTTAATTTTTTATTCAATATATATATATATATTTTTATAAAAGATTGTTCTTAGGTTTTCACAGAACCAAAATATAAATTAATTTTATTTAGTATTTCTATTAACATGTATCGATTTCTTAATGACCACCACATTTCTATTTTTCAATTAAATTTTATAGACATTGTCAAAATCACTAAAACTAATAACACAATTATTGTGGAATCTATTAGTGGATCCAAAAAATATGTGAAAGCGAATTTTTGAGAGACTTGTTAAATATGACAAGAGTTATATTTAATGCATCACAGCACTTAGTTTCGGTTGTTATTTGTAATAATAATGCATCAGCGTATTTGCGTGTTGTCTTCAAAATGAAAAAAGAGGAAAATTTTTAAAAAGGGGTGAAGTTATCAAATTAATAATAAAAAAACATAATTTTATTTTAGTCTTTAATAAGGGTAAAAATAATTTACTTTCTAAACAAAATTTTATTTTTTTAAATGAAATTTTTTGCACCTTTAAATATAACAAAATATCTAATTTTAAAAACAAATTTTCCACATGAAAATAAAGATATATTGGCCAACAAAATTCAAAATTTTTGAAGATGGAAAATTGAAAGTTAGAATATTCAAAAAAATATCAAAAGATAGAAAATTTATATAAAGATTTTTTTTAAAGAATTTCAATATTATTTAACATTAAATTTCACAAAAATTTAAACATAAAATATCAAAATAGTAAATTATTTTTAGTAATTTGTAATCATGTAACTATTTTAATATTTTTATTACATAACATTCAAGTTTACAAAAAAAAGGGAAAAATTAAAAATAAAAATTTTAAATTGCGTAATTATTTATTTAAAAATTTTTACATTTTTATTTTTGGTATTGATATTAAGAAACTATTATCATTTAATTTCATATTTAGTCTTTTAAAATTATATATTTAATTAGCGTAGGTTTAAAAAAATTCATCTAGAAAAGTAAAGTTGTATCTAAAAGGCAAAATTACTTTGTCCTTTTAGAAATTAAGAGAAATTTTACCATTTTTTTATTAGATAACTTTCATAACATTTTAGAATAAATTGTAAAAAAAAAATTACTTAATCCAACACGTCACCCTTAAACTATGTGTCATTACATGACCTAATTAAATAATGATCTATGACCCAAATGACCTAACTCGTTGAGTTAAAATAGTGAGTTGTTTGGATTGATTTATTAAGTTGTATCTAATTTTGCCACCCTAAATCTTTGTTAAAGTTTCTTTGCTGTGCGATTTACACTATTAACAATCAAATTTCAAATTTTTAATATTCTAATACCTTATAATATCTATTTGTGACATATTGCTCAAATTAACAAGAAATGAAATCAACTTGATAATTTTATCCTAATTAAAAAATAGAAAAAAGGGTAAATTACATTTACCTTATTTGAGATTTAGTTTTATTATTAATTACCTTTTGAAGTTTGGAAATATTACAATCTTTCACTTTGACTATTCAAAAATTAGTTTTTTTATTACGGAATTCATGAAATAACTAAAAAAATCAAACAAAACATATTTTAATTTGACTTTTTCATATTAAATTTGCTTTATGATATTATTTATAGTTACATTTAACTTCTACTTCTTTCAAATAAATGTCTTTAATTCATTTCTTATTTACTTTCAAAATATATTTTTTCTCATATCTTTGCCTCATTCTTTAGTTATTTTATGAATTCCATAATTAAAAACTAACTTTTGAATGGTAAAACAAAGAAATTATAATATTTTCAAATCTTAGGGGTTATTGATAATAAAACCAAACATTAAGGAAGATATATGTAATTTACCCTTAAAAAAATGTACACAATGTTTCATACTCGAATAATCACTAGACAACACAATATTTTATCTTTGCATTCCTCATAAAAATTATCTTTTCTTAAAATCGATTTCCCATAATCAACATGTTCTACCCTTTCTTTTCACACCCCGCCTTTCCGCCCCACGCCATTATTATTTTAAAATTAATAGATATATTTACTATGAAAAATTATGGAGCAAAGATTTTCAGATATTAATAGTTATTTTTTTCTCAAATAAAACTTTACAACATTAGAATGATTGAAGGTGGCTGTTATAGTATTAGTTTGGAATTGGAAAAATTTCAAAATAAAGATAAATAGCAAACATATTAAAGAAGATGTTTTAAGAAAGAGGTTGTGTATATGGTCATTTTGGTTTAGATTTATTTTTGCCTTGGTCAAAAAAATTAAAAATTGGAATTATATCAGACTAGTGATTAGAAAGAAAATTAAAGCATTGAAAGCTTCACAACAAAAAGGAAAAAGAGGAATTGATGAAAGAAAGGAAGAAAAAATAAATAATGGTGAGTGGCAAAAGTTTGAAAAATCAATTAATTAACTCCATAACCACTTCATTACGTCATTATTGTCTTATTTGTCAACGGTTGACTACCGAATCCAAACGAACTAATTAACAATACAAAAACGACACCGTACTACTAGTAAATCTTCCCAATATTATAAAGTGGCCTAATATTTATGACAATTATTCTTTCCAATGAACAAAATCTTGGCCTTCCAAAGCTCCCTTCCCTCCTTTCTCTCTCTCACCCTTTTGCTATTTTAAAATTACTAGAGATATTTTAAATCATCGAGTCTAGTTAAATTTTATAGTACAGTGAATTTACATACAACTATGGGGGGTCTACCCATAAAAGTTCAAGTTAGTGTCGGCCAAGGGTCCGAATGATCGTTTGGTGCGTGAGTTTCAGTCATAAAAAAATTACTAGAGATATTTGCCATGAAAAGTTTTGAAGTAATAGTTTTCTAGATATTAATGGATTTTTTTAAAATGAAAATTGAAATATTAGAGCAATTGATGGCGGTAGCCACAGCATTAGTTTGGAATGGGAAAATTCAAAAATAAATATAAATAACATATTAAAAGGATGTTTTAAGAAAGACATTGCATATAACATCATTGTGGTTCGATTTATTTTTCCTTAGGTCAAAAATGCAAAAATGATTTTATAGCATACTAGTGATTAGAAAGAAAGTTAAAGTATTGAAGGCTTCATAGACAAGAACGAAAAAGAGGAATTGATGAAAGAAAGAATGAATGAATAAGTGAGGAGAGTGTCAAAATGGAAATTTGGGAAAAATCCATTAATTAAGTAATTTAAATCCATAAGCAGATCATTAAGTCATTATTGTTTTATTTATAAACGATCAACTACCAAATCTAAACAACCTAACTAGCAATAAAAAATGATGAGTAATGATTGAGATAGTGACAAATTATAGTAACTTTGTATTGTGACTGTCGTGGCAACTATGAAAAGACAAAATTATCTCTCATTATTTTGTATTTTATAATGAAGATAGATGGATGATTTTGTCTTTCATGATTATCACACGTCACTATAATTTGTCACTATTTGTATCATTACTCTAAACGACAATCTTGTCTTTCCCTGCCCCCCTTTTTCACTCTCTCAACCCTTTTGCTATTTTAAAAATAATAGATATATTTGCTATGAAAAATTATTGAACAATAGTTTATTGGAAATTAGTGATTTTTTAAAAATGAAACTTGACAATATTAGAGTGATTGATGGCGAACAATAGTATTTTTTTTGGAATGGGAAAATTTTAAAATAAAGATAAATAGAATACATATTAAAAAAGTTGTTTTAAGAAGACTTTGTATATAAGGTCATTGTGGTTCATATTTATTTTTGAATAATGATATTTATAGTGATTTTTATATTGACATTTTATAATGATTGATGTGGCGAAGTTTGAAAAGTGGAAATTTACATATATAGCAGGGTTGACCGTTGACTTTGCAAATATAGCACCCTCCTTTTTTTTCTTGTAAACATAACACTTTAGGGTTGAACAAAGACCAACATACCTTCATCTTCTCTTCTGAAACATAAAGACACAACACTTCATTTTCATCTTCATCTTCATCGATTCAAGAAAATTTGCTCTCACATCCCATTATTTGCACTTCTTATTATTCTCACACCCCCATTGAATCATCATCTTCAAACAAGAAGACCGCGACCGTGAAGAAAAATTCGTTGCGGGGAGATATTAGTTGAAATTTACACAAGTTGAACTGGGTTTGTGAACTTCAACGAAACTAGTCGAGCCCTAAGTCGAGTTTAGGTCGAGCAAAATATTAGGTCGAATACAAGATCGAGTTTAAGGTTGAACAATAAGTCTGAGTAGTAATTGGTTGAATATTAAATCGAGCTCAACCTAAGCTCGACCTACTACTAGGTCGAGTTAAATTTAAAAAAAAAAGAAAAAATTGAATTTTTTTAAAAAAAAAAGAATTAGGGTCAAGCTCGACCCCATGCTAGACCTAAATTAAAAAAAAAAAGTTTTTTTTAATTTTGGTCGGGCAGTAGGTCGAGCATGGGGTCAGATTGACTTAAAACTTTTTTAAAAAAATTCAATTTTTTTCTTTAAAATTTAGGTCAAGCATTAGGTCGAGCATGGGGTCGAGCATGGGTCGAACTTGACCCTAAAACTGTTTTTTTTAAAAAAAATTCAATTTTTTTCTTTAAAATTTAGGTCGAGCATTAGGTCGAGTATGGGGTCGAGCTTGACCCTAAAACTTTTTTTTAAAAAAAAAAATTCAATTTTTTCTTTTTTTTTTTTAAATTTAACTCGACCTAGTAGTAGGGCGAGGATTAGGTCGTATTAGGTCGAGCTTGATCTAATATTCAACCAATTACTACTCAGACTTATTGTTCAACCTTAAACTCGATCTTGTATTCGACCTAATGTTTTGCTCGACCTAAACTCGACTTAGGGTTCGACTAGTTTCTTTGAAGTTCACAAATCCAGTTCAACTTGTGTAAATTTCAACTAATATCTCCCCAACGAATTTTTCTCCATCGCGTCTTCTTGTTTGAAGATGATGATCCAATGGGTGTGAGAATAATAAGAAGTGCAAATAATGGGATGTGAGCAAATTTTCTTGAATCGATGAAGATGAAGATGAAGATGAAGTGTTGTGTCTTTATGTTTCGAAGAGAAAATGAGGGTATGTTAGTCTTTGTTCAACTCTAAAGTGTTATGTTTGCAGGAAAAAGAAGTGCTATATTTGCAAAGTCAACTGGCCAACTCTATATATGCAAATTTCCGCTTGAAAATGCAAAATCAGCCCTTATTATTTTGTATTTTTTTAAAGAGGTTATGAGTAAATTTTGTCTTTTTATACTTACCACGTCGATTATTATTAGTTACTAAGAATATCATTACTCTTATTTTTCTTAGGTAAAAATTCAGAAACAGTGTTATGTCACACCAGGTGATTGGAAAGAAAACTAAATTATTGAAGGCTTCACAAACAAGATTGATAAAAAAAGAAAAAAAAGAAAAAGAATTGATTAAAGAAAGGAAGAAAGATGAATACGTGAGGGAGAGAGTCAAATGGAAGTTTGGAAAGAATTCGTTAACTCTATAACTGTCTCATTGTGCCATTATTGTCTTATTTATCAACGATTAACTATCAAATTTAAATGACCTTATTAACAATTCAAAAACGACACCATGTATCAAATGAATCTTCCCAATATTATAAAATGACCCTAATATATACAACAATTATCCTTCCTAATGAACAATAATATTGTCTTGAAAACTCTTGTCCTTCAACACCCCCTTTTTTTCTTCTTGTTTGTGATGCCTTGAGAATTTGAAAATAAAGATAAATAGCATACATGGTAAAAAGGATGTTTTAAGAAAGACATTGTGTATAAAGTCATTGTGGTTCACATTTATTTCTCCTAAGTGAAAAATTCAGAAACGGTATTATGTCATACTAGTGATTAGGAAAAAAATTTATTCAAGGCATCACAAACAAGAAGAAAAAAGAGGAATGGATGAAAGAAAGGAAGAAAGAATGAATAGGTGAGGGAGAGAGTCAAAAAGAAAGTTTGGGAAAAATTACTTAATTAACTCCATAATTGCCTTATTACGTCATTATTGTCTTTTTCATCAACGATTAACTACCAAATCTAAACGACCTAACTAATTCTATAGAAACCACCCCGTATTACTTATAAATCTTCCTAATATTATAAAATGGTCCTAGTATTTATGACAATTATCCTCTCTAATGAATAAAAATCGTGTTCTTCCCCAATCCGGTTCCCTCTCCCAACCAGTTTCCTATTTTGGAATCAATAGAGATATTTCCTATGAAAAATTATGCAGCAATATATTTCCGGAGATTAATTGATTTTTTTTAAATGAAACTTGGCAATGTTAGAGCGATTGATGGCGACCGCCATAGAATTTGTTTGGACTGAGAAATTTTGGAAATAAAGATAAATAATATATATATATATATATATATATTTAGAAAGATGTTTTAAGAAAGACATTATATGTAAGGTCATTGTGGTTTAGATTTATTTTTCCTTGGTCCAAAAATTCAAAAATAGTGTTTTGTCACAACAGTGATTAGAAAGAAAATTAAACTATTGAAAGATTCACAGACTAAAAGGAAAAAGAGGAATTGATGAAAAAAGGAAGAAAAAAATTAATAAGTGAGCCAGAGAGTCAAAATAAAAGTATGGGAAAATTCAGTTAATTAACTCCACAACTGCCTCATTACGTCATTATTGTTTTATTTATCAACAATTAACTACCAATTCTAAACGACCTAACTAACAATGCAAAAACAAAACCATGCTACTAATGAATCATAGCAATATTATAAAGTGCCCTAATATTTAGGACAATTATCCTTTGTAATAAACAAAAATCTTGTCCTTACAAAAAGCCCCCTTTCTCTCTCTCCCATCTCTTTTCCTATAAGAAATTATGGAGCAATAGTTTTCAGGATATAAATAGGTTTTATCTTCCAATCAAACCTTAAAATATTAGAGTGATTGATGGCAGCCCCTATTGTATTAGTTTGGAATGGAAAATTTTGAAAATAAAGATAAACGGTATACATGGTGAAATAGATGTTTTAAGAGAGAAATTGTGTATACGGTCATTGTAGATTAGATTTATTTCTCCTTGGTCAAAAAACTCCAAAAACAGCAATATGTCATACTAGTGATTAGAAAAAACACATAATTAATGTATTGAAGGCTTCACCGACAAGGAAGAAAAAGAGGAATTGATGAAAGCAAGGAAGGAAGGATGAATAGGTGAGAGAGAAAGTCAAAATGAAGTTTGGTAAAAATCACTTAATTATCTCCATAACTTAATATGTCATTATTATCTTTTTTTTATTATTATTATCAACAATTAACTATGAAATTTAAACAAACCAACTACCAATATAAAAACAACATCTTGCTACTAATGAATCTTTCCAATATTATAAAATGGCCTTAATATTTAGGACAATTATCTTTTCTAATTAACAAAGATCTTATCCTTCCCCATGCCGCCTTCCCTCAAAATAGAGATATTAATTTGTTAAAAACAACAGTGATATTTGTTATGAAAAACTATGGAGGAACAGATTTCTGGTTATTACCTGAGTTATTTTTTTCCCAAATGAACCTTGACAATATTAGAGTGATTAATGGTTGCCGCCATAGTATTTGTCCGAAATTGGAAATTTTGAAAATAAACATAAATAGCTTACATAGTTAAAAAAAAAAATGATGTGCTAAGAAAGACATTTTGTATAAGGTCATTGTGGTTGAGATTCATTTCTTCTAGGTAAAAAAATCCAAAAACAGTGTTATGTCATACTAGTGATTAGAAACAAAATTAAAGAATTGAAAACTTTAAATACAAGAAGGAAAAAGTGGAATTGATGAAAGAAAGGAAGAAAGAATGAATAAGTGAGGGAGAGAGCCAAAATGAAAGTTTTGGATAAACTAACTAATTAACTATATAACCACCTCATTACGTCTTTATTCTCTTATTTAGCAATGATTAACTACCAAACCCAAGCGATCTAATTAACAACATTGTGCAACTAGTGAATCTTCCCAATATTATAAAATAACCCTAATGTTTATGATAGTTATCCTTCAAAATGAACAACAATGTTATTGTCAACAATCTTGTCCTTCTACACCCTTTCTCCCTCTCCCGCCCCTTTTGTTATTTTAAAATTAATAGAGATATTTGCTGTGAAAGATTATGGATCAATAGATTTCTGGTTATTAATGGTTTTTTTTCTTCAAATAGAACATGACAATATGAAAGTGATTGATGGTAGTGGCCACAGTATTAGTTTGGAATGGGAAATTCTGAAAATAAAGAAAAATAGCATATATATTAAACAGGATGTTTTAAGAAAGACTTTTTGTATATAAGGTCATTGTGGTTCAAATTTATATTTAAGAGAATTACACTTTTAGTCCCTAATGTTTTATCTAATATCACATTTAGACCCATGTTTTAAATCTGACACATTCAGTCACCAAATTTTCATATTTTGACGAATTTGGTACAATTGATGACTATTAAAGTAAGAAATGACAAAATTTGTTATAAAATTTGCTATCAAAATTTTTAATTTATAAATTTTGAAAATTACATTCTTTTTTAGTCATAATTTTTATCAAATTTTTTATTTCAAAATTTTAATTAGTTCTTTTTATTTTTTTTGTTTAAAACCCGTATCTTTTAATGTTCAAATATTAAAGTTTTGTGAGATAAATCAATTAAAGAATGAGGGTTTTGAATGAAAAGTAAAAGAAAAAGATGGTAATTTTCAAAATTTGTAAATTAAAAAATTTGATAGCAAATTTTGTCATTTCCTACTTTAATAGCCATCACTTGTACCAAATTCGTCAAAATATGAAAGTTTGAGAACTAAATATATTAGATTTAAAACTTTGGAGACCAAAAATGATATTAGATAAAATATTAAAAACTAAAACCGTGATTCTCCCTTTATTTTTCCAAGGTTCAAAAATTAAATAATGGCGTTATGTCGCACTACTGATTAGAAAAAAAAATAAAGTATTAAAGGCTTCACAGACAAGAACGAAAAAGAGGAATTGATTAAAGAAAAGAAGAAAGAATGAATAAGTCAAGGAGAAAGTCAAAATGAAAGTAAAAATCAGTTAATTAACTCAATAATTGTCTCATTACGTCATTATTGTCTTATTTAGCAACAATTAACTACCAAACCTAAATGAACTAACTAACAATACAAAAATGAAACCTTGCTACTAATGATCTTTCCAATATTATAAAATGGCCCTAATACTTATAATAATTATTCCTTCTAATGAACAACAATCTTGTCCTTCCACATCTGCATTCCCTTATAAGGTTTTTCTATATGTGGGCTTATATTAATTAATGTTGTTTTGGGCCTGGTTTAATAAAGTTAGATATAAAGACTTTTAATTAGTCTAATGTGGGATTGGCTGGTGTGGGCTGCAATTAGTCTAGCCCGTGATGAGAGTGCTAGGGTTTAACTTTAAATATCAGTTAGGTTACCTCCTCTAGCCCTAACCATTTGAAACACTTTCTAATCATAAAGTTTAAGAGAGAAAGAGGCACACTTATTAAAGCTAGTTCATACAGAGGGTCATAGAGGAGAAGAATCTAGTCAGGATCAATCCTAATTTTGCATACAGTTATGGATCAAAAGACTGGTACACGATTCTTTACTTCTGTCTTTATATATTCTAATCATGTATATGAAAGATCTTGGGTTTATGCTATTTATGTGCTAACATGTGGTATCACAGAAGGCATAAATCATGATTAGAATATATTTTTATGTTCTTATTTGATCCGAGCTCCTGCGAAAATTTGTATCTAATTTTGCATGTGAGTCGGACTTGGTTTTTGTGGCAAAAGATTGAATTGCGTTTTCTGCAATTTTCTGCGGATGTTGGGTTCCAATGGTGATACGGGTCACCCTGACCCATCTTAGGCTCGCGGGTTGTGGCAGCCGACCCGTTAATAAAAAATTTTTAAAAAAAGGCCGTCGGCTGTTAGTTGGGGAGAGTTAACGCTGACGTCAGCATAAGGGTTGCATAGAGTTAATCAGGCAGGGTTGACGTCATCGTGACGTCAGCATCAAGTTCAGCCGATAGCATTGTGTCAGCTGGGGGACCCATATTAAGCTATTTTTTCTAGAATCCTTTTACGAGTTGTTTTCAGGCTCATCTGGAGTCCGTTTTAGACGATTTTGATATCATTGGATTCAGTTTTTCACGATCTACATTTTGACATATGATTTGCATATTTTTTGACATCATTATACTTGTGTAAATCTAGATTGAATGTGATTTTATGCTTTTAGTATAAAATTTAAATATTTTCACTTGTATTTTGAATTTTTAAGCATGTCAACCATGTTAATATGCAAATGTTCAAATTATGTTTTGTAGAACATGATTAAATGCAATTAAATGACGTATTGCCCTTGTCATTTATATAGTTTAAAATTGCATATAAAGTTTTGTGTAAGAAATAAAGTTTAATATCTTTGGTATGAGAGAGTTTCATAAATTCAATTGGGCAGTGACCGCCAAAGTGGCACATTCATTTGGTTTTATGAAATATCGGTCTTATACTGTGGGGGATGTCTCCTTTTCTAATGTCGGGTCATACTCCCAAAGGAGGTAATTGGATATTAGTTAATGGAGGGATACATGTACAACATGTGCTTGAAAAATGACTGATTTTAGTGGTTCATACACCTAAAGGTGGTGAATTCACGAGGGTTGGAATAAGTTTTCATTGCCGTTGTTTATGTAGAAAGTGGACAATTGTATGTCATGCATTCTGCCCAAAGGTGATTGTATGATGATCCGTGTGACTTTCTGTGAAGAGCACTTATACGGTTTATACTAAGTTGCACTATTCTTACATATTTTTATTATAAGTCACCTTTTCTGTCAATAGCAACTCATTCACTATTAAGATTCTCACTTATTTCTTTTTAATAAATAAAAAGATGATATGATGTTTGGAATGGTTCTAGCGGACATGTCTTATGCTCTTTATAAGGATAAGCTTGTAGATCTCACTGCATAAAGTACCAATGCTAAAATGAGAAATTTATAGGTTGGTAAAAGAGCAATCGAATTTGTTAATTATCCATACAGCGATCCATTCAGGATTATCTTAAGGATACCTTAACGGTCAATTGCACTGCTAAGCGAAAAATAAAGTACTTGTTAGACATGTGTCGGGGTGTCATGCAATATTGAGATAGGGGGTCCTTTTACAAACACTTTTCAACATAAGGTATGATGGTACTAGTGAAATTAGGAATTATGTCTTAAAGATGGTAGAATTACAATGTAAACTTAAGGCATTTAAGATCATTATTCCTACTAATATTGTCCATCAGGCTTTCAATACCCTTTTCACCTAAATTCAGAATTATAAAGACAAATTACAATTCTTGAATGAGACCTGGTACATTAGTAGTCTAATAGCCAGGGTAGTGGCAAAGGAAGGAAAATTGAAAGATGAAAACAGGCATCAGGCTATGTATGTTTCTAGTGCTAGTGGTAAGAGGGGTAAGAAATCCAAAATTTTTGCCCATAAAGATACTTAGAAGACCACTGACAACACTCAGGGGTAAGAAACATGATTGTTGCTTCTTCTACAAAAGAAAAATCACATAAAGAAAAACTGTGACAAATATAAGGCTTGCTTAGCCAAACATGAGGTTACAGGTAATGATTCTTTGGCTTTGGTTTGTGAATCCACTATCTAAAATCGCATCCAGTTCATGGTGGTTAGATAGCGGTGCAACGAATTATATTGTGTTCACCATACAGGGTTTAGAAATTGAAAGAAGCCAAATCGGGATGAATCAAGTCTGATAATAGAAAACAACTAAAAGTTGACCTAGAGTTCATGGGAGATATCATCTTAATATTAGAATTTGGCTATAATCTAATATTAAGAAACACTTTCTATGCACATCCCTTTAGAAAGAATTTAATTCTTTTTTCAAGTTTAGACTAATGTGGCTATTCTTTTGAAATAAAGAACAATATGGTTTCTTTGTTCTTTAGTTCAAATAAAGTTGGTAGTTATATTATGTCTTATGGATTGTATAAATTGTGTTTGTCTCCTAATGATAAATGCGTTACTTGTACGACTGAAAAAGTTGTTTCCAAAAGACCTCTATCTGAGGAACAATCTTACACATTGTGGCATAAGAGACTAAGTCACATCTCTAAGGAAAGATTAGAAAGGTTGATAAAGATTGACATCTTACCTACCTTTGAAAGTAATTTAGAGGATTGTGTAGACTGCTGTAGGGGTAAGATGACTAAAATTGGAAAGAAGATAGCAGTCAGGAGTTCTAATCTCTTGGAGATCATTCATACTAACGTCAGTAGTCCATATAAAGCGACTTTGTGAAGAAATTTTTATTTCATCACTTTTATTGATGACTACTCCCAATATGGATATCCAGATTTAATTAAGGATAAGTCCGAGTCTATTGAGAAATTCAAGATATTTTGATCAAGTCGAAACAGTTGGGAAAAGTTATCAAAGTTGTCAGGTCTAATAGGGGTGGTGAATATTATGGTAGGCATGGTGATGCTGGACAGCTTAAGGGCCATTTGCCAAATACCTAAGGGATTTTGGGATTATATAGCTCAATTCACCATGTCTGGCAGTCCTGAACAAAACGGTGTGGCCGAAAGGTAAAATCGCACCCTTATGAACATGATGAGAAGTATGGTAAGTAGGAGTAATTTGCCTAAGTTTTTATGGGGAGAAGCCTTGAAAACGGCTCTCTACATTCTGAATAGAGTTCCTACCAAAAGCCGTTCCATTGACACCATTTGAGTTATGGACAAGATGTAAACCTAATTTAAACTATTTTAGAGTTTGGGGCATCCTTCAGAGGTAGGTTGTATAATTCAACATTAAGTAAGTTGGAATCCAGAACAACCAAGTGTTATTTTGTATTCTATCTAGATCATTCAAAGGGATACAAGTTTTATAACCCAAATGGAGGTACAAGAACTATAGAATCACAAACAGCTAAATTCCTGGAACTAAATGTGGCCGAAAAGAATGTTTGTTAATAGACCATTAGGGATGATAGTACGGTGGAGACCATTGAGTCAAATTCTCTGCATGTATAGACTATTATGGAGCTTTCGATATCACAACCTGATTTAGTGGAAGTTGAGGATAATATCGTTGAGCCTGTGCCTAATAATACTCCTCAATCTCATCAAAAACTGAATGAGACTGTGATGGCTTCACTCAGAAGGTCTACTAGAGAGATATGGTCTACTATACCATCGGAATATATGGTTTATCTTGGAGAGCATGATTATGAAATTGGCAGCGTGATAGATTCAGTAACTTATACAAAAGCTGTTTCTTGTCCTCAATCAAGTTTGTGAATAGATTCCATGAATGATGGATGCAATCTATGAAAAATAAAGATGTCTAAGAGCTTGTTGAGTTACCTAAGGGTTGCAAACTCATTAGTTGCAAATGGGTATATAAGACCAAAAAGGACTCTAAATGAAAGATAGGAAAGTTTAAAACCAAATTAGTAGCCAAGGGATTCACTCATAAGGAATGAATAGACTATGAAGTGACATTTTCTCTAAGTCTCTTCTAAAGATTCTTTTAGAGTGATCATAGTATTAGTAGCTCATCTGGATTTGGAGCTACGCCAAATAGATGCTAAAAAAACTTTTCTAAATGGAGACCTTGATGAGTAGGTTTATATAGTTTAACCCGAAAGTTTTTGCAATTGATGATTCTAGAGAGCTTGTGTGTAAACTTAAAAAGTCTATCTATGAATTTAAACAGGCTTCTAGACAATACTACTTAAAGTTTCATAGAATTGTAACATCATCTAGTTTTGTTGAAAACAAGATAGGTCAGTATGTATATAGCAAGGTCAGTGAGAGGAATTTCATTCTTCTCATATCATATGTTGACAATATTTTACTTACTAGTAATGATCTCAGCTTGTTGCATGAGACAAAGCAAATATTGTCATATAGTTTTGATATGAAAGACCTTGGTGAGGCGTCATTTGTCCTTGGCATAGAGATCCATAGGGATCGTTCTTGCCGGTTGTTGTGTTTATCTCAGAGGGTTTACATAAACCGTATTCTGGAACTATTCAGTATGCAGGAATGCAAATTGGGAATTGCTCTTGTCATCAAGAGCGATAAACCGAATAAGTCCCAGTGCCCTCATACAGATGTTAAGAAAACCAATATGAAAGACGTACCTTATGCTAGTATACTTGGGAGCATTATGTATGTTCAAGTATGTACTAGATCAGACGTTGTTTTTGCAACTGGTTTTCTAGGCAGATATCAGGCAAACCCAGGACATGATCGTTGGGTAGTTGCCAAGGAAGTTTTAAGGTACTTAAAGAAGACAAAAGACTACTTGTTGACAAATAGACATGTTTAGGATCTTGAACTAGTAGGTATACGGATGCAAACTTTGCTAGGAAGGATGACAGAAAATCGACATTCGGTTATGTCTGTAAATTAGCAAGTGTTGCAGTTGTCTTGGAAAGTGAGAAACAAAAGACATTTTCGCTTTCCAAAGATCTAGGCAAAGTAAATAGCATACTTTATTTGCCATACTCAAGTTGTTTAACTCGTAATCTCATAAAAGAGTTAGTTGTATTTGATTTTGTGAATAGACCCATATAGCAAGATTGTGACAATAATTCAAAGAAGATTATTCATTAATACTCATAAAGGTCTCAAGGGGTCTAAACATATGGAGATCAAATACTTGATTATTAAAGAAATAGTACGTAATAGTGACATAACAAAGAGAGCATACCTTACAGATGATATAGTTGCAAACCTATTAACAAAAGGACTTTACCCATGTGTGTTAGAAAGACATGTCGAAAGAATGGGCTTAGTTGCATCATGGGATGCTATAGTTTAGTGGGAGTTGCATGTTGTATATGCTCATAAAGTTTTCATCTATGTTTTGTTACATGTAGTAACATTTTTTTGTATGTGTATTAGCATTTGAATTCAATAAAGTTTGATCAATTTTTTGGTTATATGCTGAATACATGTATATAAAGTGAAAGTTTCAAGGAATTGTGTAAACTTGGAGCACAGACTAAAAGGGCATACAGTTATTATTCTGGGATATATGTCTTGTACACATAAAGTTCTGTTAACAATAAAGATAACACATATGGAAGTTCATTGGAACTATCAAGTTATTCTCTAGTGGCACATAAAGGTTTTGTGACACTAAAAGAGAGAGAATAGGAACTGACAAAGTGGATAACACATAAAATTTGACTCTATATGAGATGTTATCAGGTTTGCCACACTTCACATTGAATCCATATCAGTAGAGTTAACAACATTTGTGATCATGGATGGCTCTGTATGATTACATGCAATTACTGCCATGGTTCGGTGTTGAAGACTCTATGGGATAGGGTTGACTATTAAAAGTAATCTCTAAACCAGCATAAAGGTGCACATTAAAGTACCGCTTTAATTAATATTTGTCCAAGTGGGAGAATATAAGGTTTTTCTATATGTGGGCTTATATTAATTAATGTTGTTTTGGGCCTGGTTTAATAAAGTTAGATATAAAGACTTTTAATTAGTCTAATGTGGGACTGGCTGGTGTGGGCTGCAGTTAGCCTAGCCCGTGATGAGGGAGTTAGGATTTAATTTTAAATATCAGTTAGGTTTTTTTCTCTAGCCCTAACCATTTGAAACACTTTCTACTCATAAAGTTTAAGAGAGAAAGAGGCACACTCATTAAAACTAGTTTATACAGAGGGTCATAGAGGAGAAGAATTTAGTCATGATCAATCCTAATTCCGCATACAGTTATGGATCAAAAGACTGGTACACGATTCTTTACTTCTGTCTTTATATATTCTAATCATGTATATGAAAGATCTTGGGTTTATGCTATTTATGTGCTAACATCCCTCTCCCAACCATTTTGCTATTTAAAAATCCTTAAAGATATTTGCTATGAAAAATTATGGAACAATAGACTTCTGGATATTAATGGATTTTTCTTTTTCAAATGGAACTTGACAATATTAAATTATTGGTGGCAGCCGCCAGTATTAGTTTGGAATGAGAAAATTTGAAAATAAAGACAAATTGAATACATATTAAAAAAGATGTTTTAAGAAAGACATAGTGTACAAGGTCGTTGTGGTTCAACTTTATTTTTTATCGATCAAAAAAATTCAAAATTGGTATCATGTCGCACCAGTGATTTTTGAAAGAAATTAAGAAAAAAAATAAATAAGTGAGGGAGAAAATCAAAATGAAAGTTTGAAAAAAATTAGTTAATTAATTAACCCTATAACTGCTTCATTCCGTCATTATTGTCTTATTTATCAAAAATTAACTACCAAATCTAAACGACGTAATTGACAATACGAAACGACATCGTGCCACTAATGAATCTTTCCAATATTATAAAGTGGTCCTAATATTTAAGACAATTATCCTTCCTGATGAACAACAATATTGTTTTCAACAAGTTTGTCCTTCCACAACCCCTTTTCCCTCTTTCACCCCTTTTATTATTTTAAAATTAATAGAGATATTTGCTGTGAAAAATTATGAAGCAATAGATTTCTTGATATTAATGGTTTTTTTTTTCAAATGAAACTTGACAATATTAGAGTGATTAATGGTAACCGCTAATATCGAAAAGGGGACAAAGTATTTAGTAGAAAGTTTCAAACTTGTTTTGAGTGCAACACATTGTTGTCTTTATGATTGCAATTTCAAGTATACCAAATCTACAACTTGAAAGTCATGTTTAGTCCTTTTCTAATTTGAAAAGAATTTGATCCTACTTTGAATTATCTATGGGTGTTTTGCTAGCAATTGCATCATTGAAGTCTTTTGCTAAATTAAATTAGTGACAATATGCATAATAATATCCACATATTGACTGAAGGCAACAGTAAAGATTTATTGCCATATGGGGCTTTAAACAAAGGACATTGATAGGCTAGTATGGTATGTTGAATTGTGCCAGTGCTCAACCATTGATAGCTTCTGATACAAAGTGTTTAGAAAAATTTAACACACAAAATTTTAGTTTTTCTCGTAGCTTCCTTTAGTTAAGACTTATATGACTACTTCTAACCAAATGAAACCATCGTTCTTAGATAGGCTAGTAAGGGCTTTCTTATTAGACCATAGCTTTAATAAACAGCTTGTAGTAACCTTCCAAAAATCCCTAATAGCCTTAATATTAGAAGATATTGGCCATGATTTGGTACATTCCACTTTCTTCTAGTCCTGATTTTTAGTTATTACATGACCCAAGTATTCTACTTCTGTCTGGGCAAATAGGTATTTTGACTTTTTAGCATATGGCTGATAATCTTTCAAGATTTTTAGCACAATTCTCAAGTTCTCACTATGCACTTCTATGTTAGAAGGATGTCATCAAAGAAAGCAAGTACAAATTGTTTAGTATGGTTGAAAATTTTGGTTCAGAAGGTTTGAGATGTGGTTGCGATGTTGGTTAAGCCAAATAGCATACATATTGGCCATGACGAGTTTGAAATGCAATTTTAGGAGTATCTTGAGTATTTACTCTTTTCTGGCGATAATCAAACCTAAAATCAATTTTTGTATAAAATTCGGCACAAAAGACTCCATCCTGCAACTCTTAAATGTTAGAAATAAGAAATCTTTCTTTAATAATGATGTTATTTAGGTGTCTATAGTCCACATAAAAAAGCCAAGTATTATCTTTCTTTTTCACTAATATCATAGATGAAGCATAGTGATTATTACTGTGCTAAATTATCCCATTTTTAAGTATTTATGCCATTTGATATATTCATAATTTTATCAATTACGATATCTATGGGGTTTGAGTTAGAAAATCGATACTTTAATTTCAAGATAATTGGGTGTCAAACAGAGAGTTTTTAAGAGAAAATACTACTTCTATTTTTTATTATATTTTCTTATATTTACTTTTACAAGAAATGAGTACATATATACAATTTTCCCTACAACTTCGGCTGACTAATCAACCCTATACGAATATAACTCCAAATATAGCTCACGCCAACACTTCAAGTTGGTGCATAGATGTCACTAATGGCCAACTTGACAAGTGAGCTATGGAACACTTTACTTGAGACTACCTTCGTTAGTATATCAGCTAATTGATCATCAGACTTCACAAAAGGAAATTTAACAACCTTTGTATCCAAATTTTGTTTGATGAAGTGTCGATCAACCTCAATGTGTTTAGTTCTGTCGTGCTGTACCGGATTATGTGATATGTCAATCGCCGCTTTGTTGTCACAAAAGAGTTGCATTTCGGCCCTTGGAGAATACCCCAACTCACACGGGCTTTTTCAACCATAATACCACAAAGCACTTTGCTATTCCCTAAATTCGCCAAGACTAGATAATGCAACTACTTTTTGCTTTTTACTCCTCCATGTCACCAAATTTCACAAATGTAAAATATCCCGAGGTTGACCTTCACATGCAAATTACCACCCAATCTGCATCAAGATATCCTACAATTTCCAAATTCGGCCATTTCCAAACCAAAGTCCTCGCCGTGCACCTTTTAGATAACGAAGAATTCTCTCAATCGCACTCATATGATTTT
Source organism: Gynochthodes officinalis (assembly GCA_020080225.1). Classification (NCBI taxonomy): domain Eukaryota; kingdom Viridiplantae; phylum Streptophyta; class Magnoliopsida; order Gentianales; family Rubiaceae; genus Gynochthodes; species Gynochthodes officinalis. The sequence continues at coordinate 43,016,317 of CM034618.1, read as the reverse complement.
CACTAGGTGCATGCATAAACGACTAACAACGCTAATCGCATATGCAAGATCACCGTATGCGATAAATAAATTAGCTTTCCAACCACCTTTGATACCGCTCATTGTTCGCTGGTATTTGATCAGATATTCTACTAACTCGTGATTTTGAACAATAAGAGTATCTCGGTTTACAATCCAACATCCCTACTTCAGCAAGCAAATCCAGAACATACTTTCTTTGGGACAGAAAAATCCCTTTCTTGGATCTTACAACTTCTATTCCCAAGAAATATTTCAAGTTCCCTAGATTTTTCATCTCAAACGTTGTAGACAATTTATCTTGAAGTAAAGCAATCTCATTTAAATCATTCCCAGTAATAATCATATCATCAACATAAATGATTAAGGCCATTACCTTCCCCTCCTGTCGACGAAGGAACAAGGTGTGGTCGGACTCACTTTGCAAATAACCATATTTCTTCATTGCCGCACTGAACCGGCCAAACCATGCCCTTGGTGACTATTTCAATCCATAAAGAGAATGCTCAAGTCGGCATACCATACCGGGGTTGGACAAAGAACTGCATCAAAGTGAACACCCATATATATTTCCTCCCCCAGATCGCCATGTAAGAAGGCATTCTTCACATCAAATTGTTGTAATGGCCAACCTAAGTTAGCTGCAAGTGATAAGAGGACACGAACCGTGTTCAATTTTGCAACAGGGGAGAAGGTCTCTTGGTAGTCTATCCCATATGTTTGGGTATATCCTTTCGCCACCGCCTCGCCTTGTATCTCTCAACGGATCCATCCGATTTGTATTTGATAGAGAACACCCATTTGCAACCTCCATCGCTTTCTTTCCGCTGTAATGGCACCAACCTCCATGTTTTATTTTTCTACAAGGCTCTCATCTCTTCCTCCATCGCTCCACCCACCTAGGATCCTTCATTGCCTCCTCACTTCATTTGGAATATGAATAGAAGATACATTCATCACAAAGCTCTTAGGATTCGCATAACCGCTGGTACATACATAATTTATGATGGGTATTTTGATTGTTTTCCTTCAAGACTGTGAGAATATCTCATAGGTGGCTTTCCGCGATTAATCCTCTGTGCAACTTATAACATGTAGACATATTAGAATCATGTGAGTCATAATTGCTTACCTCGTGAATATCCTCGCATTGGGATAGGTACTTGGGAAGAGATGGATTGTACGGTACCAACCGGAGTCACGATCGATCAAGGCTTGCAAAGACCAATCAAATCTCAGATCTCTTCTTTCAAAGAACATCATGCCCATCATGTCCATCATCCCCAACATCGTGCTCATCAAGATCTTTTCTACCGCCTAAACCATCATCACACCATTTTTCAACATCATGTTCATCCGGCACCGCCGAACCGCCACCCCCACTCAACAATTGACTCTCATCGCCACTTCCATTTCTATCGCCAGCACCATTAGCACTAATACCACTCTATCCCACCAATTTACCCTTTCACTATGCCTCGAAAGGTAGAACTGCAGAGGGGTAGAAGCTTTCTCCTCGATAAAAGTGACATCCATAGTCACGCACGCACCGTGGTAAGATCGTAACATCGATAGCCCTTCCGTGCATGCCATAGCCACTTAACATGCACCGAAGAGCACATGGGTCCAGTTTAGAACGTTGAGTCTTGTGAATATGCACGAATGCAACACATCCAAAGACCCGTGGGGAAATAGTCAGCACCGAGGAAAGAGGAACAAACCGGGAAAGTGCTTCCAAAGGTGTTGCAAAATCCAAAACTTTGGAAGGCATCCGATTTATGAGGTGAATCAAGAACCACCGCAGTTGTCCCAAAAACGAGAAGGACATGCCGTTCAAAAAGAAGAGCTCGAGCTGTTTCCATAATGTGCCGGTTCTTTCGTTCGGCGACTCCATTCTGCTGGGGTGTTTGTGAACAAGAAGACTCATGAATAAGACCATGCTGATAAAAATATTCAGAGAGATATTGATTCATATATTCTCCACCATTATCACTGCGGAGAACCTAAAGCTTGGCATTAAATTGAGTCTGAATCATGTTGTGAAATCCCTTAAACACATTAACCACTTCACTCTTGTTTTTCAAAGAATATAACCATGTCATCCTAGTGCAATCATCCACAAAAAGCACAAACCAACGACTCCTAAATACTAAGAATGGGTGAAGACCCTGCACATCGAGTGAATTAAGGAAAAGGTAAGGCATTTTTATTAAAACTAATAGGAAAGGCACCCTATGGCTCTTGGCCAAGATGCAAGTCTTACAACTAAAATTAGAATCCTTCAATCCAACAAATAAATTCAAGTAACTTATGCAAATACACAAAGGATGGATGTCCTAAACGTCTATGCCAAAGCCAAATTTCATTTTCTTTATGACTAATAGTTCCGCGAACCTGATGAACTCTGCCCAAAGTGAAGTCGCCAAGGTAATACGCCTCTCTTCTTAGTACCACGCCCAATTATCGCCTTGGTGAGGATACCCTAAAACAAACAAAAATGGGGATACATTAGTGCGACACAATTCAATTCTTCAGCTAATTGGCCAACAGAAATCAATTTTGTGGACAGTGAAGGAACAAGAAGTGTATTCTGCAAAGTCAATGTTGGTGACACCACGACAATACCAAATTTGGCCACAGGGGACAACACCCCATTGGCATTAGCAATACTATCTCGTCAGCGTTTAGTGGCACAAACAATATCATCCGAGTCATACGTCATGTGCTCTGCTGCCCTAATCAATCACCCATTTATCGCATGTATTATCCTCGAATGTACCAATGCATAACCAGAGGTACCATAGGGATTACCTGCACTGTGAGTCTCAGTCAATAGAAAGATCACTCTTGGGTATTAAGGAGAACGTAGGGTCAGTGGAGTCCGCACTAGCAAGTGTTGCCTTACCCCGTCCACCTTCATTACTGTCGCCACTAGCATTTTTCCGTGCTTGGAAATCCTTCCACCAATCCGTAACCATGGAGCTTAAAGCATGTCTCCTTGGTATGCCGGTGTTCCCACAATGTGAACAAATTTCCGAGACTTCCTTAGGTCGAGAAGGAGCATAGGATCGACTCTCCACCGCTTAGTCATTTGCAAAACGGATTGTGACCCACCTTGTTTACGCCCTGACAATCATTGCACCAACCTTGGGAAAGCTCAGACGGATTGAGCATCACAGCTTGTCGGGTGGCTTCGCGTCGAACCCGTGCATAGGCTTGTTCAACCGTGGGAAAAGGCTATATAGAAAGCACTTCTGCACGGACGTGATCGAGGCGATCATCCAATCCATCCAGAATATGTATACCCCGCCCTCCCAAGAGCTTGGTTGTACTGCAATATCGCAGGGCATGCCATTGGGTTGGGTCTCCAAAATCTATCTCCTCCATAATCCTCGAGATTATTGTAATAGGTCGCAAGAGTTCCACCACCCCGCTTCATTCGGTCACTGCTTTTTTAAGTTGTAAACTTGGGAGGTGTCTCAACCATCAAAATATGTTGTGGCCACGGCATCCCACACCATCTTGGCCGATGGATACCGAATAAAATTACCAATTAATTCAGAATCATTGAATTAATCAACCACCCTTAACCATGGAGTCCTCCGTCTTCCACTTCGGTATTGGGGTTCAGCTTGTCTGAGGTTGAGGCAATTCACCATTGATATATCCTGCCTTATCCTTCCCTAAGATAAACATCTCGCCTACTTGTGACCATAATCCATAATTGGAGCCATCTAATTTGATGGCAATTTGACCCATGTGAGACTCATATGTAGTTCGAACCGTGAGTGGGTGGTTGGGTCAAGATTTCGTAAGTTTTGTGGTGAGGTTCTCAAGAAGAGAAGTCAGATTCGAATTCTCTCCTTGTTCTTGGTGTGAAATCACCGCAATTGGGTCCACATGGTGGAATCACAAACTAAGCCAAAGATGTACGACAATCATTAGGCGCAAATCAATTCAAAAAAATTGATTTGGTGAGGATGGTCCACAAACAAACAGAGCCAATAAAGCCAAACACGTGAATGCCAAAAACAATTCAAAGAAAAGCAAAGCAATTCAAAGGAATTGATTTGATGATGACGGTCACGCAAACAAAACCAACAAAGCTGCATACGATTTGAATGGCGCAAATCAAGTTAAAGAAAAGCAAATCAATGCAAAGAAATTGATTATCTCGCACAAACAAACAAAACAAGTAATTGGGAGTATCGCACTTCCACCAACGGCAAACAACGGATCGGCTCACGTGCAAACAAAACCAACAAAGCTGCATACACGCTTGAATGCCGCAAATCAAGTCAAAGAAAAGCAAATCAATGCAAAGAAATTGATTATCTCTCGCACAAACAAACAAAAACAAGGAATTGGGAGTACTTCACTTCCACCAACGGCAAACAACAACGGATCGCTCACGGCCAAACAAATACAATACCTTGCAATGAGATCAAAATAAACAAGGAAAATTGGAGCAAAATTGATGGCGGCGTTGATGGTTGACCCAAGTAAGGTTAGGGTACCCTCTCTGATACCATGTCAAACAGAGAGTTTTTAAGAGAAAATACTACTTCTATTTTTTATTATATTTTCTTATATTTACTTTTACAAGAGATGAGTACATATATACAAATTTCCCTACAACTTCGGCTGACTAATCAACCCTATATTTAATATAACTCCAAATATAGCTCATGCCAACATTGGGTAGTCTAGAGGTCTATTTGGGGTTAAGGAGTTTGGAATTGCAAAACCGTATGAGTATTGTGTCAATAAATTAGAAATAATAGCAAGAATCTCTTCTGTTTTATCACACATATCAATTTATTTTCTGATGCCATCTACATGTATATTGATTGTTGCCTTTTTTCTACTGAATATTTAGTCAATGCTTTCCTCCTAACTTGTTGGATGGAAGAATCTTCCACCATCCCATGCAATATCGTCCATTCTCTCTCTTGCCTTAATTGTATGTTGAGTTGTCTAAAGTCAAATGTGACTAGGCTACATTTACTTATCCAATCACCCCCTAATATCATATCCCAATCTCTTAGTTCCATTGCCTTCAGATTAAGAGTTTATTCCCTGGGTAAGTTGAAAAGTAAAATAGGGAAAGCAAGGGGGGGAGGGGGGGGGTGTTAAAATTTTGTATTCCAAGTGTGTGATTGTCGCATTTGGCAAATGCGAACTAGGCTTAGTTCACATTTGCCAAATGCGACTTTGGCAGACCCGGGGCTGGGTCACATTTGGCAAAATTAATTTTTATTCCCTAATTACTATTTTATTGGATTTGAGGGAAAAAATGGAAAACTAGGTAATGCGTCTTTAATTTGTATTTTTATTATTTTGCATAAAATAAGCTATTCTATTTATTTTAGAAATCTAAAAAGCTTAGTGTGATGAGTAATAAAACTAAAATAAATAAAAATTACTTAAATGTGTCTATAAACTCATTTTTTTTATTTTGCATTAACTCACCTATTCTATTTATTCGAGATATGAAGAAAGTCATGAAGATTAATGGAATAACACCAATGGAAAATTACTTAAAAAATGGTTATTTGAATGACCTAAATAATCTTGAAAATTACTATTTCACTGGTGTTAATCTTTGGTGTTAATTAATCATCTAGCATAATTAATTTAACTATTTTATTGGATTTGGTGGAAATATTGGGAAAACAAATGGAAAACTTTTGAAATAAAATCTGTAATTTTGTAATTTTATTTATTTTGCATAAAATCAGCTATTCTATTTATTTCTGATATCTAGAAAGCTTAGTGTGAGGACTAATGAAACTAAAACAAATTAAAATTACTATTAAGTGTTTCTAAACTCATATTTTTATTATTTTCATCTAACTCACATATTGTATTTATTCGAGATAAATTATGAAGATTAATTGAAAAAAAAGGTGAAAAATTACTTAAATGTGTCTATAAACTTATATTTTAACGAATATTAATGAAACAAATTAAAAATATAGGAAAATTACTTAAATGGGTCTGTAAACTTGTATTTTTATTAGTGTGCACAAAAGCACCTAATTCCCATATGACTCGGCCTATATATATATATATATATATTCTCTCTACTATATTTTTTCATCCTAATGTTGATTTCCTAACTTATTCTTACATATTTTACACAGGAATGGAAAACCTAAATAGACTACATGAAAGATTAATGACCGTCATATCAAATTTATTTAAAGGATCAAATTGAATCCCGGAGAAAGAGACTTAAATGGTTCTTCGGACCACCTAAAGAAATGTTGGTCCAAAGAACTATTTAAGTCTCTTCGGTTTTTATAAATGGTTCTTTGAATGACCTAATTATTTTTCTCGTATTTATATTTCTAATACAGTAGAGGGTTTATATATTTTCCGAATTTGATTTTTTTTTAGTCCTAAAGCGAAAAAGGGTTTGTATATTTTCGTGATTGTTCTTTTTTTTTTACCCGAAAACAAATTAGGGTTTTTAGATTTTCCATTTTTATACAATGATTGATTATGTTTTTTTGGTTCAACTTAAAAAAGTAAAAATTATTGCATTGATTGGTGCTTATTGATGGAGAGTATCTTACCTACGTTAGTAATTCTAGCCAGAATTTTGGTGAATATATTTCTAATTATATTTGGTAAATCCTTTTTTCGACACAAAAAATTTTTCACTTCATATAAATTTTCACAAATTTTCAACACCAATAAATTTTCACTCAATTTAATTTTTCACAATTTTTAAACACCAATAATTTTGCACAACAATTTTTTTAATCAGTTTTTCACAATATCACCAATACATTTTTCAACACCAATCATTTTTCCACAATTTTTTGAATAAGTTTTTCCACATCCTTCCAATAATTTTCCAACACCAATCATTTTATCCACATTTTGTTCCACAATTTTTCACAATAATTCCATACAATTTTCCACAATTTTCTAACACCAACAATTTTTCAACAATTTTCCACAATAACACCAATAATTTATCACAATTTCTCAACACCAAAAATAAATCACTCCATACAATTTTCCACAATTTTCCAACACCAACAATTTTTTAACAATTTTCCACAATAACACCAATAATTTATCACAATTTCTCAACACCAAAAATAAATCACTCCATACAAGTTTTTGCAATTATATAACACCTACAATTTTTCAACAACTTTCCACAATTTTTCACAATAACACCAAAATATTTCCACAATTATTCAACACCAATATTTTCTCACTCCATATATTTGTAAATATATATTCACATCATATATTCACCACCAAAAAATTAAAATTATTTCAATTCCGCTAATAATGTCTAATATACTATAAACTTTAACTTCATTTATCACAATTTTCCAACACCAAAAAATTATTACTCTATATAATCTTTCACAATTATTTAACACAAACAATTTTTCAACATTTGTTCAACAATTTTCCACAATTTCTCACAACAAAACCAAATTTTTTTCATAATTTTTCACAACCAATAAATTTTCACTCCATATATTTCTAAATATATATTCACATCATAAAGTCTGTATGACAAAATTTACATAATTACAATTCCACTAATGATGTCTAATATACTCTAATAGTGTCTAATTAACTTAAATTTGGTAAAATTAAGTAAAAATTTTAACAATTCTCCAAATTACCTATTGCAAAAATTTGAAGCCTTTCTGATCTCTTCTCGCCGAGCCAAATCGCCAAACCAAATTCGCAGCCTTCTACCAAAGATTAGTACGCACCTTCCGCACTCTTCATGGCGGAAATGGAGTTTATTCCTCGGGCAAACAGAGAAACGCAAGAATTTTTCCGCACCTTCAACACTCTTCGCAATCACAATCCTCGAGCAGCCCTTGCGAGGAAATGCCGCAAGTTTCAAAGAACCTAGAAAGGCTAACATTGGCGAGGGACTACATGATCCGGTTTTCTTGGTCGGCAATGAAGAACAAAGGAAATGAAGAAAGAATGAAGGAAATGAATGAAGAACAAAGGAGGTCTCATGGCCGCAAAGGAGAAGTTAATAATTTAGAATTAAGATCGCATTTGGCAAATGTGAACTAAGCCTAGTTCGTGATTTGTTAATGCAACTGCATCTGGGTTGGTCCTGTGTCCGCAAAGTTAAATTTTTATAAATACATAATTACTATTTTTTTAAATATTTTAATTTATCTTTCTACTATGTAATTATTTTGTTAAAATAATATAAAAGTAACACAAACTTTATGCTAATAATTAATACTAATTGATATATTAATAACTTCTTTTTTTGAAAAAAAAAATTTGTCGCTAATGACTAATATATAAGAAGATTAATATCGTATAAGAATGTGGCTTTTATTAGAACAACTAAATTTAATGCAATACACTTTAAAATTCTAGTAATTAGATACTTTATTAGTTATTATATTTACATGAATTTAAATGATGTTGATAGTTCATTTTTAGTTATTTTTGCAATGATTAATAAAAATATATGTCATTAATAATTCAAAAAAAATATCTTGTAATATTTTTAACAATTAATCATAAATGAAAAAAATTTAACTATATTTTAATATTACTTTTTTATAGTGTTTTATTTTTACATTAATATATAACATATTTGCAAATAAAAAATTAAATTGATAGGAATACTTATAAGAGCAAAATTCAAATGAGATTTAAAATAAATATTCTAAAAATTAATGAAATTCACCTATAAGGATTTGTAACAAATTAATATAATTAATAAAAAAACACAGTAAAAGTTTGTAAAACAAATTAAAACTCAAATTGATTCATAAATATTTGTAAATATAAAATATTAATTTTTTTGGTATTAATAAATATACCAATTGACATGTTTGGATAAATATACATTATAAATACCAAATAACAATTAAAATGATTTCATACAATATTTAGAAATAATATTAGTATTTTAAGTTAAAATGTTTACAATGACAAATGAAAAATAATTTATGTTATTTTTAATGTTTATGATCAACAATACATTTTAATTTATGATAACACAATTTATTTTTGAATATGCATATGTGTGTATCCATAATTAAAAAAATTATATGATAATATAAATTAAAAAATAAGTCCCCATGCATAACAAAGAAAGTGTTTGATTTATTTTACATTGTGACTATTGATTACACTTAAAATAAAATTATTAAATAATTAATAATAATTGTCTGTTAAAATAAAGAAAACAATACAAAAGCTTTTGAAACAAATTAAAAACCATAAAATTATTGAAAAATAATCACAAAACTTTACAAAATTACACTTATACTAAAGAGTTATATGCAACTTGGAAAAAGCAAGATGACAAAAGATCACCATCAACTCTCTCTTTATAATAGTAATAGATATAACATTATGCATAATATCATATATATATATATATATATATATATATATATATATATATATATATATATATATATATATATATATATATAATCAAGTAGGCTATTAAGGCCACAAGTATATAATAGAATAAAATAGAGAGAAAGTATATAATATAGAAAATGTAAAGACACCAGAGATAGTAGGGAAATTAGAGGAGAAATTCTTATTTCACTTTTCTTCACCACACATCCTCACGACTAAACTATGCTCTTATTTATAAGAGAACAATGATGCACCTATCAATGTATTTGGATAAATACATACATTAGATAGGGATGAATGTTTTCATTAGATAGTGATAAGTACTTACATTAGATATGGATAAGTATTTACATTAGATAGGATGATATACATTGATAGGATATGAACAAATATTAGATATGGATGAATATAATGAATATCCATTCATGTATTTCATAACACTCCCCCTTGAATATTCATTGTATTCATTATTTTATGAATGTGCATGATACTACCTCATTAAAACCTTAAGCCAGAAAAACCCAGTGGGATAAAAAACCGGACAAAGGGGAAAAAGAGTACAAAGCACAAATCTTATGATATCCCTATTTTATGGATGCATTAGTTGCCTCGTTAAAGACCTTAAGTCGGAAAAACCCTGTAGGGAAAAAACCGATCAGAAGGAAAAAAGTGTGCAATGCATAGTTCATAATATCTCCCCCTCAATTGAGCTATATAGCCACTACTGGGGCTAATCAATCTTGCATTTTGTGAACTTGCTGGATACCAATGCCATATACTAATTTGTCAAAAGTTGACGTTGGCAATGATTTGGTAAAAAGATCTGCAAGATTCTTTATGGATTGAATCTGTTTAACATCAATTTGTCGACTTTCTTGGAGTTCGTGAGTATAGAAAAATTTCGGCGAGATATGCTTGGTCCTATCACTTTTGATATATCCTCCCCTAACTTGTGCAACACAAGCAGTGTTATCTTCATAAATTATAGTGGAAGAGTTTGTAACCGATGTGAAGCAACAAGAATTGTGAATATGTGTTATAACGGATCTTAACCAAACACACTATCTTCCAACTTCATATAAAGCAATAATCTGAGTGGTTAGAAAATGTAGCTACTAGCGATTGCTTCATAGAATGCCAAAAAATGGCAATGCCGTTATAACAAAATAAATAACCGGTTTGAGAGTGAGCTTTATGTGGATCAGATTTGTATCCAGCATCAACATATCCAACTAAACTAGAGGTAGTGAAATTTTTGGAATAATATAATCCCAAATCTATGGTTCCTCGAAGATAATGAAAAATATGTTTAACCCCATTCTAGTGTCTCCGAGTTGGCTTAGAACTAAAACGTGCCAATAAATTTACTGCAAAAGCGATATCTGATCTCGTACATTGTGCCAAGTACATCAAAGCCCCAATTGCATTGAGATATGGTGCTTCAGGACCAAGTATCTCTTCATCAGGTTCTCTAGGATGAAACTGATCTTTTTGGAGATCTAGAGACCTTACAACCATAGGGGTGCTCAATGGGTGAGCTTTGTCCATATTGAAATGTTTAAGTAACCTTTCAATGTATGCTAATTGATGGACAATTATTCCATTTGCTTTATGCTCAAGCTCTAGACCAAGACAAAGTTTGGTTTTACCCAAATCTTTAACTTCAAACTTCATTTTCAAATATTCAGCAGTTTTAGCTTACTCTTCTGGAGTTCCAATTAAATTCATATCATCGACATAAACTGCTATAATAGCAAATCCGATTTTCGATTTCTTGATAAACACACATGGGCAAATGGGATCATTTTTGTACCCTTCCTTAATTAGGTACTCATCTAGATGTTAATACCACATGCTGCCAAATTGCTTTAACCCGTATAAAGATCTTTATAACTTTACTGAGAATAAGTTATGGGGAGTGTATGTATCAGGCATTTTGAATCCCTCAGGAATTTTCATATAAATATTAGAGCCTAATGAGCCATATAGATATGCCATCACAACGTCCATAAAACGCATTTCCAATCTTTCAGAAACGACTAGACTAAGTAGAAAACGAAATGTAATCATATTCATCACAGGTGAATATGTCTCATCATAATCAATCCCCAGGTCTTTGAGAAAAACCTTGGGCAATGAGTCGGGCTTTATACCTGATACCCTCATTTTTCTCATTTCGTTTCCGGACAAATACCCATTTATATCAAACAGGCTTTACATTATCAAGGATTCTGATTATGGGGCCAAAAACTTCTCGTTTGTCTAGAGAAGCTAATTCAGCCTTAATTGCTTCCTCTCACTTAGGCTATCTTGCCTTTGATGGCATTCAATAGTAAATTGTGGCTCAATATCATCATCAATAATTTTATGAGCAATTGAAACTACAAAACATTATCAATGATGATTTCATCTCTATCCCAAATGTCATTACAATATGCAATGGAATTTTCAATATTCCTAGAGTTAGTGATCTTTTCATGGGTTTTTGCCTCTTTAGGGACAATAAGCTCTTTAGGAGCAAGCACGACATCAGGTTCTTCTAGAACATATTCCTGATTCTTAGGCTCTTTTGGAGCGGATTTCTGAGTCTTTCCCCTTCGCTGAGGAATGATCTTTGATCCCACTGGTCTCCCACGCTTCAAGTGCGAGGGATTTTGATCCATTTTAGCTAGTTGTTTGAGAATAAGTATCCTAGCTGGAGCATTTGCAGCTAGAATATGAGACTTCATTACCTTAACAACATCATTAAATGCATCAAGAAGTCTATTGGGCATAGCCTATAAATGGATTATATGTTGTACATCGCTTTCACATTCTAGAGTTTTGGGTCTAATTGAGATAAATTTTTCTCATTCTAGGAGATAACCTTAATTGGTTTTTACTTTTCAGCCATGGAAGTTGTAAGTGTCCCAATTGATGGAAACACTATCTTATCAAAATAACAATCTGCCAATCTAGCAGTAAAAAGATCACCAGTAGTTGGTTCCAATAACCTAATAATGGATTGTGAATTAAACCCAACATAAATGCCCAAACGGTGTTGGGGACCTATTTTCGTTCTTTTTGGTGGTGCTACAGGCACTTGTACTGCACAACCAAATGTGTGTAAATGTGAAATATTAGGTTCATAACCAAAACCATTTGAAAAGGAGATTGTAAAAGACTAGCAAAGTGGACGCAATCTAATTAAAGTCAGATGCAAAATTGCATGACCTCAAGTCAGATCATTGAGATTTGTTCTCAATAATAGAGTTCGTGCAATGATTTGATACGCTTAATCAATGATTTTGCCAATCCATTTTGAGTATGAACAAAGTGATCGAGTGCTTAACCTCAATTTTGAGTGAAGTACAATACGCATCAAAACTCTTTGATGTAAATTCACTAGTATTATCCATTCTACGCTTTTAATTGGATAATCAGGGATTTGAACCTGAAACTTTATAACCTGCGCAAGTAAACGTGCAAAAGAGACATTGCGCGTAGATAATAGGCAAACATGGGACCATCTACAAGATGCGTCCACTAGTACCAGAAAATATCGAAATGGTCCACTTGGTAGTTGTATTGGCCCACAAATATCACCCTGAATTCTTTGCAGGAATAAAGAAGATTCTAGATTAACCTTAGTTATAGAAGGTTTAATGATGAGTTTTCCTTGTGAATAAGTTTCACAATTATAATTTTTGGACAACAGTACCTTTGTATTCTTTAAAAGGTGTCTTTTTGTTTTTTGAATTATTCTACGCATCATTGAAGCGCTAGGGTGACCAAGGCGACTATACCACATTCAAATTGATCAGATTTACCAATTTCCGTGACATGGTAGCGAGGTTTCAACGGCCTTAATCATGAAATAATACAAACCCATAGAAGAAGCTTCTGTGTTCTCATGGATGGTCTTCGTGCCCATCTTATAAGAAATAATGCTAATATATTCTTTATTTTGCTCATAAGTAGTCTCAATATGTACCCATTATGGCGTACATTTTGAAATTGAGCAAATTCCTTTTGATTTATTACTTAAAAATGCATCCTCAATATGGAAGATGATGCCATATGGCAAAATAATTGTAGCATTCTCAATACCATCAATAATTGGAACAGACTGATATTGAACGGACATGTGTCTTATGCAATGTCATACTAGAGAAAAAGTGTCTACTATGAAAGATTGTATGTGTTGTTGCACTATCAAGCAAACAAACATCTTCCTTTTTCTCGGAATTTTCCATTTGAACTTACTTGGACAACTTAGATGTCAAGTATCATAAAATTAGAAGGATTTTCAAAATATTCACCACCACTTCAAGAGTGTATGATTATTTGATTTCAAGATCAAGAAAAAATAAAAAATTGATAGAAGGAGATAGAGTATGATTAAAGAAAACCAAGAGAACTCTTACCTTGTAAAGATTATTTATTCAATTGGTAGATCTTCGTGCTGATAACGTGTTCTAGAGTATTGCGTCACAAGTATATAATAGAATAGAATGGAGAGAAAGTATATAATAGAGAAAGTAGAAAGACATCAGAGATAGTAGGGAAATTAGAAGAGAAATTCTTATTTCACTTTTCTTCACCACACATCTTAATGACCAAACTATGCTTCGATTTATAGGAGAACAATGATGCACCTATTAATGTATTTGGATAAATACATACATTAGATAGGAATAAATGTTTACATTAGAAAGAGATAAGTATTTACATTAGATAGAGATAAGTACATTCATTAGATAGAATGAATATACATTAGTTAGGGATATGAACAAATATTAGATAGGGATGAATATAATGAATATCCATTCATATATTTCATAACAATAATAACATAATAGGTTTCATTATATAATATAATAATGGGCTATAACCTTATGCTATAGGCTTGGAAGAGGCATGGGCTTCATTATATAACATTATATAATGATGAATGGGATTACACACTTTATTATAGTTGGGATTTTAACATTATGTTAGTAGCTAGAATTTTTCTCTAACACAAACATCGTCCAATTTGTCACCAATATGAATCAAGCATCTATCTTAATCTTATTGGTTTTTTCGTGTCCAAATATCTCTCAACTAAAACCTATTCGATTTCAAAAGTAGCCCATTATTATATATAATGTTATAATATAACATAATGTTATAACAGGATGAAGAGGGGTGTTCAAAATTAATGATTCGATTTGAATATCGGATTTGAGTAAATTCAGATTGAGTCAGTTTTGATTTGATTTGATCTTTTTTTTAGGGTAAATTACATTTACCACCCCCGAGGTTCGTATAAATTACCAATTGAATTCCGAAATTTGGTAATATTACCAATACTCCCTTGAACCCTGACTCCGTCATGAATAATAACGAAATAGTAAAAAAATTAATATTTAGACAAAAGTACCCCTCATACTCCAGTTATTAATTTGTATAAAAAAAATACTTATAATTGACACTTACCCTAAAAATAAAAACAAAAATTATATATATTCATTTGTATCAAATGTAGAATATACAGGAAGAAAATAGAAGTAGAAAATTGACTTGCATCAAAAAATTCAAATTAATCAAGAATAAAAGAAAATCTATCAACGAAGAAAGAAAGTATGATATGAAAATTTCTAAAATTCATTTCATAATCAAATTCACCAAACCAACAAAAATGAAAATACATATATTTCTTTCTTTTTTTCATACATATTATACATTCTTTTTCGTTGATAAATTTACTTTTACTCTACAATTAATTCAAAATTTTTAATACAAATCAACCTTCTACTTCTATTTTCTTCCTACGACTCTACCTTTAATACAAATGAATATGTATAATTTTTCTTTTATTTTTAGGATAAGTGTCACTATAAGTATTTTTTTATACAAATTAATAATCAAGTATGAGGGGTATTTTTGTCCAAATATTAATTTTTTTATCGCTCCATTACTGCTCATGACGGAGTCAAGGTTTAGGGGATATTGGTAGATTTACCAAAATTTGGGGTTCATGGTAATTTATACAAATCTTGGAGGTGTAAATGTATTTTACCTTTTTTATCTTCCCTTTTTTTGTTTTTCATATACAATGTTAGATAACCTAACTTAAAATTGAAATTAGTAGTTTCATGTTAAAAAATTATTTATTTATTATGTAAAGATAATAGATAAATGTCATGTAAATATTTTAATATATTTTGTCACAAATTGATTAATTTTAATTAAAGAATTATTTGAATTATCAAAAATAATACTAATTTATATTTTATAACTAATTCTAACTATTTTGGGTGGAAAAAAATTTTAATTTTATTTTTCATTTTGGATCAAAACGAATTGGATTAGATCAAGTCCCAACCCGACCGATCCATTCGAAAATTAATTGGCCCGATCCAACTCATTTTTTATCCGCTCCAATTTGAAATATCGGATCGGATTGGATCGACCTATTTAATTCGATTTGATCCGCGAATCAAAATAAACACCCTTAATAATGAAGCCTATCATATATATAATAAAACATTATATTATATGTTAAACATTATTATATATTATGTTATAATATAACATAATAAAATTATTATATATATTATATATAATATATATATAATAACAATATATTATATAACGAAGCCCACAACATTATGTTATATACAATAGGTTTCATTATGAGACTTAACATCAACATATATAACAACATAATAGGCTTCATTATGAGACATTTGGTCTTTCCTTTCTTTCCTTTCTTTCCTTTCTTTTCTCCCAACTGGATGTTTTCTTCCTTACTTCTTCCTTACTTCTCGTTTTTGTACTACTACAACCTTTCAAAGAGTCAGTGAAAGAAAAGAACCAAACAAAAGAAAGGAAGAGTTGTAAGAGGTGAGTTGGGTGTGACAGAGAAAGAGAAACCAGAATTTACTTAACATTATTTAACATTATATAATCCCAATTTATATATATATATATATTTATATATTTATGTATGTATATATATATATATATATACAAAAGTAGTGTCTATATATATATTATGTTTGTGTACTACTTGTATTTACCAAAATAATGGTGTGGATGTCATGAATACACCCTTGCAAGGTGATAGTCTTTTCTTAAGACAGTCTAATAAGGCATGTAATGAGACCCTTACCAAAGGTTTAAATGTCTTTTTGATCAATTTACTCCATTCATCCTCAAACTTCCAATTCTCCTCATCTTTACGACTATAAAATTGAAGTGCTTCATCCCTATTCCATATTTGTCTCCACATTGGAAATAGAACCCATTGCTTATTCTCTTTTTGATGACTCAAAACTCTTGCACCAAACGGCTATTCGATTCCCCTGCCAGCACCAATTCCAAGACTTCGTGGGTAGATCCCACCCCACAATCGCATGCAAATTCAAGAGTGCTAAGGCTTCGCACTCCATTACTTATTCTTTCTTATAACTTTTGTTGTGACATTTTCTAAAATTTTCTTGGTTTAACTTGGTTTTCTATAATGTGAAATCTTGTGCTGCTCTAAATTCTTCCCAAACCATCTAGCATTCTTCTTGTTTGCCCCCAAGAAGTCATGGTAATACTTTTTGTTATCTTGAAAATGAACTAAAGGGATTGCTCTAGTGATTAAGCTACTTCAAAAACTTCTAGTAGATTGCGAGGTTTCATTAGTCTAAACATGAGTTTCAAATTCTCTTCCAACCTGTTGATAAAACTTAAAACAAAGAAGGATTTCAATAATTTTAGATCCTTTATCAGTAATAATGATTTCAAGTAGTCAAATCTTTCATGATATTTTAGAATTGATCCTAAATGTCTCTACCTCAATCACTTTTCCCTTATCTCTAAATCTCTTTTTTAGAGCCTCACAAAATTCTAAGAAATTTTTCCCTTAACCAACCTCAAATTCTGAAACCACGTGCACATCCACTTTTCCTTCTAAGTAATACTCAACTGTATTAACCTTCAGATATTTAGGGATTTAGTATATATAGAGGGAAAAAAATTGCCACTTTTTCGTAGCCATTTCCTCAAATCTTCTCCATTGAACATAGGCAGCTCAACCTGATTACATTTGGAAAGAAGTATATGTTCATAATTCCTCTTCTTATCATCCACTATCAGCTTCAATGAGTAGTATGGCATCGGCAATAAGGGGGTTTTATCTACTTGTCCTTCTTCTAAGAATTTTCCTCTTGGTTATCGTGCTTATGATCTTTTACTAATATTGTCAATTTGGCCTCCAACTTGGCTACAAGTGATGATTCTAACCTCTTACTATGAGAATCCAACCTTGATTGAAAAACCTTCCAAATTTTTTGTTAGCGGTAATTCGTGGCATGACACTAAAACACGATACTGAACCTAATACGTAATTAACATGTACATGTCTATCCCCTTAATGATTCGCTGAAATCGTGTCGACACAAATAATATGAAAAATAAATGGGTCGTGTTCAAGTCGATCCGCTCAACCCGTGGACTAACTCATAACCCGCTTATTATATATATATATATATATATATATAATAATATTATTTATTCACCATTTATAAAGAAATTCATTGTGGTTTAGTA
The DNA here is from genome assembly GCA_020080225.1 of Gynochthodes officinalis. NCBI lineage: Eukaryota > Viridiplantae > Streptophyta > Magnoliopsida > Gentianales > Rubiaceae > Gynochthodes > Gynochthodes officinalis. The sequence continues at coordinate 42,998,338 of CM034618.1, read as the reverse complement.
GTAAGCACCTTTGTTCTTCTACCTAAAGTCATGTTTGGGTTGGTGTAAAATTTATAATACTCGTGTCAAAACACGATCCGCGAACCCGAAAGACGACCTGATTGCCACTCCTAATTTTCGCTAACCCTTTATAGGACTCAGTTGCAAAATCTTGCATCTTAGGCTTACATTTTTAACTTGCTCTTCTATTGATTTAGAATGGAATCCTTCTGCCATATTCAACATGAATGAAGGATTTGACCACCTGATACTAATTTGTCGATGACTAGAAAGCAAACTTAAAGAATTAAAGGTTTTATACATAAGAAGGGGGAAAAAATGATAAAAGAAGGTAAGAAAGAATGAATAAGAGAGAGAGATAGAATCAGAAAGACAGTTGGACAAAATCAATTCATTAACTCTATAACTGTCTCATTATATCATTATTAGCTTATTTATCATCTATTAAGTATCAAATCTAAATGGCCTAACTAACAATATAAAAAAGATACCGTACTACTAATGAATCTTCCTATTATTACGAAGTGGCCCCTGTATTCATGACATGTTATTGTATCCTTCTAGTTCAAAGGAAGTTATACTCCTCTATATTGGCGTATCAAATTTGTCAATGAGCCCACTAAAACAGGACTGATAAGTATTTGATAATCCAATTTAAACTTAAAAGATTAAAGAAGTGGGATCAAGGTTACAACTTATTTATTAAATATTCTAAATTAATCTGGGATACATCCTATTCCCTTCTTTAATGGATAAATCACACATTGCACTAAAATCCTTTAAGCCTAAGTCTGACCCTTTATAATTTTGCATATTTTTTCTTACTAGCACAAGATCAAGTTTGATTTGATTCTCAACATTCATACCCTTCTTTTTTGAATCATATTTATAATAGATTGACTAATACTATCATCCCATCCCTAATTCTGCTTGTTATCAGAATAATTGTCATGAAACCTATCAAATAAGCCCAATAAGTATGTCTTAGTGGTCACCCACTCTTACATTGGGGTGCTAAGCCAAGGATTGATTTTTGACACTAGCATTTTGCATTTTGGGGCATTTTAATGCCTAAGAACATTTAGGCTATGTTTGGTTTGTGTTTTTATTTGAAAAAAATCAACTTCTTTCAACCACAAAAATAAAACATTCAAACAACTTTTTATTTCAAAATTTAAAATTTAAAATTTAAATTCTACCAAAATTCTTCTTACATTATTTCAAAAAAACTCCTCTATTCTATGTTTTCTTATCACTTTTTCTTACAAAAAATTCCTACCAAAACTTTAACACATTTCAATAAAAAATTCTCAATTACTGTTTCTAAACATAGCCGTAGTGTCCCATAGTTCGGGGGGTGTTAGTCCATCTAATTGGTCTAAATGTGGATTTTTTTGGGGGAAAAAAAAAACTAAACTTGAATATAAAAATCTTATACGAAGTTAGACTTGCCCCACGCCTATTTATATTAAATGCCTTTAACTAATCTATTGCACATCATCCAGAATCGTGATTCCGTCTCTAGCTTTCTAAAATCCCAACTGGGCAATCCTTTAGTATGAATAGTAGGGAATATTTGAATTAAATAACCCGGAATGTGTATCATTTAATCTATTTAACTTAGAGATGGATTCTTCTTCATCTGACCTCGAAGCCTCAACTGGGGATCTCCTCTAGTGTAGATTATGGGAGTTGAAAGTAACTAAGGGTTTGTTTGGGGTGTGATGTATTTGGAAAAAATTGTATTGAAATGTGTGAAAATTTTGATAGATATTTTTGATAGAAAAGTATTTTGGAGGAAAAATAAAAGGAAACTTTTTAAAAAAATTATGTGAGAGGAATTTCAGTGGAAAATTTTGAATTTTAAATTTTGAAATAAAAATGTGTTTAGATAATTTGTTTTTATTTGAGAACTTACTTATTTGCAAACACAAATTGTCTATCCAAATATACCCTAAGATATTTTCATTCTGGTTCGACATTCCCCCACCCAACCCTCACCATCCCCCAAAAAAAAAAAAAAAAAAAAAAAATCTGTCAACCTTGTTAAGCACGAAATGCAACCATATAATATGTTAAATTTTCAACATTCATTGCCCCGTAACTGATAGAGATTTCCCATGAAAAATTATCGAAGGAATAAATTAATATGAGATTGCTCAAGTGTTATTTGGTTTTGATTGGTATCTGAAGATTTTCACTTTATTGTTTTATTTAGTTTATAGTACTCATTAAGGTTTTTCTTTTTAGTGATAAAAGTAATGAGAAATTGGTCATTGTCAGACTCCGACAAACTGGCGGTAGCTTAATTATTGTAAATAAATAATAGAACAAAAAAATAATATGATAATATATGTCTACTGAAATCAATACAAAAATAAAAATTTCGATAGTACAATACTTAATGTGTGTGCTATATTGGTTTTTTGGGAAACCACTACTCCCTCTGTCTCAGAAAAATAGTTTACTTTCAAAATTTTTCCTTATCCCAAACAGAGAGTTTAACGTTAAACTAAATTTTTAAAATATCCTTACTAATAATAATTATAAATATTTATTATTAAAAAGAAAAAATATAAATATAAAATTATATATTTAGTTAGAGCATTAAGAATGTTGTATCTAATAACTAATAAAAAGTTGTACCTAAACCAAAGTTGACTCTTTTTTTGGGATGGAGGGAGACCATCTACTTGATTCTAAAAAGGCTAATTCTACCCATATAAGTGAGTAAGATGTAACAAAAAGCTTACCGATTTTCAAAGGGTTAATTGAAAACTAACCAGAAAACAATTTCAACTAAATAAAAAGCGATATTATTTTTTTATTATGGCTAGTAATTTTTATTTCCAAAAAAGAAAAAATCTGTGATGAAACTTTATAGCAATAACGACGATTAACTAGTGCTAATAACCAAAAAATATATATCTTGTCAAAAAAAAAAAGGAAAAATAATATCCCTGTAAGTAAGTTTTCGCTAAATGACACTCCATCCGTTTTAAAAAAAGAGCTCATTTTTTATGTGATATATATAATTACAATATATTGAATATAATATTAGATATATACTTTTATATTTTTATTTTATTTTTTAATTTGGATTATTCGAAGAATTTTTTGAAATTAAATTCTTTTGTTAACAAGAGAATCCGTTGCCGCTACACAAATGTACGATACTTTGAAATTGAATTCCTGTTCGAGAGAGGAGTAAAAGTGCAAAATAAATTTGAAACAAAAAGTTAGTAGCATCTTGCCAGTTTGCTTTCTTTATGCGAGAAACCTTGAAATGGAGCTATTTCATTAAGAATTAACTCTCACCCTAAAAAACATATCAAGAGAAGTTGGCCATCCCTATTTCATAAAAGCATTAGAACAATCACAGAAAAAGAAAAAAAATACAAACTGCCCAATTCCATTTCTTTCGTCTTGCCAAATAACTCAGTCATTCCACATTGTAAACACGCTTGGATTCGATCCCTGAACAGACTCTCCAGACCATCCCGTGTAAGTTGCAGAAGGCATATCATAATCGACCTTAACCAATCCAAGTTCTTCAGCTGAGCCTCCTCCATTTCCGGAAGTAGAATTAGAAGCCATTCCAAGCCCATTTCCCAAATACCCTCCTCCACTGTAACTCCCACTTGAACTGCCATTATTGTCCAGCACTGATGATGAAGATCCCATGTTCATTAACCCATGCAGCAAAACTGGATTGCTTTGGAGATAGTTGTTATAGAAGTGGGAGCTATGATGATGATGGTTTGACTGATGCATGCCGTAAGGGCTCGATTGCTGATGAAGCTGCAACTGCGTCTGGATGTAACTTTGGTATTGAGAATCTTGTGAATATTGAGACATTTCGTGATTTTGCAAAGTCAGTAATGGTTGAGATGGTTCAAATGGTTGTTGCATTAAAGGGTATGCTTGTAAAGGTCCTGCACTTGAGCTCCCGTACTGGAAACTTGAGCCTAAAGCGATCATTTCCTCTCGTTTTCTTGACGTTTCTAAGGCCTGAGCTTCCTTGAGCCGTTTCGCGGCTCCTCCCCCGATGGGCAACGTATTGCTTTCCAGAATCGCTTTTACATCGTATCGGCTCATGTCGAAATTTGTGACTGCATTAAGGCCTCTAAACTTTATAGCTGCAATGTCATACGCTTCTGCAGCTTCCTCCTCAGTGCCTGCATGAACCATCCTAAACTTTTAGCTTGGAAGAGATGCACCCTAGTGAATTTTTTAATCAATCCACCCCCGAGATATGAAGTATAAAAATAACACATACATGTGTATATATAATTTACAATTTTCCATTATTTTAAAATATTTTAAAATGGGATCGATTCTCTCATTTCTGAAGGCGTGAATTTTGAACCTCCAAAATAGTTCCGAGCATAGCACATTTTTGCCAATGGTGCAACTCCGAACCTAGTAAAGTACTGTTTGACTAGGCGTCTGCCTGTATTTTTAGCGACAGTAAGGAAACTCTATAATTTGTGTGTTGTAATTACCCAAGACCAAGATATCGTCCTTCTATTCCTTGGCTGGAGTTGAAGTGATTATAATGTGAAAATGCAAGCTATAAAAAATAAGGATTTTTAAAAAAAACTTAAAAAAAAAAAAAATGTGCGCAAGTAGAGGTCTTTTTTTCCAAGTACATATATTATGCATGGTGTTTGAAACGCTTACTGAAAGTTCCCAAGTAGAGATCTTTGTTTCCGGCAACTCTTCCAATCCTAGCTTGCCATCTTCCATGCTGATGATGCCTGCTCAAGTAACATCTGTAAGAGACAGCTATAGAGAAGGGGCAAACACAAAACATCCTGCAATGTATGGGAAAAAACATATCAAGAGTAAAAATAAATTTACCTTGTTACTCCACGGTACTGGGAAGCTCCCCTGGAGAAGCCACTACTCTTTCTAAAATCAAAAACCAAATTACCAGTATTAATTTTCAATTCAGGTTTACGCGAGCCAACACTTAGGGCATGATGTGATGAATTCTCTTAAGGATAATGCATGCATATTTTTTATTTTAAAGAGAGACTGATCTAAGCCGTGAAAGATCCATTGAACTTGAGAACATGATGGTACTCAATTGCATACAAAATTAACAATCTCTTCTTACCTTCTAATAGAGGCAACAAATTCTTGTCTGGTCATGTGTTTCATTTCTTCAAGCTCCTTCTCATAGTTGCTGATCTACAATCATGTCATGAAACATCTTAAATATGCTCGTGAAATTTACACTATGAATACATCTAGGAAAAGGAGGGGAAAAAGGGCATGCATACTGGGAAATTGGTAGTGGTCGAAGTACCCCAGTATTTTAATGCTGCAAGATCATAAGCCCTAGCTGCTTTCTCTTCTTTATCATAGCCTCCTGCTCAGATAAGAAACAAGAAATGAGTTGGGGCAAAAATGGGAAAAAAAAAATAATACTTCAACTACAAAAAGGAAAATAAACATTTTATGAGTAGATGGTTAACTTACCCAAGTAAACTGAATGTGAGGTGCACCATTTAAAGCCAATCAAATTTCAAAAAAAAAAAAAGAAAGAAAAGGACGCCGTTAGATAATTGTCATAATTCAACAGTTGAAGAAAAATTCACTTCCTTTTGTTTTTTTTTTTTTTTTTTTGGAAAAAAATCATAGGATTGATTTTAGGTGTAAAATTTTAAGTATAGAACTTTCAGTACCTTGACGACCTTTCCTGGATTGACCTTCCTCCTACAACTATTGTCCCATAGATGGGCTTCATACCTTCCTGTCCATCTATGCCTGAAAATAGTGTTGACAAATAAAAAGGTAAAATTGTACAACTTTGTCAAATATCAACGAGGAAAATGGAAACCTAGAAATAAAATAAAATGCAAGACTCCATAAATAATGCTACATACCTTGTTACACCTCGGTAAATAGATGTCCTTTGTCCAAATGTGTCCAAAGTTCTCCTTGGTGCAGCTTCAACAATACTAATACTACTGTTATCAACACTTGCACTAGTTTCACATGTTGAACCTTTACCACTACCCACAGAGAGAGTTAATGACTGCATACTACTACCATTTTCTTGAAGTTCATAGTTGCTTTGATGAGCTGCCGCAGCCAAGGTATTTTGAACTGCTGGAACTAAACTGTTGTTTGAGAACAAGTAATCAGAATCACCAGTCTGGATTTCACTGTATGAAACAATTTCTGATTGATTTTGATCAGATTTTCCAACACCAAGGAAATCAGCAACCTTAGGATTTCATTGCTGCCATGAGTCCCAATCAAATTCCACTCTGCATGCCAAGATAAAATGAAAGAATTATATATAGAGGCTTAAAGATAATAATTAAATTGAATAAAGGGCTACTTAATTAATTAGAGTCATGTATATATATCTACCTTGATTTTGAAAGGGATTGTCAATGTTTTCATTGACCAAACCTAAAGAGAAATGATGGGACTGAGCCGTTTGTAGATGGGGTGGTAATGAAGAATGAGTTGGTGAAAGTGGAAAAGAAAGCCAATTGTTTGAATTCATTGAGCCCATATTTTAGAATCTTCCAAAATCAGAATATCAGAAAGATCTCTATTGCTGCTCTGTCCTGTCAGTGAATCAAATCCTGCGTACATATATATGCCAAAATAAATCATCAAAAGAGAACAACAATGATATGTTCATTGTCATTAGCCCATATTAGAAACAAGCATTTCATCAGAAAGTACATAAATAGATAAGTATATATATGTGATGAAAGCAACTCATGACATAAAAGATTTTTACCCTAGCTAGTTTAAGAGCTTTGCAGCTTCTTTCTACCTCTCTCACTCTCTCTCCCTTAAAAACTTATGGTCACTGAAGAATGAGATAAAGCAATAGGGAGAAAGAGGAGAAGAGGAGTAAAAGAGAACTTATAATAACATAGTTTAGAGGTATATAAATCTCTAGTAAAGTCCTACTACTGACAGTTTTTCTACCTAAAAACCCTTTCCATGATATGGTCATTTGCAGTGGTCTGGCTCTGATCAACGAATTCCAACAACCGAAAAATGGTCATACTGTACCTCTTTTGATTAGGAGGATTTTGCCACAATAATAAAGAAATGGCAATGGTAGTGGTAATAAAATAAGCAAGGGGGCGCCAGTGTCTTACTAGCATACGAAAAGCTGTGGTCCTTCAGTTTTTGTACTAAGACAAACCTACAATTCCAACTGGAAGAGTCCAATCCTAGCCTATACCCCACCCCTAGCACCCCCTCTTTGGCCCTCAACCCCACTTGGTTTATTGGAACTCCCTCTCCTCGTTTTGTGTAATTACTGACACCCTGAAGCCCAGCATACCCACACTCAGCAAATCACCTCTCTTGGACTCACATTTTACTGTCCACACATGTAAATTTACTGACCTACAGCTTGCTTCTGCTCCTGCAAATCTCATGGAATTGATATAAATATTAAAACACACACACACAAAAGAAAAAAAAAATTGTTATTGGCAATATGTCAAGTCTCAATACTCTGCACACTATATAATAAGTTGATCATTTTTTGAGACATGGTGTATACTGGTGTAGGAGTGTTAAGGCCTTGAAAATTTATGAAAGAACCAAAAAAAAAAAAAAACTCTTATTTGATGGTCAGGTCCCAATTCTGTGACTGCTTTCCATCTTTGAAATTATGCAATGTAGATATATTGTTGTAACCATACATTGAGTACTATACTTTCCATGGACCAAATTAATACATACAGCAAGCAACAAAATTAAATGAGTAATGCCATGTTTAAGAACCAACAGTGTGTGGATCCTGAGTGTAGAAATGCATGTGTGAAAGATGCAAGTGTACGGACATGCAATATTATACAAAGAAATAATATCCGACAAATTTAGTTAAAAAATAAATGTTGATGGTAAAAGGAGTATGAATCAGTCAAGTAATTTTCAAAAATCAAAATGATACCAAAGGCAGAGGGTTTTGTTGAATAAAAAAAACAATTGAGCTGATGAATCAGGTATTGAACGATTTGGTTTGGTTTTCCAAGTAGAAATCTGTTGACCATGTAATTGGAACTCGCACTCGTCAAAAATCATAGTTAAATACTGCAAGATTAATTTATTTGCTTGCAGTGCATGTCCTCCACAAACTAGGTAGAGAAGCACTATCAGCATTCTTTGTTTTTCTTGCCTTCTGTCTTCCACTCAGAAACTGTGAGTCAAACACATTTCAAAGACCAGGTTTGATGTTTCCTCTATATATTTTAACAAAAACCCAACAGTGAGATGAAAATCCACAAACCTAAATCATATTCTATCAACTAATCTACACTCAAAAAGAACAAAGAAAATATTGCACACACTACCATATTATACTTAATTAAAAAAGGTACTACAACTAAAGAAAGGTTCACATAGTCAGCATATATAGTTAAGTAGCATTTCTTTCTCTTCATCTGGAAAAAGATGTATTTTCTTTATAAAATTGGAAAGGCAGAACATAATGAGAATGGAAACATCACATAAACCCAGGGAAAAAAAAAAGGGCAAAGAAAGGAAAAAAGGAAAAAATTAGACCTTTCTCTGAGAAATGGATAATCTTCAGGGTTGATAAGCGGTTAGACAAGCTGTATGACACATGAAAAATTGTTTTTAAGAACTAAAGTAGAAAGCTGGCTAAGTCATCTTCATCTACCAATTAATAAATGTGAGGGATAAAATATGAATGCTTTTTAAATATTAGATTTGCAGATCTTTTTCAAAAAATATAAAAGAATGAAAAGAAAAGAAAAGAAAAAAAGGACACCTGCAATTGTTGGGACACATTTCCAGCCAAATTCTTGTAGATAAACGTGCAAGAATCTCTGACTATTGCCATAAAACTGAAATGAACAAACACAACATTCATATTTCTGAACTTTAAAAGATTAAAAAAGAGAGCCCTCCAAAATATATAAACAAAAAATCCTAAAAGTTAACCCTAAACATGAAATGACAAAATGAAAGGAAAAGACAAACAACAAAAGATATGCAAGAATAAAATACTAGTGCAAGATTGACAACTTCCCAAAACAAAGACAACTAGTATATAATCAACACCAAAAAAAAGGAAATTTACTCATTTTTATTTTAAAAAAAAAAAGAATAATCAAGTCAAGATAAAGAAACCAAGAAGAAAGATATTAAAGAAAACCCAAATTAAGAAAATACCATGTAGAACTTAGAACTTACTATGTATGAACTAGCAACTAGGAACTAGAAAGGAAGGGAAGGGAAGGGAATTGAGGTTTTTTTTTTTTTTTAAGGGAAAAAAATTGTTTGTATGCATGAATGTAAAACCTTGGAAAATGTGGAAATTAAGAAAGAGAGAAAGTTTTGATGAATGAATGAGGGTGATGGGATTCGTTATTGATTGGCCATTTAGGTAAAAAGAAGTTGTCATTTAATTTTTACTGCCCCGACCGATTGACTGACAGAGCACGCCGATTCAGATTTTGCGGTCAGGTTCGAAGGAATATGACCGCCACGTGTCGGTTACTCCTGCATGCTTAAATGCCGGTTCACGTTGATAATAGAACCCGGTTTTGCGGTTTGCATGCGTTGCGTTGCCTCAAGAGACAAAAAGGAAAGAAAGATGAATGCAATTAATGTGAATAGGAGTTGTGATCACAATAAATGGACATTATTTAGTTCTATTGGGAATTTACAAAGAGATAGTTTTGAGAATGGAAAATTAATTAATTACTTGTTTGAAATTTCTTTTTCCATCGAGCATGTTTTTATTGTTTGGCTTGGGAAACCCTAATGAAATATGTTTGATTGGTTTCTTGCTCCAATTCCTATTTTCTATATATACCCTTTGTTTTTAAAAAAAAAGGAAAAAAAGAAAAATTTTGTAGATTTTTTTCGAAGATTACAATAGTAATTTGGTAAAATTTGAATCTGAATATAATTGTACAACACTATACTACTTAATTTTTTAAGTAAGGCTAGGGACTATTTACTTGTTTATATATTGTTCTATTTGATACATACTATTCTATTCGATTTTTTAAATTCAATTTTAATTTGACTGTTATGTCACCCCCAATATCTCGTTTTTCCATTACTTGTTTTCCTCTCTGTTTATTTATAGATTACATGATGAAACAAGCAAGAGTATGAATTTAAGAAAAAAAGAACATAAATTTTTTTGCTGGAGTACTCTTGTTTGTGAGTAATTTAGATTTGGCAGGTTAATCTGAGCAGCATAGGTGGAAGTGTATTTCAATCTTTTGGCCTTCTGCCCATTTTAGCTTTTTGAAATTTTGATTTGCTGGAAAATAATTAAGATCCTTTGTTTTACTTCAAGTACAGCTAACAGCAGGCAACAACCTACTAAAGTCTAAATGATGTCTGATTATCTTGCCAATCCAAAGCGTTGATAGTCTCTAAACGTCGTTCAGTAATTAAGTTACACCATCAACATTGTTGATTTTGTAATATGGTTTTTGTTCTTGAGAATAATTAATAAAGGTAAGTTTTATTTTCTAGTAAATTTGTCGAGCACTAAATATTTATTTAATTGAGTCCCTATTCTAGTCCATTTTGATATTCTAACTTTAGTTAATTTTATGTCCAAGATATATTATCTTATAAAAATATAGGCAATTGTCAAAATTGATGATCTCCAATCACAAGAAATGAAAGTACCTATTATCCCAAGTGCTTTGTCTTTGAGCATTAGTCGTCATTCTGTGTAGTATTATTGCACCAAATTATTCTTTTACATGCCATTTTTAACTGATTCAAGAGCACAATCACCTGCGCAAATTACCATAACTCGGATTCTATCTTACTATCCGGCGTGTACGGTATTTCATCTCTTCAAAATGATACTTAACCATTTGAAACTTGAACAAAATGACATTAAAATGATCAAACATAATAAATACAACACGATCAAACAAGAAAACGTTACTCCGCTACTGAACATCCTTCTTGTCAACCTAAACCATGCATTGCACAAACAATACAGCTCAGAGGGACTTACTTATTCTATTACAGCATATCAATAGTGTTTAATATTGCTAAAATGAGGACATTTTTAATTTTACTACATTATCTTCAAAAAAAATGAAATACCATTAATACAAAATATATAGTGGAACAAAGAATCTGATCTCAATGGTTGTCTAGTAAAATTCGTTATTCGAAAAATGTCAACCATCTGGATTGAAGCTGGCTAATCTTTAATGGGTCGGCAAATTATAGCAATTTCATACCAAGACCAAGAGTTCAAATTAATGTCTTATTCTTGAATGCATACATATATCTGCAGCAGCTCATCATGAACTGTGCCACTGCCACCGTCTTTTAGGTTGATGCAACTGCAAGGGTTTGTATTTGGATTGCTGCCGGCAGAGAGCTACAACTCCAAACTGAGATGGGCATTTAATGTAATTTGCTGCAGACAAATAAGGGCAGTCTAGTAATAGAAACTACACGAGAATCCAGAGGAAAGTATACTATTTGGGAGTTTCCGAGGATTGGTGGGAGATAACGCCGGAAAGTGCTCGTGTCTCCTCGAAATGGAGCATGCCAAAAAAAAAAAAAAAAAAATAGGCCTTTTGGTATTTCTTCAACCCACCCACTGTTTTTGCTTTGTCCCAAAATTTTAAAACCAAAATACTAACGATAATACTCTACGTGTCCTCTTAAAGATATTGTTTTGCATGATTTACTTTTAATTCTTATTTGAATTTTAATGTAGTATATTTATATGTTTTGGAGAAACATGACTGATGGAATGAAAGATGAATCTAGAGAGTTGATCACAATGATCAAAATGAATAAGATGGATGCAAGCAATATTAATAATAAATTTCTTAACATAATTGTTGTACTAGCAAGCTGGTATTTATTTATTTGGTTAGGAGAACTAGGGTTCATAGCTAGGGTTGTTTTCTTGGGGACAAAAAGGTAGGGCTTTGTGAAAATACTGCTGTCGAAGAATTTTTATGAGGAATAGATTGTTTGATTACCAAAGCTTTTGATTAAAAAAATCAGAGGATCAAGGGCTCCAATTAAGAAACTATGGAAAGGAATAAGTTCAGAAAGAACTAGCTCTTCAATAAGTTGTTTAATTCTCATTGATAGTCCAACTCTTTAATTAATTGACTTTACATTTGTTGAACTTAGCTGCTAGTTACCAAGTTCTTAATTAATACTACATACTATTAAGTTGTGATTAGACATTTTGCATTTGACTAAGGCTTAACTTGATTAGGAACTTACAAATAAATGAATTTAGAATTTTAAAAAGTTCAATGAGAACAGTCAGTGGTTAAGTGCATTTGTTACGCACTATAAAAGAAATTCGGATTCTCACTCATTTACTCTGTATTTGGGTCTAAAATAAACGATAAATTGGTTGAGTCGTTAGAGTGTAATGACATCGCCTCGTAGATGTTGAGGGGTTCAAATCTTACCATATTTGCTGTGAATTATATAATAAGGTAAGATTTTTATTATTTTTTTTTAACATCTCTGTTTGGGATTCGTCTTTCCGTTTCTCAAGGCCAGAAAACAAAAAGCAAAAAGTCTAACTTAATATGTTAATTGGTGCAATTTATCTAAGCATGTTGCTACTCATTTGCATATACATGGATTGATGGTCTAAGCATGTTGCTACTCAAATATTTGATAACTAGACTCAATATTTGACAACTGGCGTTGTGGTTAATGCACTCGAAAAATGGAGATTTTTACATAATGTTTTCTTCTTCATTTTTCATTTTTCATTTTTTTTTTTTTATAAATTCACTACTTTCATAGTTTAGGACCAACAGAAATTAATGAGACAAAATGTGTATAATTGAGAATATTATGTAGACATTGATCAGATCCCCACTCTAAGACTAATTAATTAAATCCCAAATATATATTGAGTCCAATGTTGAAATTATAACTGTGTTAGGATCATGTTCTATATCGTGTTCTATTATGTAGACATTGAGTCCATTGTACACGTTGATCAACAAGAACAATAGTAAGAAATATCCATACTACTTGTATCAAGTTGAATAGATACATTTATGGGGACTTGTGTTGGAGAACCATAGCAAATGTATAAACTCACAACACAAGTAAGTGAGATGATATATATATATATATATATATGTTGGAGAACCATAGCAAATGTATAAACTCACAACACAAGTAAGTGAGATGATATATATATATATATATATATATATATAAATATATATATCTATATATATATCATCTCTCTTACTTGTGTTGTGAGTTTATACATTTGCTATGGTTCTCCAACACAAGTCCCCATAAATGTATCTACAAGTAAGTGAGATGATATATATATATATATATATATATATATATATATATATATATATATATATATATATATATATATATATATATTTTAGGTTTAATTTGCTTAAGTTGAATATGATATGAGTAAGCCATGTGCATGGCATTGTCTTGATGTAAGCAACAAGAAAATTAAATCTAGGACAATTTAATTAGTTTAATGTTCTGAAAGAAGTAATGGAAGTGCTCATGAGATGAAAAGATTATAGATTGAGTGTGTAAGACAGATCCTCTCAATTTCTAGCTAAATCCAAGTTATTGAGAAATGATGTAATATATATATCTATATATATATATATATGATGAAATTGCGATCCGTCATCTGGTTTTAGATGAAAAAATAATTCATATCACCACAAAACACGCTACAAGAAAATTGGTCTTTAGTGACCAAAAAGGCGGTGACCAAAAAGGCGGTGACAGCAACATTTTTGGTCACCAAAAGTAGTCTTTAGCAACGAGAAAAATATAGTCACAAAAAGTTGATCACAAATATATTCATTATTGACCACGCGAAAAAGTGGTCACTGCTGATCACTAAATGATATCCTTTAGTGACGAAAAATAAAAAGTGGTCCTTAATTGTTATAGTGTAAAAAAGACAACCAAAAGTTGACCACATTTAATGACCAGCATTGGTGACGACGATTCTATTTGTCACGAAAAAGTTACAAAATGTGTTTTGGTGACCAAAAAAATCATCACTAAATTTATGACTTTTAATGACAATGTTTTGTAGTCACTAAGGGACTATGATTGGGCTAACGATAGAACCTATCATTGGGCTTACAAATGAGCCTTTGATTGGGCTAACAAATTAGTATGATTGGGCCTAACTTTATATTAATTGGGCTTATATTATAAGAAATAAGGTTTGGGCTAAATAATTTTTTTATTGGATCGAACTTAACTAATTTGTATTATGACACTTAATTTTCATTAATTGTATGTTGACACTCTAATATTTATACATTTGCTATATAATTTTACTTAAAGCACATAATGATTTAACATTAAAATACACTACTAATTCATAGCCTTCTTTAACCAAGAATTATGATTGGGTTAAACAATTTATTCACTAGACCAAAGTTAGCTAATTTGTATTATGACTCTTAATTTTTAATAATTGTACTAAGACACATAATACTTATGAATTTGTCCACATAATTTTACACTAACAAAAAAAATGCCTTCTTTGATTGCCACCACTTATATAATAATTAGAATTGTTTGGCTAAAAATAATAATTGGGTTATGTAATTTATTCATTGGGCAAAACTTAACTTTTTTAATTTATGGCTATTAATTTCTAATAATTGCACAAACACACCCTAATATATCTGAATTTGTCTACATTATTTAAAGCTCATGATTTGTCATTCTAAGATGTGGGAAATTTAAATATATGTGAAATATCATTACTTCAAATACATAAATTTGAATTTTTGGTGTATTATAAAATTGAATTTTCTAGTTTAAAAGAATTTTTAATTAAGAAAATATTCGGAACAAAAATAAAAATACTTATAATCTTTTAATTCATATCTCTATATATAAAGTTTTAGTGCATAATATTATTAAATATAGATATATAAAATATTTTTTTTGGTGTGTGATGAAATTAGAAATTATAAATTTTAATACGAATATATGTATTGGGCTATATAAGTAGGGATTTGATGAAATAAAATATTTTGGCTCACATTGATTGTCCGCAACTTATATAATGGTTGGACTTATTAGGTTAAAAATAATGAGCGGATTATGTAATGTATCCATTGGGCCAAACTTAACTTTTTAAATTTATAACTCTTAATTTTTAATAATTGCACTAAGACACCCTAATATATGAATTTGCCTACATTATTTTACTTCAAGAATTGACTCTTTTTTAGATACACTCAATAATTATGATTAAATTTCTTTTGCTAAGAATAATGATTGGACTAAACATATTTTTCTTTATATGCCAAACTTAGCTTACTTATATTATTACTTTTAATTTCTAATAATTATTCTAGGACAAGCTAAAATTTTGTTTGTCCATATAATTGTACTTTAATCACACATGCTTTTTAGTATTAGAATATAGTATTGATTAGTAATAATTAGTTTCTTTGGTTAAGAATAACAAAGGAACTAAGTATATTCTTTATTGGGTTGAGATTCATTAGCTTATTTATGTTATGGTTCTTAATTTATAATAATTATACTAAAATACCTTGAAATTTATAAATTTGCACACATAAGTTTTGTTAGTATTAAAATACACTTTCGATTAATGGTAATCAAAAGTTTTGACATTTATTACGAACTATATTTCTTTATAAAAAAATTAGGAATAAAAAATATATAGTTTCAAACTAATTACAGTCACTAATATAATATTATAACATAAGTAGTGGTTAATATATGTATATATATAGTTAGACGTACAATGTATAATAAAAGTAGTAAAATACATTTATACTCCCTTTGTCCTAAAAAAAAAAAAAAGAGTTTGGTTTCACCAATGTACAACTTTTTATTTATGGTCAACAAAATAGAGGTACAACTAATTTTATACTACTAATTTCCTCATTAAAGGTATTGTATATCAATATGCCCTTTAATGCATTCTATCTCATTAAGGGTATTTTGGAAATTTTGTTAAAAAATTAGCTTTAACTTTTGAAACTGGACTCTTTTTTGGTATGTCTCATTTTATACCACTAATTTCCTCATTAAGAGTAAAGAGTATCTGTATCAAGACACAATTTTAATATATTTTATCTCATTAAGGGTAGGGGTTTAAGCGAACTAGTACGTTCAGTGAACAGTTCGTGAACAAGTTTGGTTACGTTCGTTTATGTTCGTTCGTTAAGCTAAATGAATAATAAACAAACAGATTTTAGCGTTTGTTTAATAAACGAACACGAACACAAATAGACATGTGTTCGGTTCGTTTATGTTCGCGAACAAGCTCGTTTAGTGTTCGTGAACATGTTCGATTAATATTCGTTTAAAACTCGTTTAGTGTTCGTGAACATGTTTGATTAATGTTCATTTAAAATAATATATATAATTTTATCAAAACTACGTCGTTGTTTTACTCTTTCTGCAAGTTACTCATTTTTAGTATGAAATTGTACACTAGAAGCTCTAGTGGTGTAAGCGAACAAATCTTTCGGTAAACATGTACAAATATATATGTAATATTTATATATTATATTATTTTAAATTTTTGTTTATTTAAGTACTTGCAAACATGTTCGTTTAAACGTTTGCGAATATGTTCGTTTAAATGTTTACGAACGTGCTCATTTAAATGTTCGTGAACATGTTCGCAAACATTAACAAACATTAATAAATATGTTCGAGATCGGCTCGTGTTCATTTAAATTTTTCATATTTGTGTTCGAGATCGGTTCGTGTTCATTTAAAATAAACGAACAGATTTTGAACAATGTCTGTTCGAGATCGTTCGGATCGTTTACAGCCCTAATTAAGGGCGTTTTGAAATTTTTGTTGAAATATATCTTTGACTTTTAAAACTGGACTCTCTTTTTTTGGACAAAAACTTGTCTAGAAACTGAATTCTTTTTTTTTTTTTAAGACTGAGGGAGTATATATATATATATATATATATATATAGTTAGAAGTTAATACACATATATAGTAGTTAGTAAATACTATAGTTATAATAAAAGTAATTATTATATAACATAAGTAGCTTAGTTAGAAGTTAATACACATATATAGTAGTTAGTAAATACTATAGGTATAATAAAAGTAATTATTATATAACATAAGTAGCTTAGTGCATATATATATATATATATATATATATATATATAGTATTATTCATGTTAATTATTCATGTTATATATATATGTACACACAGTGACACACACATGTTAATTATTCATCTATTTGTTTATTTTTTAACTAAATAATATATAATCTATATAAACTAAAATATATAATATACATAATTTTTTAATCTCAACATGAAAATTTAAATATTATTTTTTCTCTGAATTATTTTAAAATGATTTCACTTTAACTATTTAATTACTAATTAACATTTTAAAATTTAAAATTTAAAAAAATTCAAGTTAAAATTTTTTAAAACTAATATAGTATTATAAAGTGAAAGATTGATTATTGGTTAAAAGAAGTAAATATTTTATTATAAATAATTGAA
Organism: Gynochthodes officinalis; assembly: GCA_020080225.1. Taxonomy (NCBI): domain Eukaryota; kingdom Viridiplantae; phylum Streptophyta; class Magnoliopsida; order Gentianales; family Rubiaceae; genus Gynochthodes; species Gynochthodes officinalis. The sequence goes on along the minus strand of CM034618.1, from coordinate 42,980,796 downwards.
TAAAAGTTTGAATGTTTTTAAAAAGAGGAAAATGAAATTATTTTAAAGACAAAAGCGAGTAAAAATAAAAGGCGCCCTCCAATAGTTTGAAAACATTTATTGCCTTTTGCCATTTTCAACTGAGCTCTGCTCATTTAAAACCCTCTTCACCGCCCATTTCTTCCTTTCCTTCCTTCCTTCCTCCAAATCTGAAATTGTGTCTTTCAATTCCAAATGTCTTTGTATACACATCTGGTATTCCATTATTCCTTCGTGGATTTGGGGACAAAGATTGAATCTTTGATTCATTCAAGCCAAAGCCCAGAAATGGGCACTTCAGATTTTCTCCTTGCTTCATCACTCAGGCCATCTCTGTCGGTGGATTACTTTAGACGACCGAGCTCTCTTCCAGCCACCGACAACCTGTTCTTTCTGTTTTGATGGAGGGCGTTGCTCTATACTGAAATTGAAGATTTGGCTAACAGTTGAGGTGGCCTTCTGATGAGATCCCGGGAGCTGTTCAACCAAACACTAGTCTTACCTTGGCCAGATTCTAGTGTGATAATAGGTTAAGATTATTTAATTAATTTTTGTAGTTTTATTTTAATTTTTTCAGGCCAAAATTAGATGATTATGGTCGAAATTTATGATCTTGTTTTTGGGAAAATAATGGCGAAATTATTAGGTAACTAGTAGCCAAATTAATAAGTTCCAAAACTTCCAAATTGGCTTTAGAGTTTTTGTTTCCTTTTTATTTTTAAAGCTAACTTTTAGTTACTTAAAAGGAGCTTGGCTGCCTCTTCCTCTTTAGAAATTAAATTAGGGTTAGGATTTTAATTGTTACATTTTTACAATCCTTGTACCTTTATAAATAGAGGTCATTCAGCCAAGACATCAATAGACATGAATTAGAAGATTTTGTAACATTACGTCCTTGAGAGTTTGAGTGATTCAATCTCTTTGTTCTTGTGAAGAGCAACGGGCTTATCAAACTTAACCAGGTTGTGGCGCCTTCTAGTAGAACCCTAGATTGTGGCGACGATTCATCCATTTGGTCTCAATTCTACTGGTTCTAGGATTTCGCAAGTTAAGTCTTGGGTCCTGTTTCGCTTGTTGCGTATTGCCGACTCCATATAACTGTGAGGTGCGCATCACTTTTCTTCGACCAACGTTCATAGTCACAACATCGTCGACATCACCTAGTCTTCGGCCTTTCTGAATCTTCGGTCTTTTTGAATCTGCAGTGGCCCGATCACTTGGCAATGGCGACTTGGATCCGATTACTAACCGAGATCCTCCTTTGCCACACCCGTTTAAAGTTCTCCTCCTACCCGAAGCCTCCTCCGCCGATAGCACCTTCAGACACATAGCAACCACAATCTTGAGGAAGGTTGGATAAACCCAGAATAATCTCTTTCCAGATCAGGCAAGCAGCTTCAGCTTTCTGTATTTTCAGTTTGTCACCGATCAGCCGCCATCCAAAGTCAAAAGATAAGCCTCCTTATGTTGAATTGCATTCTGACTGAATTTTAAATACTACTTTTGAATGATTGGGTTTAAGTTTTGCTGAATTGATTAGGTCTGTCCTGTGATTGGGTCTCTTATGAGATTGGGTATGTGTTTTGATTTGGATTCCCGACCTCTTTGGGTGTTTGTTTGCTGAATTGGGAGCACACACACAAACTACTTGACAAAAGGTCCCAAAGAAAAATTTGGGACTTCTGTGGTCTAAACCGTGGCTGATCCCCTAAGGGTTGGACACATTCCATCTCCGAAAACTATGTCATATGTGGCGGCCCTAAAAAATGTGGGAATGGTGATCCAACCACAAAAACCTACCTCATTTATTTTGGCATATGAATTGAATTGGCCTAGATGGAGAATGTTTTTTGGGTTTTTTTAATTTTTCTAGGTTGAAGCATGTCGACTAATTTTTGGGTTTTTTCGATTTTTATGCACTTTTACGGACTAAAGTACAATGCCACTAGTTTTTGGTTATTCTTTGGATTGAATTGGATTGAATTGAATTGTTTTACGGACTATTTAGTTTGTTAATTTGAAATGAATTGGCTTAGATGAGGACTAATTTTTGGTTTTTTGGTTTTCTTAACGTTTTGGACTATTTTTTCATTTTTACGGGTGAATTGGACTGAATTGAATTATTTATGGTATTTTGATGGTGAAATGAATTGGCATAGATGAAGACTGAATTTTTGGTTTTTCTAGTTTTTTCTAGTTTTTCCTAGTTTTTTTTATTTTTTTTCTTGAATTGGATTGAAATGAATTGTTTGGACTATTTTGATGGATTGAAATAATACAAATATGAAAAGTAGGTGAAGAGTTTAAGTTAAAATATTGATTGCATTGCTTAGTTTAACTTCTATCATGCAGTGGTTCTTGAATGTTAATTGTTTCTTTCTTATTGCCTTTCGGTTTAGATGTGAATCTTTGCCTCATCTTTGGAGGTTATGCATATATTGATGTACGCCATTGTTTGCCTTGTTTCAATAATTAGTTGAAGTTCTATATCTTTCTATCTTCTTTAACTTGAGAAAGTCTTGAATGGTGATTAAGAAAAGAGAATGAAAGAACACCACTTGTGCGAAAAGAGATTCTTCTAGATCTGGATAGAAAACACTAAATCTTGTTACTTAGCGTATGTTTTGTTTTCTTTAATTATAGTCAATGTGTTATTGTCACATGTATGTCTTGTTTTCTTCTAAAGAGTCCATTCTCTAGTTTTGACAACTAAAGGATGAATGCTTTTGATGGTGTTTTAATTAAATAATTTCCTCACATATATAGTGGCTTTATTGGATTACTTGGTTTTCTCATAACATTGTGTTGTTTAAGGAAAATCTTTCACTTTGCAGATTTCTAGACTTCCAAATGAAAAAGAGGCTATATATGGTGCCTTAGATAAATGGATAGCTTGGGGGACTGAATTTCCATCGATTGCTGCAGCTAAAGCTCTAAGAATTTTGAGGAAAAGGAGACAATGGTTGTATATGGTGCCTTTGATAAATGGATAGCTTGGAAACTTTAGTTGTGTACTTTTGTAGGATAAGAAATGTTATTTTTATTTTGGTGCATTAACTTTGGATGCTTGTGCTTTTCTTTTTGTACATCATTAGGTTGATATTGTCCTAACTCTTTTGTCGTGTAAATGATATAACGGTCATACTTTGTAGAGATATGTTAGTTTTATTTATTGTTCAATACTTTATGTACAATTAATTCCAAATAATAAATTTAATGGCAAATTGTTGAGAAAATAATGTGGTCACTAATGGTTGTTTATAACTTTATATGATAATACATGATAATAATATTTCGTCACTAATTATTATTATTTGTTCACAATTTACTGGCGACTTTAAGTGGTCACAAATGGTGTTGACCTTTTTATATTTCTTGACCACCATATGTGGTGACCAAAAGTGGTCACCAATCACTATTTTTTTGTGATCATCTTGTATTATCAGTAACAAAAAATATTATGTTTTGGTGACCACTTTATGTCGCCACTAAGAGCATGACTACTCTTTTTGGTCACTAGCTAGTATCAATTAGTGACCACCATGTCACCAACGTGTATTAGAAACCGACCCTTGCCAACAACCATGTGACGACAGGATTTTGGTCACTAAATCTCATTGGTGACAAATATTATGTATTTAGTGATCACTTTTGACTTGTCACTAAAGGCCAATTTTTTTGTAGTGACACTTACCAGCAAGATCGATTTTAAAATTAATTTTGAAATAGAAATTTTTATGCTTAATTTAGTTATAAGGTGGTTGGCGATAGAGAATAAAATTATGACCCTATCTATAAGAGAATAAATATATTTATATTTAGAGTTTAAAATTATTGAAATACATTTTGGAAATTAAAGAAAAAATTATCATCCATTACAATATACATGCTTCATTTATCAACTAAAATAATTTATTATGAGAAAAATGTTATTTATTAAATAAATATCCGGCGGCTCTACATAGTACGAGCATATTTAGAGAAAAAAAACCCCAAAGAAGATATCTAATTATAAATAGTTGTAGCTTCAATCTCCGTCTAGAAAGAAGAGGCGAAGATTGAAAGTATAACTTATAAATAATTATAAAATATAAGACATTAAATTATTAAATAATTTTATATTTGTAGCACATTCTTTTTAATGTAAATAGTATTCACTGAAAGTATAATGTTGTGCTCAACTAGACAAGCAAAAAAATAAATTAAAAAAACTAAAGAAAGTGTTTTGACGCAGAAGCAAAATATGTAACATCACATGTTCCAGTGAAGTAAATTTGGTGGAAAGTCCACAATATTCTATCTTAGTTTGCCTTTTAATTCAAATCACTATTTAAGCATATTATTTGTTCCAAATAAACAGCTGGTTATATAACCAATTCTTAATAGGGTTCTTTAAGAATCTCAAGTAAATAGTCTAACATTGACAATAACTTTAAATGAAAATTAATGCGTCTTTTTTTTTTTTTGGTATTTTTTAGATCCTGTGATGTCTATATGACTTTTAATATCTATTAGCTCGCTTTAGAAAATTACATTTTTCATTCCTAACATTAGATTAAATAATCTTTTTGGTCTTTAGCTTTTAAAAATAATATTTCTGGTTCCTTACTTTTGTACACACGACCTTTTTTTCTTTTTTTCTTTTTTTTTTTGAGTTGTCTATTCAATCTGTCAATCTAAAGATGTCAAGTGCACATGAATGTATTTTTGGGGATAATTCCATTAATGTAACTAAACATTGATCACTATCTCTTTTATTAGGCTTTAATTTAGATATATGAACAAAAATTCATCAATTATAAGAAATCATACGTTTGATCCATTTCAAAACAAAAGTGACCTAGAAATCATATAGTGCAAATAGATAATGAGTTCCCGACAGAAAGACAATCAGGGTCTTTCTGCAATGTATCACAATGGGATGGTGATGAAGTAAGCAGATGCCATTTTGATGAAACGACCCAATAAGTTTGAAGATGGGTGGATAAATTTGCTTCAACAGCTGCAATGAAAGCCGCAAATGTTAGCGATTTCAATTGGCTTGATTGGGTAAATGAAGGTTAGGTTTTGTTGGTGGGATGGGGAGTGAAGTGCAACAAAACCTACAACAATTGATTAATTTGGCTCTTGGGTTGAAATCATCTGGGTTACCCCTTTTTTTCTTGGCTCTCAAGAAGTTACACTAGTCAAAAAAGTTAATTGATTTGTCCAATGGTTTGGGAGTGAGGATTAAAGGAAGGAGAATTTTGTGAAAGGGCTAGGCACCAAAACTAAATATATTGAATCATATGCGGGTGAGTTTTATCTCATTATGAAACCCACACCTCACCCCCAAAAAAAAAAATAAAAAAGAAAAAGCCTCAAAGATTTATACTTCAGTAAATGATATAGAGAATCTTGAAATCTCTGTGTCCCTAAAATCTCTCCCTGTTTGAAGACCAAAAATCCAGTATTTCACCTCATACTCATCTAGATTCAGCTTTTTTAACACAAAATTCCTGCTCCTCAAACCCAATTCTAGTTCCCCCCCTGCACCCCCCCTTGAACAGAAGAAAAAAATTAGGGGAAAAAAGTTACTCTCAACACCAATTTGTACACAAGCACGATGACATATGGAAGTGTGAGCTTCCTTATTAGTATGACTCAAGAACAAAGTGCAACTTAAAGAACTTCTCTTGGATTCAGAAATTGCCAAACTTCTAGTCTTACCTACCATATAGGGTCTAAAACCTCCAAAGATAAGCCTAAAAATTCATCAATCACGAAGACCATTTTGAAAAATAATTGATAAATTTTCAAACTCTTACTCAAATGTCTTCTTATAATTGATGAATTAAGTAATTCATTTCTCAAAATTAGGGATAGTTGAGAGGAATGATTTATTTTATTACAAAATAATTCATATAAGGGGGCATAATATTTTAATTTATCCTTATTCATTTCTAAAAATTCATCAAGAGCTACTTCTTAGCACATCAACTTATCTTACATTAACTTAATTTTATAACAAAATAAAAAAATAGAAAATGTAATTCATTAGCCACGTTATATAACTTTGTTATTTGGTTTTCTTTCTTAATTTATTTATATTTATTATATTATTAAAAGGAAAAAATGTGTTCACAAAGCATACGTATCGTTAATATTCAGAAAACTGATTTATATTTATTAAATCCAAAAATTTTAATGAAGATTTGAAAGTCAAAGGCGCTTACGATTAGAGGGGATTTTACATTATAGTTATTTATAAAAATAGAAATTTATTCGCATAGATATCTTGCAAAATTTCAGGAAGTAGATTATATTAATTAACTTGAGAATTAATCCTTCATTTGGACAACAAACACCCCTTGATCTTACAAATAATTAGAAAGATCAAAAAAATGTTATGTTGTTGGGAATGATTTCAAATCAACTAAATCTAAAATTATATTAAATTTCATCTTTATGTTCACTGGGATTAATTCAAAATTTTCAAATATTTGATTCTCCATCATACGTAGATATTTTTTCATTTAGGCTATTGATAGTAGCATCAATTCCCAAAATTACAAATGTTTGTAAGTAGGATAAAAATTTTAAATATTAATATCCAAATCTTATAAACTAATATTGAAAAAACATTTATTATTTATTGAACATAAGGATGATCATATTAACTCACTATAAAAATACTCCTCTCTTTGTCATATAAAAAGAGCCCATTTTGGATTGAAATGCAAAGCAGCCTTCGTCTCGGAGGAGAGGCTCGGTGAAATAGACATGTTTATATGATGCGGCACTACCCTCGCACAATGGACAGAAAAGACCCTATGAAGCTTCATTGTTCCTTAGGATTGGTTTGAGCCTTTCGCCCGTCATGTACTGGGATTGGGCTTTTGGGCCTTTCCCACGCCGGGAGCCTTAGGTGGCGAAGAAGGTGCCTCTGAGAGGGGGCCCGAGCCATTAAGTGAGATACCACTGCGGAAGAGCTAGAATTCTAACTCTTGTAGTCCAAGACCTACAGGTCAATTGGGACAGTCTCGGTGACAAGTTATCTAGTATAGGCGTGGGCCTCCAAAAAATAACGGAGGCGTGTATATATATATATATATTGATTAGTAGGTATAGTACATATAATGCATCATTCAATGCTTGATTTTATATTTTTATCTTTACTTTTTAATTGTGTACTATATATAATCATTATTAGCTAAAGATGTATGAGAAATTTTTATTTAAAAGTAAAGTCGCTTTTGGAATGGATGGAGTAATAAATTAGAGAATCCACGTTAAAAAGGGAGGAAGGGGAGAGTGAAAGAAGAGATAACAAAGGTCAAAAATTCACTTTATTTCTAGAAAAATTTAATTTTTTATGATATTAGAATTTTTATTTAGTTTTTCATCACATATCATGTATTTAATGGTTTATCAATTGTATATTTTCCTTTACGGTAACATTCTTGATCTTTTTTAATGTATTATTAGGGGATCAGCACTTTTATATAATGGGTATAATATTTTGTTTCTAATGTTTGAATTTGTATGAAATCGATCCACACTAAAGGCGCTTTGGTGAGGAAGGAATGGGAAAAGTAATAGAAAATGATAGTAGTGGGGAATGATAGTAGGATCAATCATTATAAAATTACTGCTGGTTGGTTTTATGTCTTTTGGGGAATGAGAATAATTACTAATAATAATTGGTTGATTTGTGTTGGGAATGGAAATGATTATAAAATTAATTGTCAATAATTAATATTAATTAATTAGTTATTATTAGTTAATTATTTATTATAATAATTAATTATTAATAAAAATATTATTAATTAAATTAATCTTAAGTAATTATTTACACTATTAATTGTAATAATTAATATTAGTAAATGAGATTAATTAATATTAACAAATTATAATATTAAATTACAATATTAAGTAAATGATAGATGATTAAATTAAATTAATCTTAATTGGATTAATTTATTATTACTTAATAATAATAAATTAATTTAATATTAACTAATATTAATTACTTAATTAGTATTAGTTAAATAATCAATATTAATTATAATAAATAATATGAATTAATTAATTAGTTTTGAGTTAATTAATTAGTTAGAAATAATTAGTAATTAATTGATATTGCTCGATTGAATTATTTATAAATTAATTATAATAAATTACTATTTAATAAAAGAATTAATTAATTAATTAATTTATAATATTAAGTAAAATGAATGATTAATTTAAATTAATCTTGATTAAATACTTTATTATTACTTTTAATAATAATAAGTTAATAATAAATGAAATTTATATTAATTATAATAATTGAGATTAAGTATTAATTGGTATTAAATTAATTAAAATGATTAGCATTCCTTACCTTCCATACCCCTCAATATTGGGGGTATGAGGATACCATATGGGATAATCAAAAGAAGTGAGAAAAGTGGGCCATCATTCCATTCCCTTGAACCATTAGTGATGGAATCAAACCCATATCACCCTCTAATCAAACCCATGCTCTCCAGAGCACTAAACTTTCAAATACGATTCATAAAATAAAATAACTTTAATAAATTCAAAGAAAATTTGCTGTTGAAATGCTTGATGAAACTACATATACTTAGTTTTATGAAATTGATGTATCCCAGAGCATGATTATTCAATTTCATGGAATGGTGCCTAATGAATATAATTGCATATAAGCACAAATTAATTTTTATTTGTAAGCTATAAGTTAAGAGTAAATCACATTTTTATATCTTAATTAGGTTAAATAATCTTTTTCCCCTCACATTTAAAAATAATCTTTTGATTCTTTACTTTTATAAATATGACTTTTCTTGTTTAACGACCAAGTATAACCCATCAATTAGATAAAACTAAACAATAAGCGCCTCAACTTATTACAAGTGCTGATTCCATCAAGAAACCCGTATAACTCAAAATTAGAAAATGTAATTCTGTCAAGAGATACTCCTTGTGAGCTACTTCTTCAGGCCCTCAACTTATCTTATATTATTATGTGTATAAAATAAAAAATTAGGAAATATAATTCATTTTATTATAAAATAAAATAATTATAGAGATAAGTTATAAGAAGTTGATAATAACAAGAAATGTAATAATTGAGTAAATCACATTTTATCCTTATTTTGTACTTTGCAAAATTTTTCTTTTTATTGTTCAATATTCAATTAATTGCATATATCCACAGTGAATCAAAATTGTGATCGATTTTGCATTGCCGTTCGTAATTCCTATCTAAATTTATCTTTACTGCTTTGATTTGGTGAAGCTACTTCTTTATTTTATCAATTTAAATTTCTTTCTTTCTTTTTC